>VXBH01005611.1:69939-88533 GCA_013400035.1 Rynchops niger | reverse complement strand
ATATAGACAAGCATGCTTGTGTGATAACATTACAATTTTGAATACATTATGGAGAAGAGCTCATTAGGAAGAGGTTTTGTAGAAAAGAAGCAAATGGCCAACAGTATGAGCAAGAACAAGGGACTGATGTTGTTAGAAGAGCAAATTATATGGGAGGAACACATGGAAAGCCATTTACTAAAAATAAATACATTCTCTTAATATTTTATGTATACATCAATAGAGATGAATTTTGGACAGATGAGAGGAGGAGGATCAGAGGATTAAAAAACACAATCTAGTGGAATACTGAAGTAAATGTATGATTTAACACAAAAAAGAAAAACTAGAGAAGGATAATGAAGCACAGTTTAGGTATTTAAAACACTGTTGCAAGAAGAAATAAAATAATGAATTCTCTATTTCATATTTGGTGGGGCAAGTGGTAATTAAATTAAGAGATTGGTTTTGACTCCATAAAAAAAGTGAAGCACTAATTGCCTATAGCATTTAGAATCATAGAATCATAGAATATCTCAAGTTGGAAGGGACCCATAAGAATCATCAGGTCCAACTCTCTGCTCCTCACAAGACTACCTAAAGATAAATCATATGACTAAGAGCATCTTCTAGATGCTCCTTGAACTCTGATAGGCTTAGTGCCATGACCACTTCCCTGGAGAGCCAGTTCCAGTGACCAACCACCCTCCCAGTGAAGAATCTTTTCCTAATGTCCAATCTGAACTTTCCCTGACACAGCTTCATTCCTTTTCATCGTGTCCTATTGCTGGTCACCGGAGAAAGGAGATCAGCACCTTCGCTTCTGCTGCCACCCTTGAGGAAGTTGTAGACAGTGATGAGGTCAGCCCTCAGCCTACTCTTCTGCAAGCTGAACAAACCTCCTTGTAAGCCTTGGCCTTGAGACCTATGTAATTGGAGCTCTTTAAAAGTCACTAGAAAAAATCTGTCTTGGATAACATGGTATAATTGATCCTACCCCAGGTCAGGGAATGAATTAGACAACATATCAAGCCCTTTCTATATTCCTATGAGTCTAAAAGACCTACCGTTCTTTTTGAGGTGATTTTAGTGATACGTTGCTGCTCTATTTCATAGAAGCAATGTATAGCTTAACACATCAGTCTGACACTGTACGAGTGAAATAGGCACTTGTACAATTAGAAACAATTGTTCATTAATACAATAAATTTCTTCATAAACAGCATATGATATTGATTATTTGTGTACTGCATATTGTCTCTAAAATTTATTAAACCTACTTGTTCAAAGCTCCTCTAGAAAACTTTTTTTTTGGTATGTTTTATCTAATTATCTAATAAATTAATACAACAAGGGAGCTCATTAAATTCAGAGCAAGGAAGAAGGGAAAGGTGTTGCTAGAACTTAATTAGCAAGATACAAAGATACCAATTAACACCTATGGCTCAAGAAAAGGAAAAACATTTTCATGCACCATACTAAAAAAATACATTCACAGCTGGTTACACATATTTAAGTGGCATGCAACTAAATTTGGTGCTAGTGTTGATATTAAGTAAAAAGGATCATGTGAAGGAAAAAACAACTTCCCCAGGGTAGCAACCAAGATTCCTTTTTATTAGTATGAACACCATCTCTTTAGCTATTCAGATTAATGACAGAGTAATTATGGAAAAAATTGTGCTACAGAAATGGCTAAGAATGATATCATCTTTTTTCTACCAGATGTACCACACTAATGCGTGCCAATAATAATTTAAATATACAGTTTGTAATTAACACCTCTGACAAGCTAGAAAACAATTATTTTCTTTTTAAGATAATAAACTGACTGCTAAGAATAAGATCCCTCTTAAATATAGATCCTTCTTCTTTTACTCTTAGTTTGATGATGTTTTCATGAGATCTAAAGGTCACTGGATTTTAAGTTACACATAGATTCAAAACAAGCATGAAGAAGAGCCATAGCTTATACAGGAAATGGCTATTTTTCACATGCTTTCCTATCTTTTAGAGATTATTCTTCCTAAAATGAATAAACATACTTTAATGTCTCCAAATTAAAGTGCAAACTAAACTAAGACAACTTTAGGATGGACAAGAAGCTGCAAAGAGAGTCAACAAGAAATACTGTATTCAGGATGTATATGAAATGGAATATTTTTACAGAGCTGAGGCATCAAGGCCTGCAGGGCATTTTATTATATACATAAAAAATTTAGAATAAATCCATGCCTGAAGGAATAAGGAATCAACACTTTTTTGATGATGGCAAAAAGGTTGATTTTTCCTTTCATGTGTGTCAGCATGTGCACCTTTCAACAATAAATAGTATTTGTCTATGGAAGAAGGAGGGAAATCTCTATTCCATCTGTTGAAATGGAATCCAAAATACCCCAAGACTTAAAATCCATAAAATGTAAGAAAGAGCACACAAGAAGTATCATGATTACCTGAACTAATAACTGCCTCACATAATTAGGAACCAGAAGTTTAAGTATGGTCGTATGTTTTTGTATTCAAGAGGTATCCGAATAAAAAGAAAGAGCAGAGACCATGTTCCAAAATGAGTGTCTAAGTGCTGGGATATAGGAAGTACAGAGGCTAAGACAGCACATTTACTTGCTCATTTGTGGACCTGCACAGAGAATGCATTAGTTTCTTAGTGTGCTGCAGGATTTCTTTTCAGTGCAAATTCAGTTTGCATGTAAAATCTTACAATATTCACTTGACCAGGCTGCTGGATTTCTCAAAGCAGTTTCCCTAATGGTGAAACAAAATTGAAAATGTCCAACAGGCAGTCATCTGTAGATCCCTTCATGCAAACTGAATTCAAGGTCCTCCAGCAGTTAACACTCTATACATGCACAATCTATGCCTAGAACCCACAACTGTCATTGACTTCATTGCCTGTGAAAACACAATATGGATATGCACTCCTAGAACCAGACAGCACCATGCAAACTTAAGGTCTTCCCTTTGTGCAGCGGTAGTCCATGATGTAGGTGCATCTGACACCAAATAGGGTCTGATATATTCAGAAATAGACAGTTCTGGCTATGTATTACCTGATAAACTTTTATGACTAGTTTTGAACTACTAATTTAACATATGGCATCTTTCTACTTAGACAAGTCGAAACACTGTCTCATCAAACATTTTTAATCACAAAGTCTTAGATTTCGCTAAGCATCCTTTTCGAGTTTATCAGAACTGGTTAAGCCCAGGTGTAGGATTCATACCCCTGGTTGTAGGCATCTGATGATTTTTCTGACCCTGTGCAGTATCCTGCTGGCACTCTAATTGCCGTTCCAGAAGAGCATAAGTATTGTGTCACACTGGCTGACCCTGCCAACACAGGCCACCTAAGTTGACACCAAGTGTGACAGTTCAAGCATTTTAATGTCTTCCTAAGTCTTCTTCCTGACTTTCTTTAAGAGGGATGAGAAGGCAGCCTTGACCTGATGAAAAATTTTATATCAAACTTAATTCACAACGACTGGGCTAGGATTCTCAGACAATACATAATGACTTTTAAAATGAAAGAAAATGAGGACTTTTTTTTTTTTTTTAAAGAGCATTTTGGTGTTTAAAATCCTATAAAGCCCAGAGAATCCAAAATTCACATTCACCAGCTTTCAGAAGAGTGTTGTTAGCATCGAGTGTCTAAGCCATTTTCTTCTCTTTTTCTGGTTCTCTCTCTGCGTTTTCCTGAGCCATCACTTTTATGCTTGTTATAAAGTTGCAAAGCAGAGAGGGGTGAAAGCTTCTTTGTCTTTGTGTAGCTGAGAAATTAGAGAAAAAGGACAGCTAAACCTTCACAAAGTAGTATACTTTGCACTATCCTGAATAATTACAATATAACTTAGTACTATTTTGATGAACAATTTTTAGAGTAAGTTAGCAAACAGCAAATGCTAATTCTGACAATACAAGTAAAAGCTGGATTTCCCTTTCTGCTTGAATTTTCTCCGAAATTTAGTGTGTCTCAAAGAGGTAACTAGGAAGGAGAGTATTCAAAATGTATATGACTTTGGAACCAATTAAGCAATTCCAACTGTTCTGGATAGTCAGCGTATGTAATTCTCTCACAGTGGGTAATTTCTCAGCCTTAGGTCATGGTAGAAAGTTTCATCATTGAATGACTTGATTTTTCAAAATCAGCTAAATTAATTGCAGATTATATGCTCTTCCAAAATCACAAAAGACAGGATGTGTCTTTGTTGGGAGGGTGGTGATGTCAACTTTCCAGCTGAGCTAATAGTTGAAAGACCAACAATTGGCAAATATCTTTTATAAATATATCTAATGACCCAATCAACACCTTCCCTCCATCCATGCATTTTTAATGGCAATTACTTCAGAGGCCTCAGCAGTTCTCAAGATATTTAAAAAAAAAAAGTCTGAAAATAATAGAATATAAATTCCTAACTTGACCTAATGACTTTGAAAGTTATTCACAGTCTTCATTCCGAATAACAAAGGCAGATTTGTCAGAAATAATTCTATTTATAAGCAAAGAAATAAACCTTTGAAAGACATAAAGCAAATTTAGGACATTTTCATCACAACAGTATTCTCTACCCATTATCATCCCTTCTTTTTACTATTCGTTATAAGAAAACAAAATCCATTGCAGTGGATTTTAGAATATTTCAACCAAATAAATTACTGGCAAACTTTATTTCACTAAGAGACATGGAAGACTCTAATAAAATGTAAATTACTTTGGCTACCAGTGCCAAGCACCTTAAGTAGTTATCAGGGATTATTTATTCTAGACATAGTTAACAGGAAAACTAAAGAAATTTCCACCTCTCGTGGTCTAGACAATATTATCTTTTACAAAGATGTGGCCCTTACTTGAGAACAGACCCCAGACTCAGGTGACCCAACATCAAATTCTGGCATGAGTCATAATTTAAATTCTAGTATGGGAACAAGTTTTATTTTGAATGTGCTTTTATGTCCATAAACAGATACATTTTTTTTGCTTTTAACAGCCACATAAGGTTGCTGTTAACCATGGGATGATGAAACTATTCAACTTTTTGTAGTCATTTTAAGTCAATTAAAAAAAAAATAACAAAATCCTACTCTTAAAGGTTGTTATAGGGTTCAAAATGTATCACCAAAACAGGGTTATTAGCAATATATTCTGACCAACATTACATAAACAGCACAGAGATGTTTAATAAAAATAAAATTAAATAATAATAATGTGCAGTATTTCTACTGTCTCTTGAAATAATCTAAAACAAATGCTAAAAATAATTAATACTTTTTAATTTTTTTTTTTAATATTTTTTTTAATTATTTTTCTTTTTCTCTTTCCTCCTTAAGCAGAAATTCAGAAATGCAGTATTATTATGACCTAACTTGCTGAAATTAGACTTTGGACAGTCACTTAGGCTTTATAATATAGTTTGATAAAGAGTTCATACGTTTTCAATGCACGTGACTAAGACCACACTTTGCATGCTTTAAAGAAATTCAGGAGAGATGTGATACATTTTAGGTAATGTAACCAGTTAAACAGTTTTTGAAAGATCAAAGGACAAAGAAAATTATGTATTTTTTTTAGTAAAAAATCCAAAGTCTTCTCTCTTATCAGCAAACAGAAATGCAGTGGCTTCTTCTAGCTAGCTCTTTCAGCTTCCAGATGCCTTGTTTCCTTAGCTAATGCTCAGAGAAGAAATTGTAGCAAGAACCCACACTGTGCTATAGATTCTCAAAACGTCCTATCCCTGTCATAACAAACTGCTTCCATACAGCCAACAATAATCCCAACATATATTTATAATATTATCTCACCCTGAGTTTCAGTTGGCTCAACTCACAGTCTGCAACTATGGAGGTGTTCATCCCTGCCGGATCACAGTGATCCTCTTAGATCGCTTCAAGGGAGCCGCTGAACAGATTATTAGGACATGGTTTTCCTCTGAGTAACTTTGGGCTCACTTTCTAATTCTCCCAATCTTACTGCGTATGAGACACAGATGGTTCAAATAAATCTCATTTCCTTCCTACTGTATCATCTTTTTGGAAAGGGATTATAGTCAGTTTATCTGTTATTAAATAGACAAAGTAAAACGTACTACAAAAATGCCTGTTTTCTTCTCCCGAGCTTTCTTCTCTCTGAGGTAATGTGGCAAACGCTTGCTTTCCTTGAACCTTTTAAGACAGATAGACACAAAGCAAAAGAAAATGTAAAAGGTTGTAAGCTCTTCTTTGATTTTCTTTTTTTATTTTTTTTTTTTAAATGATAGTTTGGGAAGCTTGCAAAACACTAGTCTTATAAAACTAACTAGCCTGACTGATCTGCTAACAAAACACAAGTGTCAGTTCTGTACTTATACATCATTGTCATTGAAATGACGCCAAAAACTGATAGTGGTTACTTAGCTGTTCAAAACAAATTGCTTAAATTCCAGACATAAATTTTCAACTCTATGTAGTTTAGCTTAATGTGACGGGAAATACAGCGACTGGGATCTGTCAATACCTAAATGACTTTTGTAGACAAAGGGACAATATTTGTTTTTAATGTTACAATGATCCTAATTTCATAATATTGCCTGACACACTCTGCACTCTAACCAAGTACTGAAAACTGACTTTTATCATATTGAACCATATCTAGGGAGATATTATAGAAAGCTGTTGGGTGGTTTAGTACTATATAAAGCTTAGTGGATATACCTGTACTTACAAGATTGTAATGAAGAATTTAACTGTTCCTAAATTAAAAAAAGATCCCCTGATTAATATTCAATTTTCCTGTTTGGATGAATGAACTTTGTATGATCCCGTATATTTATAATCTCTGTAGCTACAGAATTCAAAAACATTTTAAAAATCTGCCAAATTTACATATACAAATGTTGCCTTTAAAGGAACATTAATTGGAGACCTTTTAGTCTTATTCCTTTGTGGCTGAGTCCTTTATGGACATTTTGGAAGGGGCAAAAGTGTTAATTTTTGAGCTGCAAAACAAGAGTATTGGAAGAAAAACAGGACATAAAAGAATGAGCTCTGTTACAGTCTTATTACTGGATTTAATATTTCAATAAATTTGTTAAGAACTTTAAACAGCAAGACGGACAGTGGATTTTATTATTTCTTGGTAGCTTAACATCAACGTGTAGCGGGGTTGGGAAAAGAAATTCTAAGTTTTCACTATTGCTGCCATTGTAGTCCCAAAATTGCATGATATTTTCAAAACTGTTAAAAGGATGGCTGACTGATTCAAACCACACCACCACCATTGTATATCATCACTGTAACTTCTTACATAACTCTTGTACATTTCTTACAAATGCAAAGTCCTCAGCCTAGAAGGAGTAATCTCTTGCAGTATTACAGAGTGGGATAGACAGACTGAGGAGCTGCTCTGAGGAAAGATGCTGGTGGCCTTGCCAGACTGCAAAGCTGGACATAAGCCAGTGGTGAGCCCTGTCCTGTAGTTTGAAGGTAGTGATAGATCACACCCAGAGCACTGTCTCCATCCAGTTTTGGAAGGACAGGAGAAGCCAGTGAGTCCAGCAGAAGCCAGTAAGTTTGGGGTTGAAATGACTGACAGTCCCATGACAAGAGGCTGGAGGAAGAGAGCTTGTCCAGCCTATGGCAGAGAAGGCTTTGGGGGCACCTCACAGCCACCCTGTTGCCTATGAGGAAGTCATCAAGAGACAGAGCCAGATGCTTCAGAGAGAAACATGGCAAGAGAAGAGAACATGAGTATAAATTGAAACAAGAGAAGTTTCTATTGGATATGAGGAAAAAGGAGGATGGTAAAGAATTTAGAATAAATTGCCCATAGAAGCTGGTCAGGCTCCATCCTTGTAGCTAACTTTTCAAGACCGAGGTGGAAAATACCTTGTGAAATCTGATCCGATTCCATAGTTGATACTACTTTGAGTAGGAGGTTGGACTAGATACCTTCTGAAGTCCCTTCCAACTGAATCATTCAATTGAATTTATTACAGTTTCATACTGGTTACTGTACACAGGATTTGATTCTGTCAAACGAAAGCCTGTGTTTTGAGTTGTCGTATATTGGTAAATTGGAATACAGGACATGCCAAATAGCTGAAGGAGAAACAAGGGAAAGAAATTAGAATCTTTTGGGATGGATGACAGCATGGAGCAGATATTTTGAAATTTGTGGAAGGAAAGAAAAGCAAAACCCAAACTTCAAAATTCCTTGGTGGAATAAAGAGCATATTACAATCAATTTACTAGTAAGAGACATACTAAATCCACATTAAGTTACAATAAGAAAAACTATTAAAAAGAATCTTCAAGGAAACTTGTGATTTAGATCATCTGCACTAACTCAACTTGCTCAGTTTTCACAGCCTGTCATTTTTAGAGAAGAAAGTACATATTTCATGGGATACTTTCTTAAAAGTCCTTCTTTGCTCACTGTCTCTCTCCTGAGAAATGCAAAGTCAGTCAAGATTTCTTTTAAAATTTTTATATAAATTGACCAAAATTTCATAGCTCTGGACAGTTACATAGTTTTCAAGCAGTAAGAGAAAAAAAAAATCTTCATTAGAGAAGGTCATTAATTGCTGCAGGATTATCTTTCTTAACACAAAATTTAAATGAGACCAAATGAAACATATAAGTTCCTCTTCTGGTAGCTGGTGGACTTTCCTGTCCAGGGGTTAAACCTGTTCAAGGACAAAATCAAAGAGGTGGTGACCCAAAGTCAGCAAGCATTATCCAAAACAAGTTTTTCTGGTCTTGAATGATTAAATCATCATCTCCTAGATTTAGTTACCATGTTACTCTGCTCCAACAACATCACTTTGGTTTCTAAAGACATCAGAATAATTTGTTTTCTCTAAACCAATTTGTATCTTGTCAAAGTGAGATTGCAGTTTTACAACCACCTGGGGAATAAGTGATCCCATTCCATAAATAACAGAGTCATCTGCATAATATGTACTAAGATGTCCCTGTAGACTTTAGAGATATTATATATATGAATAGAAAGATATAGACTCGTTCAAGAGATTTATGCAAGAGAGAGTTCAGTTGATATGTCTTATATATTCCAACACAAATATATCACCATACAGACAAATCTGTATAAGTAGTTTGAGAACTTAAAGTATTGCAGTTGTAAAGACAGAAAAGTTTAAAAAAAAAATAAAATTGAATGGCTATTTAAATAATGGAAAACTCTTCTTCTTGGAATCAAAATGGCCAAAGTTGGGAATATGAAAACACTTTGTGATAGAAAGAGGCATCATAGCTATAGAAATAATGCAAATTTACTAAGAAAATATTTAAAAGACATATATATGTCTGTTGCCTAATAATATTTTTTCATATATACAAAATACATTCAAGAATATTAAATTACATCCTCTGCAGAGTCACTAGATAATCTGAATCAGTTGCTTAAACTAAAATAGGGGATGGAAAAGACTACTACTGAGCCTGCTCTAGTATGAGGATGAGAACATGAAGATAGAAGGTACTTTTTCTATCAGGTGTGGGGAAACATTTCTCTTATTTTCTGGATATATGCAAAAAGAGAGTTCTACTTTTTCCTTTGTGTCCTTGTAGGTTTTAGGGAAGTTTGATATGTAGAATCATAGAATCAATTAGGTTGGAAGGGACTTTTCAGATCATCTAGTCCAACCATCAACCTAACACTGCCAAACCAACACTAAACCATATCGCTAAGCACTATGTCTACATGTCTTTTAAATACCTCCAGGGATGGTGACCCCACCACTTCCCTGGGCAACCTGTTCCAATGCTCGATAACCCTTTCGGAGTAAAAATTTTTTCCTGATATCTAGTCTAAACCTCCCCTGGCGCAACTTGAGACCATTTCCTCTTGTCCTATCACCTGTTACTCGGGAGGAAAGACAGACCCCACCTCCCTACAACCTCCTTTCAGGTAGTTGTAGAGAGTAATTAGGTCTCTCCTCAGCCTCCTTTTCTCCAGGTTAAACAACCCCAGCTCCCTCAGCTGCTCCTCATAAGACTTATTCTCCAGACCCCTCACCAGCTGCATTGCCCTTCTCTGGACCTGCTCCAGCACCTCAATGTCTCTTTTGCGGTGAGGGACCCAAAACTGGACACAGTACTCGAGGTGGGGCCTCACCAGGGCCGAATACAGAGGCACGATCACTTCCCTAGTCCTACTCACCACGCTGTCCCTGATACAGGCCAGGATGCTGTTTTCCAGTTTCTCCAGCCTGTCACGATGGTGCTTCACTCCATCAAATATGACAGAAAAGTAACTGCGAAGAAATCAGAAGCAGCAATGCCAGGTTCCTTCACTAAGCAGAATGGGGCAAAGTGATCTCCAAATGCCAATAGACAGACTATCAACAGAGCTAAGAGAACGAGCAACAGAAAAAGAGAGTTTATCCTGTTCTTATGCTATTCTTTCAGGAGCTCACAGGAGCAGAGATAAAAGAGTGAATTATTTACTTGAAGCTGAAATGTGCTGATTTAAATACAATATGTTCTCTGTAAAGATTTGCCTATTGACAGATATCATCTAATCAGCTAACAATGTTTTACAACTGTTTATGACTGAAGACTGAAAATTAACTGTGGATGGACAGTAACACAAGAAGTTGGAATAGATGCTGAAACCTCATCTTGAAAAAATATTGGAGGAAAAAGGCTTCAGACTTCAAATATTACTGAGTTTTGGATCAAGTGCAAAATGAATATGACTTCACCCTTTTTACAAATAACCCCACTACTCTAAAAGATGAACTGGGAGTAAGTTCATATGACTCTAACTAAAAACAGCGATTGTCAGATAGACAGTAAACTTCAGAATTATGGAGTCTTTCTGGTTCTGAATAGATTCAACAAACTGCAAAGTGGTAAACTTAATGGTCAAGGTGACAAATGGCATAACCTTGTAATTGTCAAGCAATTCTCAAGAGTGTCATAAGGTTATGAATGTTTGTATAACTGTCAAATGGCACTAAGCCCCAGTACTGTTACGCGCAAATTTTCCATAAGAAAAAACAAATATCCAGATTTACTCCTTTAATTCTCTTAAAGGAGTATGGAATCTGAGGGTTTTTTTTGTTTTGTTGTTAAACCATATGAGACGTAGTTGGGAAGAAGGTAGAGAAAAGAGGAGTATGACACGTGATGTAGTGGCATGAGTTAAAAACACCAAATTAAATCCTCTGAAGTTAGAGTTTCTTCAAATGTATTGGTGAGGTCAGACTATGACAAATCAACTTTTGCAATGTCTTTAAAGATAGGCTAGATTATCTAATCATTCTGAAATCACATAAAATCCTCCCTTTCACTTACCTGAAACAGAATAAGTGAGCAAAATTTTTAAGCAAAGAACTGTAAAATAGAATTCTTTCAACATTTACTTATTTAAATAATAGATAAATAAGAACATCCTGAAATAATTTCAAAAAGATTGACACAGACACTTGATAAAGACTCTAAAAAGGCATAGGATGAGAGAAAAACATCGCTGGGAAATAGCAGGGACAGAAAAGTGTAAGAGCACACCAAAAAATTTTTGTCAGTGAATTTTCTCTCTCCTCCCAAAGAAGGAAAAAGTAGCTAAACACTGACCCTGGTAGANTTTTTTTTGTTTGGGTTTTTTTTATAGAGCCAGAATACATCTGGAATTCCTCAGACTTGTCCTCCCTTTTCTGTCGAGAAATTTTCTCTGTCTGGGAACTGGAGAAGTTTCTGCCCCCAGCTGGGATGTCCAAAATTTCCAGACACGTTCACGGTGCACGTACAGATTAATTTTGCAGCATAGGCATAGTGAGTCTGCTGCTTCTGGGAAACATCAATGCACTGTGCATATGCGATACAGTTGGTCTGTGCACACGCAGCAAGCCTAGCGTGCTCCAAACACATTGTATTTATGGCATACTCTGCAACAAGCACATGAGTTTCTATGCAGGATTTCCAAGACAGAAATAGCTTTGAACCATTTGTGGATTTTTCTCCTGCTTCCTGCAAAAAGCCAATTTTAGCATAAGTACGGATGGCACTGGAAAAAGCTGAAGGAAGGAATCACAAAAGTTGAACAGATGATAAGATTAAGATAACCCTAATGAATGCAAACTGCAGGGACAAGCATCAGATTTATGGAATAATCTCTAATCAAAAACTAAACTCGGAGTTAAATCTCTTCAGTGTCTATGGTATCACTATGCTGCCAATAAGGACAGTGACCGTAAATGGATGAAAGAGAATTTGTTTTGCTGAGATTTCTGACCTCCAGAGAAGCAATATATGTTTTTGAAGAGCAGCTGTTGCATCTGCCTTAAGGCAATGAGTATGTTCTGGTACCTGAGAGGGAGTTACATGTAATGGTAGACAGTTATGCTGAAGATCTAAAGACACAATGCCATTTTCCTGTAGTTGACCAAGATATTTCCCCCCTAAAAATACTCTTTAACTTCTTTTACTATTAGCACTTAAAAATACAGGAAATAATGGTCACCTTACACTTTCAGGTAAATAGTGCTTGAACTGAATTAGGTGCAGTTATATAACTGAATTAAGGCACAGATATATTCCACAAATTTATATGAACAAAATGAATTAGCCCAAATCAGTCTTTATACATATTGTGAAGGAACTCAAAGACTGAATCGAAACATGAAGATATCAGTACTTCAGAGACAATTCTTCATCAGAAATTGCATAAATTTATATTGTGAATATGCCAGTTCCTACTGTTTTATAGCCATTTATAGACATCTTTGGTTAAAGTGATAAAGCGGACGAGTCATATTTCTCTGATAACATTGTGCCTCCAGGATGTGTTTTATAAGTGGCAGAATTGTCATTAGCATAAAATGACAATGCCAAATTAATTCTAATTATTCTGATCGTTGAGCATTTAAATGAAAATTAAGGTGTTAAAGATAACTAATTACTGAAAAGGCTACTTCTGAGAATAAAATACGTGAGTTTTTTTTAAAAATACAGTATAAACAATGGGCCTGAACTCTCTAACATCTTGTAAGTTTGTTTATTTCTGATGAACCTGTTTGAAGAAGACGTATGATTTTGTTTTTCAAAAAGCTTGAAAAATGTAAAGTATCATTCTTTTAATTACATATTTTACCATATTTTTTCAAACATATGGGCACTATTAATAAAATAACTGCTTCGTTATCTGTAAATTTTCAGGCATAAATAAAGTTTACAGTTTATAATTGATTGATCATAATGAATTTGTAATGAAAAGATGAAAATAATACACAGAAGAAATTCACTAATAATGAACTATGAAAAATACACTTCATGCAAAGCATTGAGACCTCACTGCTCACTGAAATCTCACAAGGAAAATATATAACGATTTATATGATGAAAAATATTTTAAAGCAATTCATTTTGTAATTATCTACAGAAACTAAAATTACTTAAGTGCATTACTATATTATTTTTACGTCAGTATCTGATCATGTTACCTTTTTTATTTGTTTCCAATCTATATTTCTCAAAAAAAGTGGAAGCTCTCAGTAAAAAACTGAGTTACCTTCCCCTAACAAAACAAAACAAACAACAAAAAAAAAAAAAAAAAAAGAGGAAAACTTTGGGTTTCCTTTTCTTTCTGTACCAGTCAAAATTTAAAATTAAGTGCCTTATTTAGTGTTGGAAGCTGAAGAATTTCTAGCAAATAAGTATACTGCATGCTCTTTTTCCCCACTGACAGAGAGTAACCATGACCTTCAAAATAAATTGCACCTGGTCTACAGCAGCCAGCCTGTTAGGTGTGTGCCTGGGGCTCGTTTTCAGCCCTGGCTATTTCGCATTGCAACCTGATTCAATAGTGTACTGACAAGAACAGGCTAACAAGAATTAGTCTCACAAGGGCTGCAGCAACCGTTAAAAGAATTGCATTCAGTTATTAGAAATGCTGACTTTCCACTCACACTTCATACAGTTTGCTGAATTGGAAGGGAGCTACAAAATCCAAATTTAGTTTTGAAGTGTTTTCATTATAGGGGGGTGGTGTTTTTTTTTTTTTTTTTTCCCCAAAAAAGTTTGCTTAAACTGCTGGAACCTCTGTTCTGGCTGGATCAGATACCTTAGCCAGGACAAGCAGCACTCCTCATCTTCCCCTGTTGAAAATACAGCTCTAGTGTCTGAGTATTCAGAAGGTACTCTCTGGAAAAAAAAAAAAAATAACTGAAGGACAGACTATATTACTATGACGGTTGAAGTGCTTCTGCCCTCTTGTAAATGCCACAATACAGTTCATAGGAAATCCATGTGACTTTTTGCTCTGACCCTCTCTGTCAACTCACCAGGGAGGCTTTCAATACTCTCTGAAGGAAACAGGACTAGTCCAATAAGAAATTTAGATGACCACTGTTGTATGGCAACATGTTGTTGTTCCTGAGCCTGCAAAAACATGATCTTGAATTAAGCATCTAAACTTCCTCAGTAATCCAAATGGAGAGCCATGCAGCTCTGAAGTGCAATCTGAAAGGTCTTTGAGCACAGATCCTGCCAAGAGGAAATATCAAGCACAAGACAAAAGGGAAGCAGCATTCTGTCGAAGTTGAGGAACCTGAACCAGGACTACAGGCACAAGTTGCTTTCCTCTCCAAACATACGACCAGGGAACATCTCCTGAGAACAGACATCTACAGTTACTCTGTTTTCCTGTGAAAAGTAAATGAAAGAGTAGTTGAGGACAACTTTTCCATTTTACTAACTACCTTGTCATAGCTATCAGCCATAACTAGTGCTGTAAGTTCCCCTTTATTCCTAGGGATTTAGCTACATGTCTACCTAGGCACCAAGACCAGCTCTGGCCTGGCCAAGCTGTGTAAACTGTGCTCACAGTGCTGAGAAAGGACTACAAGAAATACTGTACAGAGATAATAAAGGTGAGAATTAGAGATGAGGTTGCTGAGATGGGACCATCAGTAGCTCAAGGATTCAGGAGGGAAAACATCAGCATGGAAAGGTGTGAGACCTAACAGGCAAACCCAAGGGATGTCGGTGCGATGAGATCCCAGCCAGGAGGTGTTGATGCCATAAGTGGAACTGTAGCTGGAGGCCCAAGGTGGCTCTCCGACACTGTGGATCCTCTGGGGATGTCACAGGGCTGATCACACTTTGGATGCCTCATACATTGGGGTGGTGAGCACACAAGCGCTTAGCCTGATGTTTGGTAATTCCTAGCTATCTTCTGTGGGTACAAGCCAGGGAACAACTATTTTATATCTATTGGTTGTGCATATCCTACTTGCAGAATCACTTAGTGTCTGCCTAAAGACACCCAAACACACTAACCTAAAAACAGGCATAATATCGACGTTTATGAAGAATCATAGGTTGCACCTGCAAGCAATGTTTCAGTCACCTCTCTTCCATATTTTAGCTATAACTGCAGTACAAAAAATAAGTCAAGATTCTGTGGGAAATATGAACACGAATCTCCCTAACTTCCCATAACAGGACAACCAATATGCTACTATGCTGAAACCACTAGTTGGCTGGAGAAGTATAATTCCACAAAACAGGGTGAGATTTTAGATGTCTTTCTATCGTCTTTTTTTTTTTTATTTATTTATTATTATTATTTCAGTTTCTCTCCCATTGATATTGAGCCTTCCACCTGGGGTCTAGGTGACTTTTGGTTACTCTAGGTGTTATAATGAAACGATGAAACGTCCATAGAGTTCTGTTTCAGAGCTCATTGGAAACCTAAGTGCCTAATAGGGAATCCTAGATCTCCCTCTGTAAACCTAGCATCTAAAAATTCAAATTACCAAATGCTTAAGTCCTTGATGAAATCCATGCTTCAGTCTGGAGGCCTTCAGAAATTTCTTGAGAGTAACCCTGAATTTATAAACAGTATTCAAATTTTCCCTTCAATACAAAGTAAACTGGTGTACACAGGACCACCTTATCCATAGGAAACATGGTAATATCATCATGGAATGCAATGCAATATACTCTGCGAGTTCATCATTGCAGTACCCAACTTTTAGATCTTTTGCCATCAAATAAAATTTTTAGCAAGGTAGAATTATGCAGCTAACAATGAGATTGGGAGAAGACGGCTCACGTTGAAGGCGCTGCCTCAACTAACCAAAGAAAATATAAAACAACAACAAAATTCAGTTTCTCTTTATAGTGTAAAGATGCGTAAATTTGCCTCTATTACTGATCATACACTTGTAAAAAATGTATACGCTGGTATGTGTAAAACTGCTGCTAGTTTCAACCTTTCACTTCAGTGACAGAGTATTACACAACTAGAGGTAACTTATTCAAATACAAGTGAAATGAATGAATAATTCATACCTAGAGGAAAAGCAAAATTCAATTTAGGATAATTCTTGTCTTTCAGTTGACAAAATTCCTATAAAAAAAAAAGCAATAGTTCAGTAGCCACTTGTCGGTAAATTACATTGAAAGGTTTGCAAAAAAACAGGCCAATTGTCAGTAAAGTTTTTAAATGGTTATTTGGAAAAAGGTAACATTCTTTTTGGGAGCAGGAGGTGGGGAGAGATGGGAGGACAGACAAGATGGTTTCTTTTTAAAAAAATAAAAGAATCCTTACAGTACTTCTATAGACTTTTTTCTTGTGCTCTCATACTCTCATACTTTTTTTTCTAAATGTTCTAATTTACCAATAACCGTAAGGAAACAGTAGCCCTCCCTTTGCATTAGTTGGCACTCTATGCACTTCCACGTTTTGTTAGTCTGCTGCAGTTACAAGACCATACAGTACCCTATTTTGCTTTGCAAATGTTAGTTAAACGTACAGTAGTTACTTCAGGCAGTAAAATATACATATACACTAAGCAATGTTAAAGTGTTTTGGAAACAAAATTTAGAAATTTTAAAGTATTACCTGCATTTAAAAAAAAAAAATAGTTTTCCAGCATTGTGAAGAACTCAGGTTTATTTAAAAATTTCATAAGAAAAATTGCAAGGCTTGCAGTAAATTTTGTCACATATTTTATGATCCAAAACAAGCAGACACTTTTTAATTATGGGGATTCTGCCTTTCTTTATAGAAGTAGCCATTCATTTGTAAACAACCAGAGCCCAATTTATGACTTGGATGTCTATCAATTAGGTTCTAATATGACTAACTGAGGTACTGCTGAATCTGAGACCATGCTCTGGTGCGTGCATTAGGTTCCCAAGACCCTTATTCAAAGCATGAGAAGTCTTGTGTCAGAAGGGAAGATTTCAGCCATTTGTGCCACAACAAAAAATCTTGTTTCACTTTCACCTGACCATACAGCAATAGGGTGTGAGTTGTATTGTATGATCCATACATGACATTGCTAACACTTTTGATAGGCAAGAATTTATAACCCAAGCATAAAGCAATGTACTGTTTTCAGAACTGAGCTGAGGTCTCCCTTTCAACTATTTCTATAGTCAAGAGCATGCCAGCCTTGTAGATACTGTCTTCATATGGTTGATCTTTGTATGTATCTCTAGAAAAACAAACATACACACCTCACTCACATGCACCATGAGGACAAAGTCATTGAAATACCTCTTGAATTAACATATTTAATCTCTGGAGTTTAGGCTTTTGACACAGAGCCTCAAAGGTTAAGAAAGGATGCCTTTGTCCACTTAGGATCCCATTCCTGAAATCTTTTCCAAGAGGCTGAATCAAATCATGGTTATCAAAGAACATGGAGGAAGTCCCACCTGAATTATACATTAATATTTATTTAGTTACTTTGAAAACCACACTTAAATGAAAGGCTTCTAAACAAAAGTCTTCTACTGTCATCTTTCGCTGTACTGAAGCTGTACTGATATACAGTTGAGAATGCATGTTTTGAGTCTACCAAAGCAGAAAAGAGAGAGGAAAAAAAAAAAAAAAAGAAAAGAAAAGAAAACAAAAAGGATCATGAACTCATAACCTAGCAGTGGAGGAAAGAACTGGAATGCTGCATTTACTCTAATTTATCCTGTAATTATCCTAATTTTTGAATTAATCAGGGTTTGAAGTCAGGACTTCCCTTCCTCTAGCTAACAGCTTTAAGATTAGTTTTATTTAAGCCTGTAACACCTGACTGTTACCCAGGGTTATGCTTAGAATCACAGAATCGTCTAGGTTGGAAGGGACCTTTAAGATCATCGAGTCCAACCATTAACATAACACTGCCAAAACCAACTAAACCATGTCCTTAAGCACCACATCTACCCATCTTTTAAATACCTCCAGGGGTGGTGATTCAACTGATTCCTTGCGCAGCCTGTTCCAATTTTTTATAACCCTTTCAGTGAAGAAAATCTTCCTGATATCCATTCTAAACCTCCCCTGGCGCAACTTGAGGCAGTTTCCTCTTGTCCTGTTGCTTGTTATCTGGGACAAGAGACCAACACCTTCCTTGCTACAACATTCTTTCAGGCAGTTGTAGAGACCCATAAGGTCTCCCCTGAGCCTCCTTTCCTCCAGGTTAAACAATCCCAGTTCCCTCAGCCACTCTACATAACACCTGTTCTCTAGACCCTTTACCAGCTTCATTGTCCTTCTATGGACATGCTCCAGCACCTCAATGCCTTTCTTGTAGTGAGGGCCCCAAAACTGAACACAGTAGCCGAGGTACGGCCTCACCAGTGCTGAGTACAGGG
>VXBH01005611.1:57730-69605 GCA_013400035.1 Rynchops niger | reverse complement strand
AAAAGAAAAAAAAAAGAAAAGAAAAGAAAACAAAAAGGATCATGAACTCATAACCTAGCAGTGGAGGAAAGAACTGGAATGCTGCATTTACTCTAATTTATCCTGTAATTATCCTAATTTTTGAATTAATCAGGGTTTGAAGTCAGGACTTCCCTTCCTCTAGCTAACAGCTTTAAGATTAGTTTTATTTAAGCCTGTAACACCTGACTGTTACCCAGGGTTATGCTTAGAATCACAGAATCGTCTAGGTTGGAAGGGACCTTTAAGATCATCGAGTCCAACCATTAACATAACACTGCCAAAACCAACTAAACCATGTCCTTAAGCACCACATCTACCCATCTTTTAAATACCTCCAGGGGTGGTGATTCAACTGATTCCTTGCGCAGCCTGTTCCAATTTTTTATAACCCTTTCAGTGAAGAAAATCTTCCTGATATCCATTCTAAACCTCCCTTGGCGCAACTTGAGGCAGTTTCCTCTTGTCCTGTTGCTTGTTATCTGGGACAAGAGACCAACACCTTCCTTGCTACAACATTCTTTCAGGCAGTTGTAGAAACCCATAAGGTCTCCCCTGAGCCTCCTTTCCTCCAGGTTAAACAATCCCAGTTCCTTCAGCCACTCTACATAACACCTGTTCTCTAGACCCTTTACCAGCTTCATTGTCCTTCTATGGACATGCTCCAGCACCTCAATGCCTTTCTTGTAGTGAGGGCCCCAAAACTGAACACAGTAGCCGAGGTACGGCCTCACCAGTGCTGAGTACAGGGGAACAATCACTTCCTTAGTCCTACTCATCACACTGTTCCTGACACACGCCAGGATGCTCTTGACTGCCTTGGCCACCTGGGCACACTGCTGGCTCATATTCAGCTGGCTGTCGACCACACCCTCAGGTCCTTTTCTGTGAGGCAGCTCTCCAGCCACTCTTCCCCAAGCTTGTAGCGCTGCATGGATTTGTTGTGACATAAGTGCAGGACCATTGGCCTTGTCCCATCAATGCAACCTGTTCAGGTCCCTCTGCAGGGACCTTTCTACCCTCAAGCAGGTCACCACTCCCACTTGACTTTGTGTCATCTGCAAACTTACTGAGGGTGCACTCAATCCCATCCTCCAGATAATTGATTAAGATATTAAAGAGAACCAGTCCTAGTACAGAGCCCTGGGGAGCACCACTTGTGACTGGCTGCCAACTGGATTTAACTCCATTCACCACAGCTCTTTGGGCCTGATCATCCAGCAATTTTTTTACCCAGGGAAGATTATGACCATTCGAGTCATGAACAGCGAGTTTCTCCAAGAGAATGCTGTGGGAAATGGTGTCAAAGGCTTTACTAAAGTCCAGGTAAACAACATACACAGCCTTTCCCTTATCCACCAAGTGGGTCACTTTGTCATAGAAGGAGATCAGGTTTGTTAAGCAGAACCTGCCTTCCATAAACGCATGCTGACTGGGCCTGATCACCTGGTTGTCCTGCGTGTGCCATGTAATAGCACTCAGGATGATCTGCTCCATAACCTTCCCAGGCACTGAGGTGATACTGACAGGCCTGTAGTTCTCTGGATCCTCCTTCTGGCCTTTCTTGTGGATGGGCATCACATTTGCTAACCTTCAGTCAACTGGGACCTCCCCAGTTAGTCAGGACTGCTGGTAAATGATGGAAAGTGGATTGGTGAGCAATTCCTCCACCTCCCTCAGTACCCTCAGGTGGATAACATCTGGCCTCATAGACTTGTGTATGTCTAAGTGCTGTAGCAGGTCCCTCACTATTTCCCCTTGGATTATGGAGGCTTCATTCTGCTCCCCATCCCTGTCTTCCGGCTCAGGTATCTGAGTACTCGGGGAACAACTGGTCCTGCTACTAAAGACTGAGGCAAAAAAGTCATTAAGTATCTCAGTCTTCCCCTCATCCTTTGTCACTACCTTTGTTTCTGCCCCCATTTAGTAAAGGATTGAGATTATCCTTAGTCCTCCTTCTATTGCTAATGTATTTGTAGAAACACTTTTAATTGCCTTTTACAGTAGTAACCAGATTAAGTTCTAGTTGGGCTTTGGCCCTTCTAATTTTCTCCCTACATAGCCTCACAACTTTATAATCCTCATGAGTGGCCTGACCCTTCTTGCAAAGGTCATAAATTCTCCTTTTTTTCCTGCCTTGCAACCATATCTCTTTGTTCAGCCAAGCTGGTCTTTTTCCCTGACAGCTCGTTTTTCAGCACATGGGGGTGTCCTGGTCCTGCACCTTTAAGATTTCCTTCTTGAAGAACATCCAGCCTTCCTGGACTCCTTTCCCCTCAGGGCTGCCTCCCAAGGGACTCGGTCAAGCAGGCTCCTGATAAGACCGAAGTCCACCCTCTGGAAGAAGAGGAAGTAATTGTATCAATACCATTATGGAAATAGACTGCATGCAGAACGTTTTTTCTTATTTTCTTTTGCATTTGACAACTGAAAAATCATCTCAACAACTTTCTCAGACTCCTCAGAAATCTATTACTAATTTTCCTTACTTCACTAGAACCATTTTTAAGGATTCATTTTCTTGGTGAAGCCCTAATAAACTCTCTCAGATCACATCATCCTCTGGGCCTTTTGGAAGGAAGCTTATCAACTTGTTATATTTGCATGGTAGATAAGGAAATCTACCTCTCTGTCTCTCTCTCAAAGTTCATCCACCATAATCACATACATGCATCAGTTAGAGAGTTAGTGGCATACCTAGTTTATGTTGCCTAAGCGTTTACTTTTTGCAAGGCTGATTTTAACTTCATCTACCTTTTCAAAATTTATTACCAGGCTTAAAGCTCCCTTGGTGTGGTCTATGGCCAGGGATAACTTTCTTTGGAAACCTGAGCAATGTCAATTAACCAGCAAGACTCATTGCATAAGAGGCATGCAGGCAGTGGCTGGAGAGCCAGGTGACACTTTGGATTCTTGGGTGGCCTGTACAGAATCTGCTTTCTTTCCCCTTTTACACCCAGGTTTGCAGATAAAGAAATTTACTTTTCTTGTTTTGGTCAGAGTATACTCTGGAAAAAACATTTCACTGAATGCTTTTTGAAATTAATTGTGTATGTCCAGAAAGAAGTACATTAATATTTCCCCCATGAAACCATGTTGAGAATTAATGAATATTTAAAGAAACAGATTCAATACATTCTCAGCAACAACCCAAGTGGGTATTTATCCTGTCACTTTGAACCATCTAAGAGTTAAGTGTCTTCCCTAAGTCACCTAGATTCTCTCTACAGAGCATAAAGAAAAATAGGTACCTTCAGAGAGCAATTCACTCTGTATTTTTGGTGGTGGTAGTTTAAGCATCATGTTACAATCAGTATTGTAAGATTAACTGTTTTTCAGTACAAGGGCACCCCTCTTCCTACACAAGATTATTTTTGAATGACAAAAATATTTGTTTCCCTTTATTAAGCACATTCTGAATTATAAAGTGAGCATTTCCTGCTTAGAGCAATTTTCCACATTCAGCAAAAGTTGACTAATACTTTGACTGATTCAAAATTGTTTTTCTAGTAAAATCAATGACCTGTTGGAGGAAAAAAAAAAAAAACATTCATTTTGAATTGGAGCAGTTAGATACAAAAGTAGATGAATTTTATTTTGTTTACTGAAAGACCTCTAGATACATCAAGGGAAAGCCAGAATCTCTGTTTCTGTCATAAAAGAAGTTTCTATGCCTTACCACTGCAAAGCTGTATTTGAAAACACAAATAGATCAGCACCATCAAAGCCTTTTCAAGGTTTTTTTTCAGGTTTTTCTTCCTAAAGGATGCCTAATATTAGAATCCTTCCCCCGAGCCCCCCGATTCAGCTATGGATTTCACAGTTGGCATTCAGATCTGAATCATAAACCCAGAACAGGGACCAAGAGCTTAATTTGTATCAAAATACCAAATGCAGAGCACGGTTGAGATAGCTTAACCTTTTATTAGAAACAGAAAAACTTGAGAGGAAAGGATCAGTGTGATGGGGTTTGATTTTGTTTCATCTCTGTATTAGACACCAAGTGCTTTATTTAAATAATGAAAGCATCAAACAGTAGGCATGTCTAAGTCTGAAAATTCTAACTTTTACTTTTGGTTTGGTTTGGTTGGGTTTTGTGTGGTTTTTGTTTTTTTGTTTTTTGGGTTTTTTTTTTCTTCTTTGGGAATCCTAGACCTAAAGGTATGGAAGGAATGACCCTTCCTCTGCTTTAATAAAGTCTGCAAAAGAGTTGTGAACCCAATTAATCAGAAATGCAATATTCTTCTGCTTTGACATGTAAAGCATTATTTTAGTAAAATTATCCTTATTACAGTGACAGAGAAGGTTAAATGTTAAGTTTCCTAGATACAATGCAACCAATGCTTTGGTGCTCCTTTTCATCTCCAGCTAACGATCTGAAAAATAAATAGTAAGTTCTTCCAGCAGGCACAGACTAAATGACAAGTAAATAAAAACAGGTGTGAAAAGTAAGTGTAGTATTCTCCCTCTGCTGAGACACTTAGCATATTATTACAGTGCCCCATATATGCATTGTAGCAAAGGAATGATATTTCCTAACACGCACAAACACTGTTTTAACATCACAAGCAAACCAAGAGAGCAAGAATCCAGTCTTCTCTAGCTCAGTTCTAGTGTCTCTAACTGGTGTTCAAAATCCAAGAGAGCTCTCTAGATCCGAACTGAGATGCAAATTTACCCATTTTTGGTTTGGTTAACTTTTTCCAAGGCTACTTTTAGCCTAAACAGGCTGTTACATTGCCTCTGGAAGGGGTTGCATCTCACTGGTCCATTTTCTGTTCACATCATCATTGTCAGGTCTGTTAGTATAAACACGATGATATCCATAATATGAATATCTTGGCTTATATGGTCTGTCTTTGCCAAGCCTAGAACACAGGAACGAGAAGAGAAAATTCAATTTGAGAGCATCTGTAGAGCTCAACAACTTTTTTGTTAAACTCATCCATAGGTGAGATTTTTCTTATTTGGAATTTTGTCTCAAAAATCTTTTGATTAAACACATATTTACAAAAAGGAACTTCTTTTTAAAGGTTCAAACCTTTCAACAAACCTGAGCTGAGTTTTAAATGATCTGGTTAATAAATGGTTTTGCGTGGAAATACTGTGGTTTCACAGGGGCTGATCTGTAATCAGGCAAAACTTGGTGATTTGGCTTAGAGTTTTGTGGTTTGTTTCATCTTAAGTCTTGAAGTAAACTCCAGGGATTCCAGCTCATATGAACTGAAACTTAAAATATTCATACAACCCCCCTGTAGTAAAACTGCTTTAGCTTTAGGGCAACCCTGGTGAGGGGTGGGGGAGAAGCTATTTTCACAGGTTTTGTGCCTGTGTGGAATTTTGAATCCTAGTGCTTGTTGTTTATTCATTTCTAAGCATCCATCAAGGAAAGACTTGGCTCATGTGAACTGCAACAAAGCCAGTGTAAGTAGGATTTTGTGGTTTGCATTACTTAGAAGATCACAGCTATGTAGACCAGGGCTTGGAATTTTTACAATGGCATATCAAGACACATGGGTTTGGGGGCTTTGTTGACATAATGGTAACAGTTATTAGCAATATTTGCATATAAAATTCAATAGGGTATCATACCGAGGAATTAGAGTATTATTTTAATACTCATACCCTCAAGATAGTTTAAATACTGGGGTAGGAGATGGAAAAAAGCCTCTAAAATTAGAATTAGGTATACATTGTCTGATATATACCCACGCAGAGACTGTCAGAGATGCAAAGATGGTTTTATTGTAAAAAGTAGAAACTGCATTTGCACTATTGCCTAAAAGCAGCATATCCCTGGTACTTTCTAACTTAAGAGAAAAGTAACACCAAAACACAAGACACTTGAAGAAAGGCTACTGAGTTTCTCTATTTTTTTAAAATGTCAGGGAACTTAATGTTTGAATATCTATGTTTCTTTTCTTCAGGAAAAAAGAAAATAGTTTGGGGAACAAACATGAGGAGCTAGAGACGTGGGCATGCCTCCAGTGCTATGATCTCATTGGCATCCTGCAGACATGGTGGGATGGCACCTGTGACTGGAGTGTTGGAATGGAGGGATACAGGCTTTTCAGGAAGGACAGGCAGGGGCGACAAGGAGTGGGTGTTGCCCTCTATGTCAATGACCAGCTGGAGTGCATGGAGCTCTACCTGGGGTTGGATGAAGAGCCAAGGGAGAGCTTATGGGTCAAGATTAAAGGGAACGCAGGGGCAGGTGACATTACAGTGGGGGTCTGCTACAGGCCACCTGACCAGGATGACGGATCAGATGAAGCCCTCTATAGACAGAAAGGAGGAGCATCCCATTCACAGACCTTAATAGTCACGGGGGACTTCAACCACCCCAATATCTGCTGGAGGGACAACACAGCAGGGAACAAGAAATCCAGGAAGTTCTTGGAATGTGTCGATGACAACTCTCTTCTCCAAGTGGTAGAGGAGCCAATGAGGAGAGGAACCACGCTGGACCCTACCAACAAGTGGGGAATGTCAAGCTCAAGGGCAGCCTTGGCTGCAGTGACCACAAAGTGATAGAGTTCAAGATCTTTAGGGCAGTGAGGAAGGTGCACAGCAAGCTCAGTACCCTGGACTTCAGAAGAGCAGACTTTGGCCTCTTGAGGGATCTGCTTGTCAGGTTAACATGGGATAAAGCACTGGAGGGGAGAGACGCCCAAGGAAGCTGATTAGTATTCAAGGATCACCCTATAAGCTCAGGAGCAGTGTATCCCAAGAAAGAAGAAGTCAGGCAAAAAATTCAGGAGGCCTGCATGGATGAACAAAGAGTTCCTGGACAAGATAAAAAGCAGAAAGGAGGCCTACAGAGTGTGGAATCGAGGACACACAGACTGGGAATAATACAGAGAAACTGTCCCAAGTGGCCAGGAATCAGATTAGGCAAGCTAAAGCCCAGATAGAATTAAAGCTGTCCAGAAACAACTAAATAAGACAACAAGACAAGTAGAAAAACTTCTATAAGTATGTCAGAAATAAAGGGAAGACCAGGGAAGATGTGGGACCTCTCCAGAAAGAAACAGGAGACCTGGTCACCCAGGATATAGAGAAGGTTGAGATACTAAATGACGTTTTCACCTCAGTCTTCACTGGCAAGGGCTCTAACCACACTGGCCAAGTCTCAGAAGGTAAAAACAGGGGCTATGAGAATGAAGTACCCACTATAGAAGATCAGGTTCAAGACCATCTAAGGAACCTGAAGGTACACAAGTCCATGGGACCTCACAAAATCCATCTGTGAGTCTTGAGAGAAGTTGCTAAGCCATTTTCCATTATATTTGAAAAGTCATGGCAGTCCAGTGAACTTCCCACTGACTGGAAAAGGGGAAACATAACACTCATTTTCAAAAAGGGACAAAAGGAAGACCCAGGAAACTTCAGGCCTGTCAGTCTCACCCCTGTGCCTGACAAGATGAGGAAGAAACGTAGCTTTTCGAAGCCTTTCATTATAAAAACTCTTCCAAGATGCCTTTCATAACCCTGACCTTAATATTTCAACCTTGAATAAATACTCTTATGGAGGTATGGGTTTCCTACTGGTACTAACATCCCTGCTCCTAACATCCCACACAAAGGTCTTAATATCCCGTCCTGGCCATCACAGCTGCAGTCTTTTCCACTAAGGATGATTTGCAAGCCAGGACAGTTTTACTCGTCAGAAGCTATTGAATAACAACTTGAGGTTATTACTAGGTTGAACACTTCTGAACATGTTTACCCCTGCACAATGAGCTGTTTTCTGTTGATCACTTCCTGTCCCTGACAAAGAGGCAGATGGATGACCAGAATTCACAATCCCTGCATCCAAATCCCACCTACCATTGTCACAGTTTGTGAAAGCAAGTTTTACAGTTCCTTCTAACAGCACTGAAGGAGAGAAAGGGCAGAGTGCTAATCCTTCCTTCTCTCTCTGATAGGAGAGCTGGGTATTGGCAATACTGTAAACCCAGATACATTTACAAAATGATTTATTTCTATTATTTAAGTAACTCAGAATTATAAAGTATGCTTGAGTTCTGCAGATGTACATAAAAATATTGCCAGAGGCAGGAATCACTTCTGTGGTATCACCGTATCACTGCTTCACTGCTTTGCCGCACATAAACCTTATTTCCAATTAGTCTGAGCTCCCCAAGAATCAATCAGAGACTGTATAAATATTCTAAACACATACTGTGCATGCCACTTCAAATTTACCACTAAGACTTTACTATATTTCTATCAATTATTCCCAGGAAATAGGCCATATTGCACCAAAGTCATGGTTTAACAGTTTCTTTTTTTTTTTCTCCAACAATCAAATATTTAAAAAAGCACACACACATATCTACAGATAAACTTTGTTGTGTTTTCTGCTTTTTATCTAACAAATTACAGCACAAAAAATGTAATATTAGCATCTGATTATTAAGGAAGAAGAAAAAAATTAACACTTTAGTGACTATTCATGAGCAATGACATGCAAATGACATTCTTCAAGCCTCATTCACACAGATTGAAATGGCAGACCAAAAGCTTACTAAGGTTAACCGGCTGCTTTCATTCCCCCACAATATTACAGACAACACATTGGCTCATCTAGCAGGTCTAAAGGTTTCTTTCCGTGAAACCAATCAATCCAGTTTGGATCTTTTCCACATAATCTTTAGAACTCGGTCTATACATTAAATTGTCCCTCAGAAAGATTGCCTGAGAGAAAATTCAAAGGGATAAAATCATTCTGATAAGGCTTCCAGTCTTACTTCTTCCTAATGTCAGAGAACAGCACCTGCAATTTCCCAGGCGTTTTAATCATATTCAGCTCTTGGAGCTGACCCTTGCAGCTCTTATCTCGCAATTCAGTAGATGTATTATTTTCTCAGTCAAAATAGTTGTGTTCATATCATTCTAATTAAAACTGGATCCCCATACCCTGATTAACCTGCATCACGCTAGATATCTCACTCAAAAGGTAGGGAGGGAGGAATAGCATGTAAGTAAACAATATATAATTAGATGTAAAACAAACATCCAACCAAAAAAAAAATCAGACCATTGTAGAAAGCCATCCAAGGATGCTACAGATAGATGATACAAATATACAAGTTTTAAGGATCAAATGACTTCTTCTCATTCTCTTGGCTGGACAAGAGGAAACAAGAAGAGTTATTTACTTTAGTTTTGTTTTGTGTTAAAGATATTTAGCATATACTCTTTATGTATAAAGTTATTTCTGAGCTCTTTCCCTTTCCTCAGAACCAAGAGAACTGGCTTTTACATTGCTTATTGAATGAATTTCTGGACCTCCAAGGAAATTTCTGTAAACCTAGCAACAGTAATTATTTCATATCAAAGCCAACAGAATGAACAATAGATATCCTTCTAAAGGTATGAACAGGAATATAAATGGAAATTCTGCTGAAGCTACTCTGGGATGCCACCTTTCTGAAATGTCATATTTTCTTTTTCATATTTTAATCACTGGAAAAATGGTGTTGGAGAAAACGTATCTGTGTGATACAATAATGTTGACTCTAGATAAAGGAATACTTCAAATTTTAAAAGGGATTTCTTAATCCATTCTACTGAATTTTAAAAGTATAATTTTAGAAATATTGAGAATCAACTTATCAGCTTTTTGGGAGTGAACCAGCTTTTTTGTTTCACTTATGTTCATCATATTGCACCCTACTTCTGTATGATTTTGAATTGCTTCCTTCTCTTCTATTCCTAAATAAAATCTGCTGAAGAAGTGCCATTCCAACCCCACAGCTCAATTAGTTGTGCAGAAAGAGATGAATTTCACACAGTGTCAGAATTTGGCAATATTTTAACTTGGCTTTTAGCTACAGAAGGATAAAATACAGTGGGGGGAATACAGTGATGAGGAGTTGACAATAGCATTCTGTGCAACTTCCATCAGAAAATACCATGCATCTGACTGTGGGGTACCCTTCCATGCAAACCACTGGAAGCAGAACCTCTGGTTAGCCTTCGCAACAGAAATTGCTCAACAACCCTGGGGGTTTGGGGTTTGGGGGGTTTTTTTTTTTTTTTGGTTGGTTGGTTGGTTGCTTTTTTCCTTTTCTATTGTTTCACCCTCCATATACAGTTTCTGAAGGCACACAATCAAGGTTTTGAACTCATTTGAGTCTAACTTTGCCTTGATCCTTCCTTCTTCCCAAAATGGACAAGCAAAATACATGTATTTAAACTATTAACTCTCAAAAACCTGATGTCAATATTCTTCAATGTTAATTGATTTTTGAGTATCAGAACAAATTGAATGAAAAAGAAAAATAAAGGTTTAGCAGTGCTCATTGTTTCATTAGACCTCATCCTGTAAAACACTGAAGATGTCTATGGAGTGGAACCCTTCATTCACTTCTGGTTAGACAACTAAAATATTACCCTGCAAGGAATGAGCAGGCTTTATTTTTACTGATGGCAAGACAATTGAAGATGATTATCTACATCACAGTAAACATGGGTTCAGGGACAGTTCTTTTTATTTTCATCAATCAGAAGAATAATTTGTCCAAGATCCTTCTCCCCAACACTAAATGTGTTAATCTTTCTGCGTACTTTCCTTTTAGCCTCTTTGTATCTTTGATACTAACAAGCACATCTTTTTTTGAACAGATAGACAGTATCATGTACCTCATCAGGAGATGTGCCTAAGACCTCCTCTTTGGGATGTGGGAGTTGTTGCATTGTATTCCCGTGGGCTAGGGTAGGCCACATTTCTCACTTCCACAGTAGATAGCCTGTCTCAGTATTCCAAAACTGGACATTTTCATCTCAGGAGCCCAGTTCAGTTATGCATGGATTACCATATGTATTTTAGAAACCATTGTTCAGCAGTTTCTACCTCTATTATTAACTATATAGGAAAACCATTGACTTAATATAGTGATATTAGGTATCACTAGGTACTGTTTTTCCTAACTTAGGTGATCTGAATCTTGCCTTGGATATTTTATGATGAAAAAGAACACAAAAATTTTAAAATCCATTTTCAGCCTGATGAGATGTCTTCCCCTGACAATGCCTTAAGGTGTGTCCTCATTAGATATGAAATTTTCTTAAGACAAACTGGAAAAAAAAGTTTAAACATATATACAATTATATTAAATTTAAATAGTGTTACAATACAAAATCATTGTCTTAGCTTCAAAGTTTACTTCAAATCAGATGCTTTCAATTTCACACCATTGCTTTTTTTAATTGTGCACTTTATACAAAAAAATCAAAACCAACCTGTATTGCAGAAACTTTGGTGTCTTCTGAATGAGGCCATGCACATAGAAAATTACAGTGAATTCTTGCCTACTCAGCAGAAGAATTAAAGGACAAAAATGCAAAACAGCATTGCAATTTGTTGAGACTGGTGTTTAAAGACACATGAAACTTTTCTGCATTGCTAATCTTTAACTTTGGGCTATGGCAGACTCATTGTGTAAAAAAAAAAAAAAAATAAAAAAAATAAAAATACCAAACACATGGGGTTTGGGTTTGTTTTTTAAATATATGTAGTCTAAAGCTAAAACCAAAATGTTAGCAATAATAATCAAAAAGACTTAAAGAGGAAAAATATTAATTTCCAAAAAAAATTCAAAAGACATGTTACAGTTTTGTTAGACCAGCTACTCTGCTGTAACTCAGTGGAGTTGTGTATTTTCAAAGCTGAATTTCATATAAACAAAAAAAATATGTTATGATATGGTAAAATCATAATAATGAAAACTCAAGTAAAAATCATGAGGAGGTGTCTATATATGTCGTATTGAACCACTCGCCAAGGAGACCAGCTCCAGTGCAGGTAAGTCCGTACTGGGGAAGGGAATCACGGCAACAAAGGCCGGCA
>VXBH01005611.1:42845-57144 GCA_013400035.1 Rynchops niger | reverse complement strand
ACCCTCTTTTGATCTTACAGGCAGACAGTGAGGAGCTGGAGAGTAGAAGTCTGAGGGCAATGAAGAAAGATTTCAGGGACTTGGGACCTAGTGTAGCTCATCAATGCCTCAAGTTGTGATGCTTCCTTTAATCCTGCTGGAAACTGTTGATTTTTTAATTACTTTGGTATGAAACTTTCAGATTTGTGGGAGTTGCATGGTAATCTGATTCCAGTTAAATTACTGTGCATCATACATCTCTGAGATGTACAGACAGCTGTATTATTAAATGAGACTTTAAGACATTTCATTACAAAGAACATAAAGTTTCCATAGTATATATTACAATTCTCAGCAGAAAATACGATCAAAGAGTCACATCATCGGAAAATGCTGTATTAAACGATTGTTTATAAGAAGCCTTTTAACTCTATCTCTGCAACAAGAAATCATACAAGGCTGAATGGCTGTAGAGACATATTGCAGACTAAGTGCAGACAATTTATTTGCTGCAACCCTGCATTCCTGTAATGTTTCTCTGTGTGCCCTTTAGAGTAAAGTGGAAATACAAACAGGAAAGTGACTTGCTTTGTGATAAATGAATGTGTCTGGAAACATGAGACAGTGAAAACAGCCAAAATAAGTGATCCAGGCTTGTTGAGCACATGAAAGAAAGTGGGAAGGAATTTCTTTATAATGCCAACTTAATCAGAGCCTCAGTCTCAACACCACAGAAGCCAATGGTTGAAATGAAGATATCATGCTGTTATTAATGCTTGGAGCGAGATAAGTTATTTGAAGGAATGAGAGATGCTCCTATTCATAATGTAGTTTTAGTTTTCGCAAGCTTTAAATAAAAGGATAGTATCTATTACTGTGTATCTGATCCACTAGCTCTCCTGAATATCTTTTACTACTCTACTGATGTTAATCTCTACTATCATAAAGGTCTTCCTGCTCCTTCATGTTAGCTTTGCTGAAGAGACAGGTTTAATAAAAGAGGGTTAACAGAGCAGTAGGGATTATCTCTGCAGTGAAGAATCTTGTAAAGCACAATGGGAAGTTTGATCTGCCTTATTCTCTTTATTCTGTAGGTTTTATATTATATAATCTCTTCATCCTTTCCTTTCTACAAATATTTATCTATGTAGGTAATTGTTTAGTTTTGGATATAGGAATCACACAATGAATGCATATCCACTTGTCAATAATAGATAGCCAATTATTTATAAAAGGAAAGTATTACCTCAAATTTCTACTCCCTCGTGTCAAAAACATTGATAAGTAGACTATAGCCTTACCTATGTGCTTTGATGACCAGGACCCCCTGAGAAAATAGGGATGCACTTTGGAGCAGATAGGTGACAAGAGACTGAGCACTCAAAGTATCTTACATTTCACCATGTTGTGTTGAGATATCAAAGTGACAGTGACGTCCATAATGACAGGTCACAACTTGTGACACAGAACATAGTACAGACCCTTGCTTTGTGACTCACCTTTCCGATTATTTTACTGAAACATACCCAAATGAACCTCAATGTGTTTATGGCAGGTGGTATTGTATGTAGAAGGTTCTTTATGTTAGCAACTTGGGGGCCGTCTAAAGCTTCTGTGTTGACAACTTGTCTTTCTTAAGGGCAGCAGTCATTGTCATCCTCAGTGCTTGCAGCCTTGAATGACAGAATGATTCAATAAGACTACTTGAATTGGTAACAAACAAACATGAACTGGGGCCAGAATGTCCTCAGAACTGCAATCCAAATGATTATGCCATGGAACAGATATATAAAGAGACACTGCAAGGCTTTGGGGGTAATTTCTAAACCCAAAGGGCATGGGTAGCAGTGAACCATCAGACACATCAGATCTGATGAAATTTGATCTGGTGAAATTTGGTTATTCTGCAGCTATGGATGGATAAATTATGGCTTCCAAAGTTCTGTAAAAGGGTGAATATCAGCGCCAGTAGCTTCTTGAAACATTTGATGCCTAACATAATGGAAAACATTCATCATATTTCCAGAACAGATTGTTTTGGAGGTAATAATAGTCTGTCAGCTCTTGGGCTGCTACTGGTTTTAGATATTAGAGAATTTCTCCACTTAGGAAATCACTGAAATTACAGACACACCTGAAATCAGACGTGATTTTGAAATGGAGCTTGCAGGTTATGCTGGAGATGCTAAGGAAACTCTCTGCCTATAGTTTATATTATAGAAAATGTATACAATAAGTTACCTGCAAACAGTACTACATCCTTATTGGGTCAAGAGAAGATGCAGGAAGATGAACAGGGGGAAAACTGGGAAGATGTATAATGTCAGTGCACTGGTGTTTGTCAAGGATAGGATCTCATTTCCTTTTGATGTTGTGGCCAGTGTGCTGCTAACACTTGTAAGCACTGATTTATGAAGCCAAATATAGATAAGATGGGACCATATGGAATACGCATTTCAGTATTAACAGGGACAGAATATTGTAGGTAGAAACTTATCTGACGGGATGAAAATAGTTTATCTCAGGATGCCTTTGTACGTGTGTGTGTAGGTAAATTTCCCAGGAATTCTAATGCATATATGCATACATACATTATCTGTATACATTATTCACATTCAAATCATTTTTAGATATTTGAAAAAACAATGCAAAACATCCACTGAAGGAACATAGTTGTCCCAGAGATCCTCAAAGTAAAAGTAATGCATCTCATAAACAATCATCTGACAACATACTGTTGTGCAAAACATCAGCGCTTAAATTTCTTGTTGAAATTGTTTTCTGAACTGCCTGTATGAAGCACTCATGTGGCAGTTTGCTTCTCTGAAATTTATGGATTAGGTATGTGAAGATAAAAAACACTGATTTGTCTGTTGAACAACATATTGATTTAAATATGCCTTCCTGTACTTGTTGTTTGGGAATAATGTACTGTCGATTCAGTGGTCTATATAAACTGTTTCATCTGTTATTGAAGTTCAATGAAATCTTTCTGGAAAAGCTTCTTCCGTTGTAATTAGGCCAGTAGGAGTAACAGCTTCAACGGAGAGCTTTATTAAACTAAGACGCATCATAGGCTTAGTTGGAACAGTGCACCATAACCCAATAAATGAAAATTAATCTAACAGAGTGGAGAGAAAAATATATACACAGTGGAAGGCCTAAATTTCAGGGGGAAAGGGAAGGAATACTTGTGGTATTTGTTGTCTGTTTGTCTTCTTTCCCTTCTCACACTTTTCCTTTTTCAGTTCTATGTCTCTTCTTGGTACAGCATCAAGTGAAAGTGGAACGAGTTTGCTCATTCTTCCAGCCAGCGAGAGCTGCCTCCACAGAAAAACACTGAAGTTGTTTGGAGTAGTGCATTTGGGGACTGCACCTGAACTGGCACCTAAAACAAGATAAGATCCAGTGTGAAAAATAAGCACAATAGCAGTTTACAAGGATCATCTTTCTTGGATATGTCACTGTGTGCTCCTACCACCCATGCTTTGCCTGTTACAGCAACTGTGCTTGGAAGTTGGCTTTTCTTTGCTGCAACTTTGTCAGGTTGTCCCAGTTTCAGCATTCACAGAATCAGAGTAAGAGAAGAGGGACAGATCATTTGGACTTGCCTCTCATAATTTTAACATATTTTTTTCCCTAAATATCCAGCCAAAAAAAGGAAGTTATCTCTTTCCTGCCAAGATGAATTTTCAAGGGCTGCTCACACTTTCAGTAAGTCAAGAGTTAAAGCACCTCATTGGCCTTTGAAATTCTTATCTACACTTTAATTTGTCACTGACATATATGAATGTATATATAAAAATAATTTTGGAACAGTGCCTGCGTGAAAATGCAAGGTACTACAGTTACTGACGCAGTCCTACTATATGTTGCTTAGTGTGTCGCTTTTTTTTAACCATATGCTTCTTGGTGTTGCTTACTTTTCCTTCTGCTTCAGTGCCATATTTACAAGCAATGATGAGGAGTAATCACTGAGCATTATCACATTATCCCTACATAATTCCCACATTAAATCACCACTGATCAAATACAAAGAAAGTAAAATCTTTCTTTGCTTCCCTCCCCACTGTCTATGTATCAGCTATCCTCTTTCTTTACACAAAACACATAACAAAGGTGTTGTGCAACAGACTCTATGCATGAGAAGGTCCAGGAATTTTTTGCTGCAGTGATGGCCCAAAGCTACTACTGTACCATCCTGATCATGGGCTCAGGCTCTACAGCTCACACCTGGACTGCTCGCACGTTAAATCATCTTTGACACCCATCAGAATTGCCTTCTGCCAGAAAATTCCTAGGTAGAGCTGAAGATTTATCTCAGTTCAGGGGCTTATCACAACAGGCAGGCTAAATGTGGTTGCCCTGATTTAGAAGCTAAATGGCTTGATAGCATACACCTGACCAAGCAAGGTTACTTGACTTCAGTGCCAGAAACTCTTTAGGCTCCTAGGCTACACAATGGAGAAGGGATGTGCTGGCTTGGGTGCCTGTAGTACCATTGTGGTTTCAGGTATTTTAACAATAGTCACAGCATAAGATGATACAAAAGTAACTCTCTCATCTCTTTTTCCCGTATGTAAAATTTTTGTGCTACAAGAGAGAGTTGTATGAAAGCAAGGCGCTCAGACCACTGGCAAGTTTCATTTCACACTCCTGTGAAAAAAACATAGCGCTAAACGAGATAATTTCCCCTTATAAAGAAATTTCCTTGTCCTGGCTGTCTTTCTGACTGTAATCTGATCAAAATCAGGTTTCACTGGTGAATCTGACGGTGTGATAAAGTTATCGTTCTTCCCAGTATTTATCAAATTGGGACCATGTTTTTCTGACTGTGCTCCTCTGAATGTCTTGGATGAACTCACTGCAGTTCAGGGCAGAAGTGATACTGCAAGCACTTCATAGCAGTCTGAAAAGCAAATGAAAGGCACAAACAAGAAGAAATGGACCAGAGCAAAAGTCAAGTAGGATAAAAGCCACTTCGTGGAAACGTGGTCTGTAGGAGAGGACTACAAATTGGGCAGTTCCAGAGAGAGTAAAAATTGAGCAGAGGTCCAGAACTGGCCTTTGCCTGGCTTTTGCTCTGCCTTTAGAGACGGATAGGGAATGTTTAAAACTATACAGCAAATGTAAGCTTAGATATGGACACAGGCATATGTCTTACTGTCAGTGTAGATATCCTGTGACAATTTAGTAGTGGTTATCTATTCTTTCCAAGCAGATGTTGTTTTGACTATGGGATTCACTTTACATGTGTTGCTACTAACTAATACTTTGCTTAAACTTGTGACGTTACTTTAAAAAAAATCACCAGATTCCTGAAACGTGCATGTTGTTGATGGAAAGGCAAAATCTTTAACAGTGCATTATGGAATGGAAACTAAGATTGTTCTTAGTTGGAAAAAATATATTTGTATTTGAAATACACAGAAGGGAAGAATAATTTTGTTGTTGTTGTTCTATGTAAAAAAAAAAAAAAAAATCTTGACACATTTATGACTTTTTTCCAGTATTTTATGCATTCTGGCAAAACACAGTTTAGTAGATAACAAGTGAACAAATCTGTTGGAAAAAAGTATATATTTTGTTGAAAAATTTTGATGTTTTGAAAGCTATGTTCCTTAAAGGGAAAAAATGTCTAATATGGGAAAAGTACATCTAATTAATGAAATCTAGTATTAATGAATTTATGAAAGGGATTCTAAGATGTGGCATCAAATAATAGCAAATGCTGCGTACATAAATTTGATCAATATGCCTTTGTTTCTGAAAATTTTTATGCAACTACTCTCTGTGATTTTGGATAGGATAGAATTCTATGATTAGGATATAAAATCTTAATCTTATAATTTCTGAATGAATAATTACAAAATAAATTTATCTGGAAAATGAATCTCTCTTACAAGAAAGTGATTCCATACGCCATAGCAAAGTAATTGATGAGTGTTTAGAAAATATTAAAATTTTACAAACTTTTACAAAAATATGTTGCTCTTTTGCTGAAAATTGAATGTGTGGAAAATGAAAACTGCATGCAAACTTAGAAAGCAGCAATGTTATTGGTTTGTTTTGCTCATATAAGTGCTATGGTGGAAGTATAAAACATTGAAGTATTTCATTTCAACATTTTTGCATTTCATAAGTCTATCTAAAATTTATGTGAAATTTTGAAATTTGGTCATTTTGATAGATAAAACAAAACTTCAAAAATACATTTCAGTCTATATTTAAATGAATTTTTTGCATTATACTATCTGATTTAATTTTTAGCTAGTAGCAAATGTATGCTGTATCTGTTTAAGTTTCAATAATTTTTTGTCACTTTTTTTCTGTTTCAAAACATGCTTAATTAATAATTGTACCTTCTCATGGCTAAATACAACCCTGGGAACTTCCATCTTCCATCTGCTAAAAACCTAGTTTCATTGAGGGTAATATTACTATATTTTCAAGCATTATTTTTTTTAATCTATCTCCATATAAGTCTATCCTCTGATTCTAAGAAGCTCTCACTTTTTCTTTCTTCCTTGGGTCATGTTTTTGTATATCCTTCTACAACAACTTGTGTTACAGATTCACCATATGAGTCCTGTTTTGTGTGGGATGTGCTGCTCCTCTCTACATTCTTCTCTCATGACTGATGCAGAACTGTCATCTCCTCCTCTCTTATACACCATTTTTGCCCTTCCTATTTTCCTAGTCAAATTATGAAACAAATAGCTCTGTGCAGTTTCTAAACAGTGGCTGTAACACATGAGAGGAATTGGTACATTTCTGAATGATGCTTCTCTTTGCTGTACATCACATATGGGAAAAAAATGCATTTTTCTTCTTGGGTACTTTTCTAATTTGCTTTGTATATCATGTTTAAGTGAAAAGCATAGACACAGTACAATAATAATGAACTCTACGAAATGCAAAGTAGGAATAAAGTGATAAAATTTATCCTATATTCTTGGACACAGCCACAGCACAAGTGCTATTTGACCACAGTCACTTTTAGCAAACTATGTGAGCTCTTCTTTTTCAACACATATATGCTTTGTAAAAAGTGTGTTTGATAGTATGTGATTTTTTTTTTTTTTTTTTTTTTAATTGCATCATGAGTCTTCATAGTAATATCCACTATGGGGACTTCTCTTTAAAAAATGGTATTTATTTCTAGATGGTTCCCACATACTAAGTGTTTTCCATATGCTTTCTTTAAAAGGAAAAGGAGAGTAAAAATATCACAGCAAAAAAAATAAATCCAAGAGAATTACTAAGTTAACCTCAACCTTTTACTTCCTTCATCCTTTGAGGAACAGGGACAGAAACAATAACATCTGAGCAAATTGACCTAGCCCAGTTTATAAAAGAATAAAATATTATATCAGCATGATAAAAACTGCCTCCTCTATAGTGCACCTGTCCTGGACTTGCAGATGGGAATTTTTGTCTGTCATTGTAATTTTAGCAGACAGTAGTCAGGAGTATTAGCTACATCTTGTCCTTTCCCCCTTTCACCACTCCACATCCCTCACATGTTCAGGCCTTGCATAATCAAGCATAAAAAGATGCAAACACCAGAAGTGCATTTAAAAAACATTCACAGATTAATTTTTAATACTTTACTTATTTTTAAATCTCAAGGCATTTAATGTATGAAAAAAGTAAAAACTCCTAAAAATTACCTTTCATAAAAACTTTGCCTAGTTGATACAATAGCTATAATTGAGATTGCATCTATGTGGCAAGCATCTTTGATATAACTCTTAATATTAAGTTAAATGTATATATTTTAAAAATATTTGTTATGTGGGCTCAAATTACCACATGCCGGGAATGACAGTGTGGTGCTATAACATTTTCTTGACAACACAAGGGTTATTCAAGTGAGGAAAATGAAGTCTGATTACATGCCATGTATTTTATTTCTGAAAAACTACACTAATATCATTAAAATGATGTTGTTAGAAGGAGAAGCTTTTATTCAATGAAGAATGACGGATAATTTCCCCTGAGTAACAGATATAATGGATGGAAGCCATTTTTCTAATGCGTATGAAGCCCACTGAACAAAAATAGTTGTAATAGCATCTGAAAACATTTAACTTTATGTATACCTGTTTCTTTGAAACTTTAATTCCCTTGTACTAACATTTTTCAAAAAGGAAAACACAGTACAACTGACTGGGTTCATAGTGCTGCAAGTTGCTGAAAATAGAATTTCTTAAATAGTATCATATAGACGTTTCTATTGATTCAAACTATTTTTTGTATTGTTATCTATGTAGTGGTGATATTTACAACTTTAATGGTAATTTTGGCTTTAAGCCAAACATTAAAAACTTTTATTCATTTTCTTCTTTATTGTTTTTATTTTATCAATTTGATTTACAAGAGCTCCAAAAGTACTTGAAACTACTTTAGAGACGTAAAGACCTTTTAATATGTCTTACAGGATAGAGTCTCAGAGCAGAATTACCTAGCAAATAAGCAATCATACCTTTTAGGGACAGATAAATGTCTCAGATATGTGAAAAGGATTCAGGTGGATTGCTTTTAATAGAGAAATTTTCTGTAAGAAAATAATTTTCTCTTATCTGATGACTTTTTCTCCGAGAGATTTTGACCTATGTGGTTTATTTCCTCATACAGTTGTGAAACAATACCGTAGAGCTGTGTATTAGAAGTAAGTACTACTTTGAAACTGCAAGTATAAACATGCCTTGATATTCCAAATGAATGAGGCATGTAACGATGATCATGTAAAGCATCATATACATGTCTGGATTAAAAAAAAAAAAAAATAAAGAAATGACAAGAAGACACCATCTGCCCTCTGTTATTAAAACATGAGGATGTTCAGAAATTATTAGGAAAAGCTCAGGGCTGGGCTCGTGTTGAGTTCTATGAAGGAAAACCTGACATCATCAAGCCTGAGAGCTCTTGGTAGTTTTAGAATAAATTAAAACATTGTGCGGACAAAATTGATTGCTATTTATTTTGGATACACAGGGTAAGGTTTTCTCTTTTGTGTGTGTGTATCATTCCAAACACCGGATGTTTTTGATTGCAGTGTAAATGCAGATAATGATGTTGACAATAACCATCTCCAGTATATATTCTGTTCTCATACCATTATCTACAGAAATTCTTTTTTTCTCAGGTTTGTTTTTGTGTTCAAGTATAGAATAAGCAGTGATAATCTTTTTTTTTTTTTCCTCACCCGCAAATTTGTCATATTTTATTTATAGAGACAACACATAAGTACAGAGGGAGCAATGGTTTCAATTCATACTATCTCACTTGTGGATCTAAACTGGCACACTGAGTTAGGAAGTCTTACAATCCTAGAAAATTCTCTAAAAGCAATTGAGAGTAGTCAAGATCTAAGTCTCTCCTGTGGGAGATTTTGAGTAACATCGCAGAATGTTTTTAGCAGCTAGATCATCAGTTGGTAACTTCAGCTAAATGCCTAAAGCTGACCATAAATTGGAATGAAACCAGGCCATAAGTCAGGTTGTCAGGTTTAGAATCCAAAACAATAAGACCATTCTGAAGTTTGTAGATAAAAGTATTACAAAATATGACCTCTTCTTTCCAACAACAACAAAAAAATCCTGAAAAAATTTTGAAGTATTATTACAAGTGACATAATGACATAACGGAAAAGTGTCTCAGGAGCCACATTCCTTACTAATCTTAAAGTCTGTGGAATAACTGTGCATTACAGAATGACATTTGTCAAGCATTGAAGAGTATAAATGTTCTTCTCTGTAATGGGGCAATGAAAAATGTAAAACCAAACATGTAAAATATGTCATGCTAGCAAATAATATATGTTTGTTATTGATTTGCTATTTTGTGCTGAGTTTACTAAAGTCAATTTTTTTATTTTATTTTACAACTACCATAGATCGACTATTAATTTGAGACCACATAATCACATTTTTTGATCTAATGGGTAGGTACTGGGGACACTGCAATATGTACATCTCCAGCCTAGTCTTCTGACATTCCATGTGTACAGAAACCCAATTTATGTCAGCTTCTGTGCTTCAAACTTGACTGTACAGAGAAAAAAATGCATTCCCATATTTCAGGAGATTGCTGTAACAATTATATTTGATCAGATAAAGGAACAAATTGCATTCAGTATTTTACTGTGCTCACCTACAATGTCCAACAGGAAAAAATATTTTTTGTGGTCATATCTAGTAATAACATTGAAGCAAAGAAGGCACATCCAAATGTGTAAATTCGTAACAAGAGGGGGCTACAACATGCTCCCAGCACCCTGCCTGTATAAATGTTGACCTGAAAACATTTGCAGTAGGCATTCTGAGATGTCATATGGAAACATGAGACTCCATATAGCCTGGACTATTCCTTAAAAAGGCCTGCGAATTAGGAGATCAGTCTCCCTTAATTTCCTCTGCAGCCACTGGAAAGTGATAGGTTACTTGTAAATGGAAGTACTGCATGCCAGAGAGACCTCTGATTTAAGAATAGCAGATAAATACCTAAAATTAGTTCTAAGGAATATGAGCCCACAGTTTGAGTACATTAAAGGTAAGTGGTTTGTACCTTTTGTCAAAGTTTTTGCAGTGCATTCTTGCTTGTGACCACACACCACACAAAGGTAATAGTGTTTTAAATACAGTGGTCATATCCAAGATGGCACCTGCCATGTGATTCCTCTTCTGTCCAATTCTAGGAAAGCTACCTTGCCTTTGAAATGTTTAAAATATAATTTGATACTAATCAGTCCCAGTCACTGAACGTTAATAAAGCAGAGAGTAGGTTATAAAATGTGCATCTTGTTTTCTCTAACTGTATTATTACAGACCACCTGTCTTTTAATAAGCTCTTTGGAATGTTTTTAGCAGTGGAGTATACAATATGCAACAGATGTAGATTTCAGTCACTAAGTTATCTACTGTAGGGACCATTTTTATTTTCAGTCATTTTTTAATTAATCTCTCTAATTCTTTCTTTTCTTCTCAATCAGTTTTGTTTGACAAAATAGAGATTCTTTCCACTTTAAAAGATGTCAAAGTAGAAGTTTGAACTCTTACTTTAGATAGTTTATATATTAGGGACTTACAAATATACAACTGGTTCTTTAATCTACTTATACCAGTGTAATCTACCTGTCAGATGCCAGTAACTGTTCCTTGTCTCCTTTTCTTTTATTTTGGGGGTATCTTCTGAAAATTATAATTAAGTGCCTGCAGATACTTATTTTAAGTATGATTTAAATTTCTGTAACTGTTTCAACAACATTCTTATTTCGTGTTTTTGGTGTTGATGACCAAATATTTACACTCCTGTCAGTGTGTTTTTAATGTCTCCATAAGACAAAAGATTACGTTTATAATTTACATAAAGTGTATCACAGATATGTATATAGACAATATTGATTTGGAAATTTAAATTAAAAAAAAAAATATCTAGAGGGGTTTATCAGTATATTATTCTTTTCCTTTACATTGATTTTTGAGAATAAGAAGGGAGAGCAAGCGGAGAGAGAGGAAATAGGCATGTTCAGCGCAATGAAATAGCAGCTGTTTCTTTTTTGTTTGGGAAAGGATGGAAAGAATCTACTCTTGCTCATTTGCCAGCCAATACCTTTATTAGCAGAAGAGTTTAAGGTTAGGCACCTAAAGTTGAATTCTGTCAGCCTAGGTGGAATGTATTTGCAGGATAATTCAGCTAAGTGACCCTTTAGAGAAGATCAGTTTCATGTTTTCAAACACTAGGGATATAAAAATCCTTTGTAATTCTGTTATGTTCATTTATGTTTCCATGTAAGTGAAGAAATTTTGGGATAATCTTTATGAGTAAATTATGCTTTGAGGTTCTGTGAGATGGCCTTATAGAATGGCATGATGCTTACTTGCTTAATAAATATCCTAGAAATAAGTAGGTGTCGATTGAAAACTTTTCTTATTGCTATTTTGAATTGTTATTGAATATTTATAAAAATGTCTGACACTTCTTGCTACTGCTGGGAACCTTACAACCACTTCAGCTTAATAGCGACTCATAATCTGACATTCAGATGAATTTTGTGAACTTCAGAAGGAGAAGTAGGAAACTGGAAAACCAGGANAGCTTTTGTTCTGACTTGAGCTTACTATTCCTACAGTGCCCCCCCCCCCATCCCCCGCAAGTATAAACTCATTCCTATTTTTACTTTAAAGATATGCTAATGTATTTTTAACAAAGGAAAGTTAAGAAGCAAAACAGTCTTTCATCTTAGACTAGTTAGAGCTTGACTTACATATATTTTTATATATATATATATATATATATTCTTTATATATAAGAATACTTATATTCTAGAGGGCTACACAAACCTGTGGAGATACTACTATAAATTATTAAAATATTGGTAACAGAAACCATATTTCAGGGGGAATTTAGTCCATCACAGCCATCTGAGAAATTTTCATTATTATCAGTACCTAGTGGTCTATATTAATACACTGGTTTTCTCCTCCTTCATGTACAGAAGGGGAGAGAGAGATTCAGAAAAAAACCTGCTGTATTGTAAATGCACATAGTTTTATGTATTTCGTTTCATAATATAAAATTATTGTGTGTCAAGTGACCTGCTAAACAAAGGAGATAAGCAAGCCACTTAGGTATAGTTAACAGAGTGCAAACTAAAGCTCCAGCAAAATGTAACACTATGTAGGCAACAGAACTCCATGACCCTTAATTAACATTATAAAATACCTTCACATGTTTTGAAGATTATAATTGCAAGATTTTACAAAAACTAAAGTGCTTAAAACATACTGTGCATTGTTGTGTATTGCATATATAGCTTAATAAGGTCTAGCAGGAAAAGCATTATGAGTTCCAATTATGGAACAAAAGCTACCTTTTCTGTTCAGGATGAGTGTTCTCTATAGGCCTTTATATTTTATTTAAAGGCTAATTTCTGCTCAACAGCTTTTCTTAGGTTTTATAGCAGGCTGGTATTCATGCAATATATAACATTTTGAGACTTACAGGCATTATTTAAAATAAAATGAATTTTTCTCCTGATTATTTTTTTTCTGTTGCAATAAGGGGAATATATTTAAATTCATATTAGGCTAAAATATTTTTTAAAAATACTGATATTTTAATGTATGATTTCCTTACTGTAAATATTTATGTAAGTGTGTATGAAGGAAGAAAGACATTTTTAGATTAATGTTTTTCACTTTCCTCAAAAGTCTGTGCTGCTGTTAGAGATATCTAGTAATGTAAGAGGTGATCTGTATATTGTGTGCAATTAATTATTGCATTTTCAAGAACATGAAAAGGTGGTGTTCTTTGCATACAAGAAGACCACCAAGCCACAAAATAGAAGAAACTAAGCTCACAATATTAGTTTCTTTATTTTCACAGGGACTCCCACTACTACCACTTGAATCCAGTCAGAAGCTCTGTTGTTTCATCTGATGATTAATATTCCTTACTCTACTGTTGTGCAGTGTAGTAAAAATCTTGGCTCCCTCTTCTCAGTTACCTCCTCATAGGAATGGGAAGATGGCTGTGAGGTGCCCCTGAAACTGTTTCTGGCCCAGGCTGAGAAAGCCTTACTCGCCCAGCCTCTCCTTACGGGGCAACCTCTCCAGCCCTGACCATCATGGTAGCCCAGGACTTGCTGCAATTTTTCGGTGTCTTTCTTCTGTTGAGTCATTTCTGAGAGAGGGAACGATGGACATAAAAGACAAAATATGGCTGTGGCACCAACCATAAAGTCAGTCTTTAACTTGCAGGATCCAAACACTCCTACCAGAGCCTTTCCCCATCACCTGGGGATGATGGGGATCAAAGAGAATACCACCATTTTCAAGTTTAAAAGAAAATTGAAACAAACATGACAATATGAGTGGACCACAGGGAATCAAATCCAAATATATGTTGCCAAGCAGGTACACTAGATATTCATCATGGTTTATGTTTTGCAAGCAAAAAAATATAATATTGCAGAGAGATATGACTGAGGCTGCAATTCCATGACAGCACAAATCAAAGTCAGTGTTGTTACAATCTCACACCCCAGCTGCATGTTTCTTGTGTTAAGTCCATGACTTACCTGATCTCATGGTGAGTCAGTTTGGGGATTTGAACNTAGGAAACTGGAAAACCAGGACTGTATTAGCTGTTGTCCTAGCCAAATAGTATTCTGATGTGCTACCACTTCATACTGATTTTACTTTTGTGGAAATGATGCCATAGAATGTAGAACAATAAATCTGACCTAAATTTTTGCTTAGTTTATCTAGTTCTTTTCTTTTTTGTAAAAAAAATAATACTTACATATATTTTA
>VXBH01005611.1:0-19531 GCA_013400035.1 Rynchops niger | reverse complement strand
GAAGACTCACAGTTTTTTTATTTTAAAGCTCTTTTTTTTTTTTTTTTTTTTTTTTTAATTCATTTTCACATGGTCTTTCCCCTGCATCAAATAGCAACACTATACATTGTTAACATAGCCCCCAAAAAAATCACAGCACACACAGACTTAGATTTTTCAGCTCTCTTAAATATTTAATAAGTGTTTCGTTCCCATTTTGAAGAGAAGGGGTGAGGTCCAAAGCTTTGAAGAAGAGATCACATAATCTGTAATGAGGTTTCTTAGTGCTCCAGAAGGAGGGAGGATAAAGATGTCTTCAACATTCCTGTGGTTTGAAATAGTTTCACTGTTGGCATCACATTAGTGGACATTTACAAATATTTATTTACTCTCTGTAGAGTGAAACTGTTTATGTATTACCCACTCCCACTGTGGTAGAAGTGGCTGTATTTCTTTAGTAACTCACCTAAATTCAAATGTTGAAACTTTAGGCTTCAAGTCTAAGCTAGCCGTCTGGGATCTGCCTCCAGTCAATGAAGGCAAAAGAAGGAGCCTTTTAAGGTAGGTATTTAAGACACTGGTACAGACCCAAATTCTGAATGCATCTCTCCCTCTCAATCTCTCTCTTCCTCTCCTCCACCTACCCATGCCCTCAGAGAGAGCTTAATTACAGTCCAGACAGATTCCTGCCCTAAACTGACTTTGTCTTCTCCTGTCCAAGGTGTCTTTCTTCAACACCTTGCATGCTCACAATATTTAAGTTTTCTTCTTAGGGCAGAGTCAGTTTGGTATTACGCATTTTTGCTGTGCTCAGTAGAACACTTACTGAGAGGCGCGGTTAATTTCCTAGACCTAATACCATGTGGTACGTTGTTATTCTGTCTAAACACCTCATTCCTCATTTCATTTCATCTGCTGATTTGGCCCAAAATGTATCATATTTGGCCCAGTGAAAAGTTGTGGTAAGCTGTCAAATATGGAGTTATTAAGAAGCTTGTATAGTTAATGTTTCCTTTGATACATGATTTCTAAACAATTGTTATAAACTGAAAAGATAATGTTTTAGCAAGAAAGACTAACAAAAAAATGTAACACAAGTCTGATTTTCAGGCCAAAATTCTGTGCTAATTAATGAAAAGAAACACACCTTACAGCATTTGCAAAATACAATGACTTGTATTTTTTTGTCCAGATTTGACTTGTATTATTTTGTCCAGATATCATAAGTATTATAATGCAGTAATAAGGAACATGTAACACAAGGAGTCCTTCACACATCAGGACAGTTGTGTCTGAATTAAGGTACAATAATATCTCCTATTTTAAGTTAAAAGGAAAAGTCACCTATTTAGAAAAAACTACTTGAAGGTTTCATTTTTAGGCTAGCATTATGTAATTATTTCAGAGTGAAAATGGGAGACGATGTCCAAGGAAGTCCGTTCTGAGGAAGACCATGAAGGTTGCCATGGGATGAAATGGGGCCATTTCCCCAAGACAAACAAGCAAAAATTACAACACCAAAGAAAATTCTATGCAGCAACAAGGAATGCCTTGAAAGGGAAGCATTGTCTTGATAACATGTTTTGTTACATTTCCTCATTGCGGTAACTCTGCTATCCCATTTTGCTAAAGATTAAACTGCATTTAATTTTACATATACAAAAAAAAACTCAAACCCAAACCTCCAAAAAACCAAACCAAAATCCACCCTTTCATACTTTATTAAAACAGAAGTAGAAAACTGTTCAGATAAGCCATGTGAAAAAGACTCAAAACAAGGTCTGAAAGAGTATCACTCTTGGAAATTTTTATGGCTTCCAGAGTGTAACAAACTCTGCATAATTCTATCTCCATCCCTAGGAAAGCTTTTTTATTTCTCTCACCCAAGAGACCTTCTGAGCTGGAAGACAAGGGCGAGGGAATGAAGCCCCCATAATCCAAGGGGAAATGGTGAGGGACCTGCTACAGCACTTAGACATACACAAGTCTATGAGGCCAGATGGTATCCACCCTAGGGTACTGAGGGAGCTGGCACAGGCAGCCCCGGCTAACTGGGGAGGTCCCAATTGACTGAAGGTTAGCAAATGTGACACCCATCCACAAGAAGGGCCAGAAGGAGGATTCATGGTACAGGCCTGTCAGTTTGACCTCAGTGCCTGGGAAGGTTATGGAACAGATGAATATGAGTGCCACTATGTGGCACATACAGGACAACCAGGTGTTCAGGCCCAGTCAGCATGGGTTTATGGAAGGCAGGTTCTGCTTGACAAACCTGATCTCCTTCCATGACAAGGTGACCCACTAGGTGGATGAGGGAAAGGCTGTGGATGTTGTTTACCTGGACTTTAGTAAAGCCTTTGACACCGTTTTCCCCAGCATTCTGAAGAAACTGGCTGCTCATGGCTTGAATGTGCATACTCTTCGCTGGATGAAAAACTGGTTGGATGACTGAGCCCAAAGAGCTGTGGTGAATGAAGTTATATCCTGTTTGTGGCCAATCGCAAGTGATATTCCCCAGGGCTCTGTACTGTGGCCAGTTCTTTTTTATATCTTTATCAATGACCTGGACGAGGGGATCCAGTACACCCTCAGTAAGTTTGCAGATGACACCAAGTTGGGTGGGAGTGTTGATGTGCTTGAGGGTAGAAAGGCTCTACAGAGGGATCTGGACAGGCTGGATCAATGGGACGAGGCCTAGGGTATGAGATTCAACAAGGCCAAGTTACAGGTCCTGCACTTGGGTCACAACAACCCCATGTAACATTACAGGCTTGAGGAAGAGTGTCTGGAAAGCTGCCTGGTGGAAAAGGACCTGAGGGTGTTGGCTGACAGCCAGCTGAATAGGAGCTGGCAGTGTGCCCAGGTAACCAAGAAGGGCCAACAGCATCCTGGTTTGTATAAGATATAGCGTCACCAGAAGGATTACGGAAAGGATTGTTCCCCTATACTCAACACTGGTGAGGCCGCACCTCAAATATTCTGTTCAGTTTTGGGCCCGTCACTACAAGAAAGACATTGAGGTGCTGGGGCTTTTACAAAGAAGGGCAACGAAGCTGGTAAAGGATCTAGAGCACAAGTCTTATGAGAAGCAGCTGAGGGAACTGGGGTTTTTAACCTGGAGAAAAGGAGGCTGAGGAGAGACCTAATTACTCTCTACAACTACCTGAAAGGAGGTTGTAATGAGGTGGGTGTCTGTTACTTTTCCCAAGTAACAAGTGACAGGACAACCCAGAAGGGTTGTGAAGCTGCCCAAGGAAGTGGTTGAGTCACCATCCCTGGAGGTATTTAAAAGCCGTGTAGATGTGGTGCTTAGGACTTGGCAGTGTTTGTTTAATGGTTGGACTCGGTGATCTTGAAAGCCTTTTCCAACCTAAATGATTCTATGATTCTATGACACTGACTTACTGTTTTATTTCGTAGAACACACTTTTCCTTGTCTTAGCTTTAATCTTTCTGTTGGTCAGACTACTCCTTAGAGATCACTACACCTAAACACCATGATGAATAGACACCACTGAGGGTTTGGCAGAGAATTCTTTTTCCCACTACTTCTTTAGCAGCCAAAACCAAGTGCAGCTATGCAAGCATCAGACTGTAGAGGCATGATATCTGGTACTGGGGAAGGTGCTGTAGGCCTCACCAGCTATTAGTTATTACTATAATAAAAAGCACAGATAGCACGTATGTAAACTCTTTTGGAATAGCAGCAAACATCAACAGTCATAAGGATTTAGAACTAGTCACTGTGTATTTCCTTTTATATAGGTATATTAGATTCGTTTGTGCTAACTATATGAATCTGCTCCTTTTAAACAAATAAGGGATAAATCATAGTCCGAATAACATGATCTAATAGCTGGCACATTTGGTAAGATGCGCCAATCTCCCAATAGACAACAACTGCAATGAAACTTGGTTTTAACAGTTTTCAAAGCAGAAATTTAAAAACATTTTCTGTATTTTTAACTTTTTTATTGTGATGCTCTTCTGATTGTACTAAGATTTAATTTGCTGTCATGTTAGTTTACCATTTAAAATTACATTGATCTTGGAATTTTGTACATATATATGCAATATCAAACTGCTATCTTCTGAAAAACAACTTATGAACAGAAAAACAAAACTTCCTTGGGAATCAATAAATATATATAGATATTCAGCCATGAATTAAACCAAGGATTGTCCAGTAAAATAGTTTCAATCTAACATGGAGGCTTTCAAATATCTTTTCTATTCACTATAATGTCTTTTTCAAATGGCAAGACTATTTAGAGATGGTGGATCCCTTTGTTGATGGTAGAACATGCCACAGTTCTCCCCCTCAGTCTGTGTGTTAGGATGAATAAGGCACCGTTGATGTTCTGTGTTCTTTATTCACAGGTGATCCCAACAGACATGAGAACAGTAAGCATGGCCTTGGGGAAACAAATGTATGAATGACCCCCATGATCACTGGCCTGGGACTGTCATTATGACTAAATAAAAATAATTTGACACAGAATGATTGGGCAAATCACGGAACACAGAATTTTGGTGGGATTTTATGGTGCAGCATAAAAGCTACTATATCATATCTTCTGTGGCCTGCTTCCTAAACTAATAATATTTGAAGCAAATGTACATATTGTCCTATTTCTACCAAGTGCTGTGCAAACACACCAGATGTATGTCTCAAGTACCGAACTCTAGCTTAGTGGGAAAAGAGCCAGTAATATATCCAAAGCAAGAATGGTGGGATTACTGTCCATTTCAAATATGGAGCTGTCATGCATATAGACAAGTTTAAAATAAGTAGTGAAAATGATGCTCAGAAGCACTTACTCTAATGTATGATTTACTTAGCATTATGCTTTTAACTGAAGTTCAAGCATCTTCTCTTATAAAATTGTGATAAATAAGAGTTGCAGATGCTGGAAAGTAATCTATCCTCTAATGTCTTTCTTGTATCTCTACAATAAGAGTTATTATCGCGTTACTATTATTACTTTAGAAAAGACTGGTAATTTTGGTGACAGTGAGTAGATTATAACAGCCTTTCTGGCTTTGCCGCACAGAAAGTGGTCCAAAAGAAACCAAAGCCAACAGTGAGGCTTTATCCCATCCTGCCACACTGGGACACTAATTTTCCATATTTTGCATTAACCATTACAAGTGTCTTTTTTAAAACCTGTCATTTATTTTTTTCTCACTGGAAAATATTTTAAGGCTAATATTCACAGTGTTTGATTTTGAGATGTCTGGCTTTGCATGAGTTTTTAAGTAATCATGCCCTTCAAGCCAAAGAGCATGGGGGGATTCACGTCCACAGTGTTTAGGAATAACCTCTCTTGTATCAGACTTGCTGCATCCGTGCTACAAACCATTTGTCCCTGATGCTTCTCTGACTCCGTATAGTATCCCTGAAACGTGACTATTATTTTGTGTGTGGTTTTTTTTTTTTTTTTCATTTCAATGAATGCAACATAATGTGATAGATGTATTATAATTCATTGGGTTTTAATGCATGAAACAAGGGTTTAGTGTGAGGATATGAGGAGGCTTCTGAAGATACACAGATACACATTGCTGAAACAAGTTTTGGAGGACTTGGAAGAGGGAATAAAACCACAATTGCTACAATGCCACCATGAACAGATCTGGAGTGAACCCCCCTGGACCATACCCAGATATTGTCTTGGAGAGCATATTTTGAGTAACCCAGATCATCCAGGGAGTAAAACAAAGCTAAGTGGTGTGAGGCAAGGATTTCAGGCTTGCGCTTGTTCTCTGACTCTTTTATTTATCACAGTAGTATTCACACTCCCTCACCGTATTAACATAATTCACAACAATAAAAGTTGACAAAAGAATTCTGTATTTCAAGAAATCCAGATACTTAACATATTCTTTACTTTGGTTTTTTTTGTGGTGTTTTTTTTGTTTTTGGTTTTTTTTGTTTTTTTTTTTTTTTTTTTAANTTTTTTTTTTTAAAAAAAAAGGATATTTCTGGAGACGGATTGTACAGCAAAATACATTTTGTCCAGAAAAACAAGTGATACAAATATCACAGTTAGCCATGGTGGTAATACATAAGTACACACAGGTAAAATACCTGTGGTTGCTGGCAGTTGTGTATGTCATACTGTCATTTAAAACATCTAATTATTTGTCCTTGTAACAATGGACTGAGGGGTAAGGCAAGAAAAGACTGAATGTACATGATGTTGTAACATGGACAGCATTTTTTTTTTTCCCTTATGAATTAATATAACACCATAGATTTTACCAAACTGACTCAAATCTAAGGCAGGAACTGAAAAATACCAAAGAAAACTTATTTAGTGGTACTTTACATTTACATTTGTTGCTTTGTCAAATCAGGTCTTTCAAGTCTTTGTCTACAGATAGTAAAGTACATTCATTTGCAATCATAAAAGCCATCAGTTACCATTACCTTTATGTGATTAATCACCTTTGTTCTTTCTTGCAAATGCCACTATAAGCATTAACACTAAGTTCAGCTGTGCTGTCGTTATTATTAGGAATGACACTTCTCAAAGTGGTCTCATATGCTAGTTTCTGTATAATACAGAATACCTAAGTTTCTAAATGACTATATTTTATTAAGCAAGCTTCTAACTTTGCACATGCCTTGAAACTCAGAATTAAGTTGTATAGTTTTCTTATTGCCCTTTAAAACCTATGCCCATATATTATGAATCTCACAACGGCAAATGCCAATCATACATGAAGCAGTCCATAATAAATGAATTCTTAATTTTCTATCACTGTTATATCTGTGTTAACCACAGACACACACACCTGGAGGGATGGAACAAAAGCCTGTGGTTTTGTCTTTGGTTTTGTTTTTTTCTTCTCATCATCAGACACCGACATGGTCTATCAGCAATATTAAATGGTGAAACCAGGGAATGTTAAAGAGCAATAAGCTTTTTAGGCTTTGAGGTAGGAAGCCATTTCTTTGAAAGGATATAAATCGTTTATGCATTAAGCAACTAAAGCTAAAATAACCTAATAAAATAAATCTACATCATAGTGAAAACCTTCAGGATCATTTTAAACTGTTGACATTTTTCTGTGAGCATAGAATTAGCTTGACTTAAATGGCTATATCATATACATTGAACACATGTTTAGGTGCTTTGATGGGATATGGCTGATATAATAGTAAATTTTCCAGGAACTACTGGAGGAAAGTCAAAAAGTAAAGCTCCATGTCTTTCCTTATTTTAAAAAGTAAACTTCCCGAGGAATGGATAGTGAAGATGATATGTCTCAAATACACACAGCAGTGGAAAAAAGCTTATTGCATCCCTAGGAGCATGGAAATTTTGTAACTATGATCTTCATATGAGGTATTGAAAGAGAACATCTACTGCCTCAGACTATGGGGTTTTGAGGTCATAACTGCAAAGATACAAAGATATTCTAGGAGATGAAGGCAAAACAAAACCCAAGCCTCTGTTTTCCTAAGCATTCTGCTGATTTTCTGCAGAGAAGACAGGTGTTCATCAGAATACTTACAGCAAAGATTTTGATTAGTAAACAAAATTCTCCCTTGTGTTGCTTGTGCCCAGCTGCAGTTCTGCTACAGAATTTGCCAGAGTTGTGCTTGTCCCAGATGAAAGAGAGAGAAGAGGACTGGCAACGAATACATCTTTTTCTTTTGATTTTGTTGTCCCTTTGGTAATACACAGGGAAAAGATGTTAATGTTTAATGATTATCACTAACACACAGGCACACTCATTCAGTTGTTTGGGGCACTTATTGACTCTTATTTAAGAATGTGACTTAAGGAATGACTCCAAAACCTACAAAAGAAGATGTGACAATTTAGACTGGGAATATTGTGCTGACTGAACACGTCAGTATGTTTTTAGGCAGTTCTGTTAAATACATACTCCTACAGAATAGTTGATCAAAAGTAGTTCATAGTTTTAAGAGTAGGTAAAGAATACTTACTGATTAATCTCTGACAGCTGTGCCTGTTGTGCCATTTTAGCTTCATTTTACAGATTATTACTGAATTAGTAGTTCATTTCAATCTGCACTATAGACCTCGTTACAACATGATCAAATGAATGCCCCAGGCCATCCACAATGTGAGATGATTTATGATTCTAATGTAATCAATAGAATAAATTGATGTGCAGGTATTCCTTATGATTACACACCAGAATGAGTGTATTCGAAATCACATTCAACCTATTTGTTTAGCGCAAACAGAAACACCACCTACTTGTTTTTCTCTTTAACTCCTCCTTTGCCCTGGGGGAAAGCAAAACAAAAAGCAACTTACCATAATTTTACTTGCAGATCACTTACTCTTCCTTTCCCAGAAGACTTTTCCCATTATTCACCTGTTTTTTAAATATGCCTAGCAAAAAAAAAAAAAAAATGTTTCCATTTGTTTAAATATACTGACAACTGTTATCACTGCTAACAGTTACTCTAGATTTCAGAGATAGGCATTTTAGAGTTTAGTGCGTGCTATGAGATTGTAGAATAAGTTTTTCCTGCTGGTTCTAGAATCATTTTCTACTTGGTCATTCCTCCTTCCATGACCTACGAAGATCGTTTGAGCAAGTCTTTGAGGAAAATTAATTGCACAGATCCCTAAAAAAACCTTTCATGTCTCTATATTTGTTACTGTGTTGGAGGTTTTTTTTTTGTCTCCATTGTCAGAAGCTGTCAGAGAAAAAAGTCTTACACAGTAAAAAGAAGATTAAAGACAACCCAGCTCTGTAATTCTAACAAATGCCAATGTATTTCAAACATAGCACATATATCAACTATATATAATTAAAATATACAGAAGTCCTAAATATAAATTGGAAAGTAAAAATTTACTCATAAATCTTGTTCTTAAAAAAAAATACTGTTATTGCAAACCGTAATGCATTGTTTTCCTGCTTTCTGAGGTTGAATTCTTATTAAAAGTGATCTGTTCAAGTGAAAAAAGGAAGAAAGAAGAATACATTTTCATTACTATCTACTTTAATCTTATGAAAAACAAATTAAGCTGTCCACAGAGACAGATTCTTTTCTGCATTCTGGCCATAGCTACACTGTCCAACAGTCAACTCAAGTTGCTATTCTACTTTTTATTTTCAATGGGACAAAACCACCCAAAAATTCATTAAGGTTAAGATAATGAAAAATCCATGTGAAGAGCAGGTGAGTATTTTTATGTTTAATCTCTGGTTTTATTTTCCATGTGTAATTAACTGACATGGACATTTTGCTTGATATTTTAGTAAACACAAAACAAGATAATTACAAAAGCTTGGCAGATCTATAGAGATACAAATCTGAAAAGAAAAAAGAAAACACACATCTAGGGCAGAAGATTAGCTAATTCCTTAACAAATCAAATACCAGTCAAAAAATTATGAGGTCTCAATGGAATTTATGGGAAGATAAAGCTCAACCTTGGGCAGTAGGTGCATACATGTGGAATATTAATTTGCATACATTTTAAGAAATAAGGCATTCACCAGTAACATTCTGATTGCCTAGAAATTATTATTATTAATGTTCTGAAATGCCTCCAGTGTGAGAAATTATATGGGTTTGATGTTAAAATATTTGAAGATAAATAGGAATTAACATTTAGACATACTTCTTAACATCTAGGTGTGTTTTCCTACTGAACTGTTTAAAAGATCCTCTGTTACTGGCTGTTTTCTCCTAAGAAATGGTGGTGGAATAAATCTCCATATTTGATTCAAATGCACAGTCTATTTTATTGCATACTTTGACTTCTTCAGTACTAACGTGGGAGAAAGTACAAGAATTCCATAACAGATGGACACACTTCCCAATACCCTTCCCTTCTTTATAGGTCCAAATGGAATTCTTACTAATTAAAATGACAACTAGCTATGAAAGGTGATGTCAAGTTTCCCTTTTGGAAGCTTTTAACAGTATAACAGTTATACCCTTAACTGTTACTGTTTTTACAAATGTCCAGTTGTCTTTGAGTCTAGTTAACTGCTTGACTTTAAAAACATGATGTGACAACACGTTCTACAGATACAGGAAGAGTTACTGTCTTTTGACATTTTTGAATTCATAGTTCTTTGTTAACTTCTTATTAATCTTCCAAAGTGTTTACAAATAGGAAAATGGAATATACTGTTCTGCCTCCTGTATATAGTTTGTTGCTATTATGAGCAAATTGTCAGGAAACCCAATGACAGCTGCTTAGAACGAAAAAAAAAAAAAAAAAAAAAAAACCCAACCAACAACCCTCCCCCTCAAAAAAAACCCAACAAACCAAAAACAGTCCCTGCTAGAAACAGTTTATAATCTCATTGTAATTGATAAGAATATTTTAACTGATTTACATCTTCTCCAGCTTCAAAACCACCCTCAGACTTTTCTGTCTTTCCTCATGTGTGATTATTCCACCCATTTCCTCATCACTCTTGTCATCTCTGAACACCCCGAAATTCTGTAAAGTCACTTCTGAAAAGGGGTGATCAGAGCTAAATAACTATTATTGTGGAAGGAGGCACATTACTTGGTTGTATAATGACATAACTGTGTGAATTCTGAATTCATTCTGAATTAACATTTCCAGTTTTCATCCCTTCTTGGAGTTATATTGAGGGTACTCCAAAAATGCCTGTCAGAGGGAAGGAGTATGCAATGAATTGGCACAGTCTTTGGGTGCTACATTGGCACCACTTTCCTAATGAAAGCACTCAATTTTTGCAGTCGATGTGGCTGAATGAAGGTTGCCGACAGAGCTCTGGAAAACTCAGGGCAAAGATGCAGCTGCTTTCAGACCTTTGCATCCAGCAGCCATGTAATTTTATCAGAAATCACTGTGTCAGGGGGCTAAAGGAAGCCCATAAAGGACAGCAAACAAAAGCATGTACTAATACCTCTCAAAAGCCACTCAAAAGTATGGTTTATTTCAGCAGAACAGGAAAAAGGAAGCCTTGTTTATTTCTTTTGTGACTTTCCATCAGCAGAATTTTTTGCATGATTAAATGTAACAACATTTTCTAAAAGTGCCATACAGCAAGTATTGCTTGTGTATCTCAAACACAGCCAGGACTATAAATATAATTCTGATTCTTATAGTCTCATAATGTTTATAGAATGCAAAAAATCCCACTGCTCTTATATGTAGAAAAAGAATGAGAATTACTATTCTTACATGTGAGTGATTTTTGATGTATTTTGTTCCACCTCTACAAACTGAGCATCTTTCTGAACCAAGGAAAAAAAAAGGAAATATTTATTCAGATTATGTTTTTTCAGGTTTCCCTATTTCAATTTTTTTTTTTTTTGTAAAGGTTTATTCTGCTTCATTTTTAATAAGAATGCATCAGACTTAGTCCAGCTCTTTGAAGTCCATATGAGACAAGCTTTTCTTTACAAAGCAAGTTGATGAAAGTTTTAATGCACAAAACTCATTTCTATTATTATACTACTGCTTTTTGCAATGTTGCATCTTCTCACGGAAATGCCTGTGTTCACCAGCACGCCTGATACCATGATAGCTACAAATACAGCTCTCTCAATGGCTTAATCTTGCATAAAATCTCAGGCTAACCCACTTTTGTTTTGAAGCATGGTCCCTTTGTGCTGTAAGGATAATTACCTTCCATCCATCACATTTCTCTCCAAGTTAAGTGTTTTTACCCTGTTTGAATTTGAAGTTCCTCTTGTCTAATCCTGGAAGGATGCGGGCTGAGCAAACTGAGACTGTGCCATCATATGAACCCAATGAGCTTGTGGCCAGGGGAATTGAGAAGTGTTACTCCTACAGGATGCCAGTAATGTATAACCACCTTTCCAGCAGCAAGTGCAAAGACCTTTGAATGAAAGCTTAAGCTAATGTTTGACTCAAAAAGATTCAACACACATAATTATTTTGTAGCAGATCACCGTTCAGTGTTCATGTATCATGTTTTAATGTTGTGTGTTATTTGAATCTACGTTCTCAGGCAATAGAGACTAATGCACTTTGATGCTGTTTAACATGTTCTGATGTTGTGAAATCCAAAGTAAGACCAGACTATAACATTGTTTGTATATGATAGTTATTATACATTATTTATTTTATTGATTATATAAAACATGGTACAAAAGTTTAAGTTTATAAGTGACAGAGGATGGGTACAGTGAAGTGAAAGCTTAGGCAAAAAATAATGAGATGCCAAAAATCTAGACATTTACTTTTTAAGGGAAGGAGAAAGAGATGGGGGAAAATAAGAAAAGGACAAAATATTCAGTTGACCAAAAGCTACTAAAAGGAAAGAGAGTTATTTCTGGTTTTAGAAAAGTATTTCTGATTTCTTATGCTTGGACAAAGGTTGATTTCAGGTGCAGATGTTGTACTTTTGTATTGCAAAACAAGCAATTTACAAATCTTCTATTCCTGGGAAATGTTTTTTAGGAATTTGCATGATTTGAGCACATGAAGATGTTTTAGTATGTAAAACCTTCACTTTCATGGCTGCAGAGCACAAAGGCAGGTTTTTCTCTAAGTTTAAGAGCTTTCTCTGTTTATTTGCTTTTAAACACAAATCACAAGGAATATTTGTTGAAAGCTGAGAACAGAAATTCAGACTAAATTAGATAAGGAGTGATTTTTATAATGTGGAAATAGCGTTACAGTGAGGAAAAAATCAGAAAGGAATCATGGGCATTACAGAGGTAGGTTTGAGCATGTGATTTTATACATCATATCTGTCTGTCACTATGCTGATCTTTGATTTTCACTTAATTTTTATAGACTTCTTAAAACATTTATGCTTGTGGATAGACTAAAGTTGATGTCAGAAAACTTGGTCTTGCTCCATATAATTGTGAAAGAGGAAAAAATGTTTTGTGTCTAGCAAGGAAAAGAAACGCTGAATTTAATATTCAAAAAAGGAGAAAAAAAATACTTTCATAGTTACACACAGTGGCCAAAAAAAAGAAAAAAAAACAAAGCAGACAGAGTTTTGTAACTTTCTTAGGCTGTCTACAGGTTCCTATAGCAGTCTAATGGCTTGTCTTTAAACTAAATGGGAGGGGTCATGTGAGTAGCAGAGGAGATGGACATTAGCAAAGTTGATAGCTGCAACAAACTCAGAGAATCAGACAACATTTAGGGAAAGATAAAAAAAAGCTTTTCTTGTCTTTATTGATGATGACAGCTTTGTATATATTTATCTTCCTAAAATCAAATGAATTAAAGAATTGATTTTGTGGTAGCATTTTTGCTTTGTTCTCTGGATAATTCTGCATAAAAGCTCAAAAATGTCAAGTTTTTAGTCAATAGTTGTGGAATGCCTTGCACAAAACTTCAGTGAACACTGTCAGAATAGTTGACTTACTGACCAGAAAAGGCTAAAGTCTTTCTAAGCAGGAACTGTGACTGACATTCCTTTGGGTCAGTTTGATTATACAAGGCCAGAAAAAATTATATTCATTGCCCAGGCAAAAACTGGAGACATAGCTCTGCTCAACGTAAGAGATATTCTTTGTGTTGTGACACAGAAGTGGTAGGACATGTCAGTAACATAGACTGAATAAACATGGTGCACATATACCCTGTTAAATTCTTCCTTCGGAACAAGGAGACTTAAGTTACTTTTACTTACAGTTTTCTCATTTAAATGTTTCTTAAGAAATGAAGTTGAAGCCTAATCCCATGAACCAACATCTTTTCCTAAAACTTTCTAGAGATGATGAAAAAGGGCTAATACCTGGAAGTAGATTTCCTATACCCATCCATATGATGTGTGACAGACAGAAGTTTGCCTTTAAACTGATTCCCTTGTTTCCTTGCATACCCTAAGAAGTCTGCAAAGAAAATCTATTCACAAGCTTAGTGTCAAGCTGTTGAGCAGATGTTCCTTCTGCCTATACACCTCTCAGCAGATATCTCTGGCTTTTTCTCTCCAGCCTTCAGCTAAAAGAAAGATATGCAATATCTATACTCCTCTTCCTGCCAGCTATAAAGCTTAAGCCCTATCCTATTCCTTTTCTCCAGGGGAAGATGAGCAAAGACTTGGAAGAGTAGCCAAAGGCCACGAATTCCTGGAAAGGGACTGAAGTGTCGATACCAAATCAGGGGTGGGGGGTTGGGGGGAAGGAATGGGAAGAGGGAAAAGAAGAACCTAAGGATAAATGCTTAGAAAAAGAGTGAACATGGACAGGACTGAAGAGGTAATGGAGAAAGATTATTTTCAGTGCTAGAGAGTATAGGAGACAGAGATTAAGTAAAAAGCAATTAGAAGTTACTGAAATAAATACATAAGGTATAATTATGACCTCAAAAGAAACTTGGATTTTGGGCAATTACACTGACAATTCCATAAAGCTACCAGTACGGTAGTTGAATGCAATTATATTTCAACTGTGTGAAATGTTTGTGTTTGAAGGAATCATTGTTTCTTATCCCGAGTACTTTCAGCTATAATCCTAGGTTTGCAAAAGGAACTTTGATCTCTCAAATACAGCTGCACCACCTAATTGTTAGGGGTCAGGCTCTGGCAGTGAAATTTACTTTGCTGAGACAGTGTCTTATTCACTGGAAAGGGCAAGAATCAGGCTCCTGAGTCTGGAATCGGAACAGTGGGAAGGAAAGGAAATGCGTGCACGAGTTTAGGTACCCTTTAAAAGTGGGATGCAGAGCTATCTAGATTTGCTCCATCCAGAAACCTGGTGCGTTTAGAGAAGGAGATGGTGGCAGAGGATGGTTCAAGGAATGCAGCACTTGGGGAGGGCCACTTAGAAAAAGCTAGTAACAAGGGTATCCTAAATCATTCTTTCTCAAAGACTTGAGGATCTATTTAGGAGCCACTTCCTGTTCTTGATCTGGAGAACTCCTGTAAAGCTAGACATCAATGAGGAGCACAGCAGATTGGAGGGGGGGAAGAATGTAGGGAGGGATGTAGGTGGTGTGGGAAGTGTACTTTTATAATGACATGATAATTACCAAAAAAGTGGGAGGCCAATGTTCAGTTCTCTCTTGAGCCTGAGGAGATTCAAACTCACATTTGCAGCAGCTTTAGATAATTCTTTAATCACTAGTCTGGAGAATAATTAGATGACATGTGCATTTTACATTATGCAGTGAAAGACTGAGGCAGCTTACTGTCACGCATCCCAGTGCTCAGCTCCCAAAAGTAGCAGGTTCAGGATTTTTCTTGCTTGTGTTCTCTCTGAACATGAAACTGTTCTCCTTTGTATGAAGAAAAAGAATATCTGATAACAATGGATTTAAAGTTATAGTTCTCTTACAGATGTGTAAGTTACTAAAACAAGTGTAGAAAAGCATCTTGACACTTTCATGATTTTAATTGAATCCCACTGAAGTCAGGGGGATTAATCATGCACCAGACTGAAGTTTAACAAATAATACTTATCTCTACGTTTTCCAACCAATGGTAGGGAGACTCTACCTTCAGTTGTAAATGGATTAAGGAGAAAGGCTCTCAGAAATTTGATACTGATTTCTTTTGTGGCAGACCAATGAGCTAAGGCCTCACAAAGCGGTCTTGGGACTTTATTTTTAGGTTAGGAACTCAGTGGTGCCTGAGCATTATATGGACAGCTGTTGTTAAGGGGTCACAAAGCCCTGTCAAAACAGCAGTCTTCATCCTCTCTTTTGGACACCATAAATTGAACACAATTCACTCCTAAAAAGTCCACATGCCAGGCTCTGACAAATTGTGTCATTTAAATATCAGTATATTTGAGGATAGAGGCAATAAATAATTTTCCTGTTTGTCTTCACCCTTTAAAGTGCTCCATTCTATTACTGGATAAGTGGCTTGCTTTATGATGAACTGTACTTTTTCTTCCATTTCCCCCCAAAAATTGCTATTCAAATTACAGGATTTAATTTTATAGGAAATATTGGAAAATTTCTACCATCACTAGCTTTGCTTTTCTTGTATGGTGTTGATGTGGTACATGTATTCCTTTAGAGACCTGACAAAATATGATATATTTGAGAGGAAATTAAAATGCCATAGATAGCATTAGAAACCATTTACCAATTAAATATGAGAAAGATTTAGTTATTCCAAAATACAAATGAAATGGCATGGAGGAGATTTTCAAAAATACTTAAGAAGATCTAAGCAGACAGTCCCCATTAAACACCTCTCTGGATATTGGGCTTAATTCCCAGAAGAATGTTTTTAAATTCATTTTTACTCTCTGTATCCTCCAAACGAATGCCAAGTCTTTACCCTTAACCTATTTTTCTCCTGTTGCTTACCACTTAGTCTCATTCTACTTTTCCTTCCCACTCCTTGTTTTTAGAGTTTTCTTTTGTTGCCCTCCTTCTTATTTCATTCTCCCCATCTGCTTACTGCATGTTTTTCTGTTCCTATAGTCTAAGGAGCCTTTGCTTTTTGAAAATTTCTACCTGTTCGTTCTTTTCTCCTTTCCAATAAGTCTTTTTCTTCTTTTTTTTTTTTTTTTCTATTCCCATTGCTGCCTCACCCTTACCCTCAACTTTTCATTTCTTCCGTTTCTGTCTTTGTTGGGGCCCCAGTTGTAAATTTTCTTAACACCTTGGAGGCTACAACCTCCCTGCAAACCACCTAAAAGACCATTTAGATCTCTAAGTTTATGAGTATATATTTGAAATACCAACTAATTTGAAGCATACTGGCATCAGACTGATGGTTATAGCATGGGAAAGGCAAGAGGAAAATATATTGAAATGCTATGTAAAATGCAGGTCCTCCTGTGAGATTTTGATATGCAGCCTGCACCTTTTTGGGTTGCAAAATTAACCTTCACCACAGCTTGTCTTCCAGTGACAAAACACTGTGTGAAATAGCTACTGAGCTGTCTTTAAAATGAACCTTTCAGAAGATTCTACTGTTATATTCTTATTCATTTTGAAATGTACACAGAAGGTTTTCTATTAAAGTTCTGAGTGCAGCCTCATATAGTTTTGTCCATTATATCAGGACCCTGAGCTATATATACCTCAATAAACTGGTACAATGCAGAACTAGGCTGCATACAAGCAAGCAGTACAGCATGTTAGGACAAGCTGTGCTCTTCCTCATAGTGACTCAAAGACATGGAGGTAATTAAGAAATTTCAGTGCCAGCCAGAGGCTACTGCATTCCTTTTGTTGGCATTAGTGGGGGGCCAAAAAATGAGTTCTTCATTCTGAACTGTAGATAAGTTAGTTACTTCTCAGATGATGATTTACTCACCATCTGCCAAGTTATATTTGGAATTTTCTTATACCTTTCCAACTGACTTATATAATAAGAAACTTCAATCTAAGTTTTTTTTCAACCTAACAGAACACACATTTTAAGGACACTGATAGCTTTAAACCTGACACTGTACAAAGACTTCCCAGCAGCTTCCAAGAATCAAGACTTTTTAAGACAGAAAAATGGTATAAACATGATTTTTGTCACATGCATTCATGGCTCTTAGACACCAAATTAACCACATGCTCAATTTGATACGTAGTCAGGGACACGCAACATAGAAGTATTCTAGTGACATGGGTTTGAAAAGTGCAAGACCAAACAAATAAAGTAACTCTCTGGAATAAGTCTTTTCTGGTAGTAATATAAATAAATAAATAAATAAGTAGACAATAAAATTCTCAGAGAGTGCCTGCAATCTGTCAACTGAGGTGTAAGTCACAGAGATCCTTCGATGCCCAGCAATAAAATAGAAAAATGCTAATAATAGTGCTATAAGCCATTCTCTCAAACATTTAAAGGCTATGAACGAGACTGGGTGCATTAATTTGTGGACTTAAGCATGCATTTTGTGTTGGGAAATTACAAAAGCTACCACAATGTTAGAAGCAGGAGGTACCTAGTTGAATAATTCCCTTGCTCTATTACGGCAGATCAGAAGCAGATAGATGCTTGCATTTATGAACAAAATTTCTTTAAAGATTATATTTCCATCAAATATATTTCAAGACTGCATTGCAATCAAATAGAGCCCAATTATGCCATCAAACAAGAAACAGCATCAGACTTTTCCAAACCAGGAATAGGTTTAGAGCATGCAGCTGCAGGCACATCAGCTGTTTTCTTCACCAGTTGCACAAAAATCCTCTCCTACTTGCACTATCATTTATAAGCAGCCTCAAAATATTATTTTCCCTTTTTTGCTCAATTATGAGGCATCTATATGGTGGGAGGTGAATGTTTGTGTTTTGTGAATCTGTGGCTAAAAGGCTAATCACCCTTAAGATCCATCTTTGTCAGCCATCCAAATCTCTTTGCAGGAAGAGACTGCATTTCTCAAGTTTGTGTGTTGGTGTATTTTATTTGTTTCTTGGTGAATGTTATGGAAATTCTTGACAACTCACCCAATCAAGGAGGATTTTCACTCCTGTGTAAAAAAAAACAACCTTAAAGAGAAAGTCAGCAAAATAAATTGAAAAGCACTGGGATGCATAGATTGCCTATGGCAGAAGATTGTTCGCAGACACAGGAAGCATCTTAGTTTTTCTAGAGAGAATGTTGAGTCCAGCCTGTTAAAAGTGTTGAAGAGCTAAGTGAAAAGAGCTCAAAATTGAAACTGAGCTCTCACAAAAGCATCCACTATTATTAATGCAAATACTAAAACCATCTAAAGTTGAAAAAATGATAGATGGAGTTCTAGGCATTATCTTTATGGAAGGCAGATTTGGCAGACAGTATATGTTTACTTGAAGGGTGATGTATAATTTCATTGTGATGTTGATTCCTTCTAAGAGTAAAAATAAAGTACAATCTGAATAATTGCCTGTTAATTGAGCTGTCATAATCTAAAGTTGAGACATTTGTTTTTTTCTTTTTTTGTTTGCTTCTTTTTAAGTGCATGTATCTCTGCAAGCACAAATTTGGGCACACGCCTGCTGTGGAAGCCATGGGAAAATGTGAGAATGCTTGGAAATGAAACACAGTTCAGTTTCTATGATATCTGTAAAACAGGGAGGGCAACCATAGAAGCTGAACCAGCTATTGACCTGGTAAAAAATATAACGAAGATAACAAAGATGCAGGGTGCGGGTACAGAAAAAACACAGATATACTGCAGATCAATTACAGGGAAAAATACAGGAAATTTGAAGAAAGAGGATCTGAAAGAGACGTCCAAATTGAAAGTAGAGGACAGTGACAGCTACCAGGTCTGTAGCCAAAGCCAGAAGGAATAAAGGGACACAAATGGACGCGATGAAGAGACATGCAGCCGTCCAGGTGATGGGCTGCATGGAATGTCTGTCGCCCTGGCAGGAGGACAGCAAAGAGAGTACCTGTGTGCGCTGTGACCAGGTAAATGATCTGCTCAGCCTGGTGGCTGAGCTTAAGGAAGAAGTGGAAAGACTGAGGAGCATTCGGGAGTGTGAAAGGGAGATTGATTGGTGGAGCCACAGCCTGCCAGCCTCAGGGAAACAGCAGCAGGAGGAGGCTCCATGAGAGGCAGAGGATCCCCTGCTGTCTTGTCACCAGGCAGAAGGAGGGGAACTAGGAGAGGATGGGGGGAATGGAAGCAGGTACCTGCTCGGGGCAGCAGGAGAGCTGAACAGATACAGAACAGATATGGGCCTCT
>VXBH01005609.1:18314-35293 GCA_013400035.1 Rynchops niger | reverse complement strand
GTACACTTACATCTTCATTCCAGTCTTCTGCTGTCCATTCTTCTATTGAGTTTTTCCATGCTCCTATTGTAATTTGGGAAAGGAAAGAAACCAGTTACAAGCTAAAAGCACAATGTCATATTTCAACCCTTCTGATTTATATGCAAACCTGTTTTCATTATTAGTGGAACACAAAGCAAAAAGATGGTGATTGAAAACATGGGAAGCTCTAGAAAAGTCATCCACAGATTTAAAGTTTTTGGAGGTTTGTTTTTTTTCCCTTTAATTTCTAATTTCCGGCATTTCTTAGCCATTATGGTACCAGACATAATTTGCATGAATGCATGTCTGCAACCAGTGGTTAATTCCAAACATTGGAAGAACTTCCTCCTACGTCCCCAATGACAGTGAGAGGTTACTTGGCCCTCCCATGAGATCTCTCAGTTTCACGCCCAAATTCACACAGAGCCTGAACAAAAAACAACCACAATACCTGCTCTGACATCCATAATCCTACTTTCAATATATTCAAATTCAAGACCCAAGCTATGCCTCTGGAGGCTCCTTTCCACCTGTTAACTCAGAGCAGAACCACGCCAACCCTTTCCCCTGCTAGAGTAATTTTATTTTAAAACATATATAGTTCATATAAAGGCAGCAGAAGAGTCAGTAAACTTCCACTGTAGCTGCAAAACACTTACTGCTGTAACTTGTAGCAGAGTTTATTTGTTAAACACTGGAGCACAGTGCCTAGTCCGCAGCATAAGGCAATGGGAAAACGACAGGAAACAATCCTACAGATGCAAGAACCTGATCCTTTCCATAGGAAACAGCAGGCACAGACATGCAAGAGCAATAAATGGACTGAAGGCCTTGCCCACTAGCGTAAGCATAGGGAAGGTTATCCCAGCAATAACCACAGCTTTCATTTAAACTACAAAACCACAAGCGAAGAAAACACCAGTAAAGTTCCTGCTACCATCACCTTTGCTCAAGTACAAAAGCAAAAGAACTACTGGTTTAATCACCTCCTTTTACTTAACCAGGAACCCTGTGAAACACATTCATCCAGACACAAGACCCCTGAGGACAGCATCAAATCCAGTTCAAACTAATGCCATCACTATATTAGCACATTCTTTTCTACACCTTTACAAAGCAGCATCTTCAGCAGGGAAGAGTGGAACAGCACTAATCCAGTGAGGTGAACAGGCCTACCACGAAGATACACACACAGTGAGGAGAAGCCGGGGGGGGCGGGGTTTATACCTTGGAATCCAAAATTATTTTGCAGGTCCTGAGCAAGGTAACGTCCACTCTTTGTTGGCTCTGTGGAGCAATACAGAGTTGCCTGAAACATCATGTGCTCCCATTTTTCCAAACAGAACCCAACTAGGAGGTTTCTACATGCTGCAAAACTTCGAGGAACTTGAAAAATAACTAATAATCATATCCCAGCACAGCAAAATTACTACAATGCCTCAAATTTCTAATCCATGCATTTCCACAGAAATTTTAGAAAGGAGAAAAGACCAATGAGCAGCAGTTTTTAGAGAAACAGTTGATTCTTTTTCCCTTCTCCTGACCAGCACAGGATCCCTTCCTCTGATATTTCTTTTTGAAAGAAATACACCCTGGTATTTGCCCTGCTTATATATATATCTCCCACCAATAAGAGCAAGGCCTGTGTCTGTAGACGACAAACCTCATGCTGGTGCCAGAACTCTAAGAATGGAGCTCACAGTCTGCCAAAAGAAATATAAAAAGATCTCAGACAAATCAAACCAAACTTTTGAGAATTCCCCACCATCTTTGGGAGACCAAACCTGTTTGGACTAACACTTGTGACATTTTCCTGATATTCAGTTTAAGCTTTTATCTGTTGCTCCTACTTATGACCATTGTTCTGTGCATTTACTCTTCTTAAATACAGAGCATGACCCTTCATCCTTTTATTAGTTTACACAAGCTCCTAAGTTTATTACTGCCGCTTATTAACATTGCCTTCCCAAGTCAATCCTTAGAGCCTCAGTTATTTCACTGTTCTTCTCTGCATTAAATCCAGTTTGCTAACGTCTTCCTCCTATTGATGGGACTTGAAGTCCAATCTTGCCACAAGTGTATCAATTTCCTTTTAATCCAAAATCCACCTTGGCATTATTGCAACTCCACATATCCTCTTCCCAACCTTTACCCCCATGCCTTGCAAGCATCACAATTTAAGAGTTCTCTGTTTTCCACTGAACTTATGCTTTGTGTTTTCGAGGATCCTTGCCATAGCAACTTCAATTTAGATGGCTCAGTGACTCTCTCATGTTTCCCTTTGTAAGAAGTTCAGTTTTAGAAATTTATAAAGCCAATAAAAAGTACACTATATGTTTTTGGTAAGGCTTCAGCTATTTTCTTCCATTTCCTCACTTCCTATCATACTACTTTTTTTCTCTTTTTTGAATAATCAGCCATAGATATTAGACCCCAAATAATTTTACTTTGGTCTGTCCCAAACTTATGTAGTAAACCACTCCTTCTGGATTACATTCACGTTCTAGAATAACCTGAAGGTGTCCTTAAAATGTTCCTTCTGACTTTTACAGCGCTCCTCAAAAAAAAAAAACAAAACCAACTTCCTTGTAACTTCCAAGATACACAATTCCCTACTTCTTCCTTGGCAGTTAAACTATAATTTATTTTTTCTTTCTTTTTGTTCTGCAGTTTCAGAGTCATTTAAGGCTGCTCATAACCAAGATAAAGAAGGAAGTTTTTCCTGTGAAATTTATGAAACTCTATCAAATTAGAGGTATTAGTAAATTATCAGAATACAATACCATTTTCATAACTCACTTCAATAAGTGACCACCTCCAGCATAATTTATTTATAGTAACTGCTCTGATTTGTTGTTAAGGATCTCCCACTGACTTGTACATCACAAAAAAGGTAAGAGACTGAACACTCAGCATGCCTGTAAGAAAATGCCAATCACATTGTTCGAGTTTATTCCCTTTTGGATGAGAATTGTTCATTTTTCTTCCTCCCACCTGTCCCTTCTCTTTGACTTTCAGTTGTACATTACGTCTATAAAAATTAGGATGGAGAAAAACCGATGCTGAATTATTTGGAATACAATTACATTTAAAAGTTATGAACTATTAAAGATTCACCTTTTACTCTTTTCCTTTCAACCAACAGCACTAAATTTTAACTTCACAGAACCAGCTAGCTTTTCTATAGGATTACACAATGTTGCACCTAGAAACACTTTTCATTCGGGCTACTACGATGCCTCTGGCATCTGCAACTATTTCCCAGCACTGTCTTAAAGTGGAAATACATGGTAAATACTCAGAACTCCATAGAGAGTTTAGATTTGCACAATGTCTTCAGAAAACACTTTGATAAGCAAAACTGGTTTTGTTTCACCAGGTAGTTCCCCAGTTATCTCCTTTTTAATGAAACTGGAGATGAAAGACACTAATTTTCCAAGTAGCTAGTATGAGCTGATTTTGTTTTCCTTCTTTTCAGATGAAAGAAGAAATGGGACTGGGTAATGAAGAATAAAGAGAGGGATTTCCACACTGCTCTTCCACTATGTATACTCTTCTCTGACACTAGATAAGAGTACACTAGCCCACTTGCAGGATTTATGGATTTCCATACATACACATCACCCTTATTCACATCTTTAGTAATCCCACATCGGTAACTTACTTGTTACTGAGACTGTTGCTTTGTAACTAACAGTGCTGTTATGTAAATAAAGTGAAGAAAACCAACAGCTGAAAACTAGTATTTGTGATTAACCAGCCAAATCAACAGCTCAACTGCTTCCAGCCCAACACCTTGTCCAACTGTCCTTCCCCTCACCACTGCTCCCATCTTCCTTCCAACCTCCCTCTCTTCTGCTTTAGAACTACTACCCCAGCTGCAGCCTCCTCTATAACCCTCAAGAATGCCCTTGATCTAACTTTTTAAAGCCTACTCTTTTTAATGACATCTCTTCTTTTTGCCTCAGCGCTATTTCTGACTTTCCTGCGGCTTGTCTAAAGACGACCCACTGTAAAATAAAACACTCTTCCTACAGTCATATATAGAGAGACATTTTTGTTTTGTCAGTTATGGTACCTTTTCCATTTACACTGAAAGTAAGTTAAGATTAGCAGTAAAAAGGTACTTGGCACCCAAAAAGAATGTTCACAGTCAACTTGTTTAGTTTAAATTTCAATCAACCAAATGAGTTTGCAAGAAATCCCCACACTGACACTTAGCCATTCACACACCTAAGAACCATTAATCTGACAGGGACAGAGAAAATTCCCAAATGCCTTCTCTCTCACTTTCTCCACACCATGCTCCCCAACTTCACATACATGCCTTAAATTGTGTTACTGAAGTTCAGTGCAGTTCTCTGTGTCCTGTGCACATGTCACCTAACAGCAAAAATGCACTTGGCATCCAAAAAGAAGTTCCACACATCAACTAGTACACTCTGAATTTCCAACAATCTGTCTGCTCAACAGCAAACCCCTCACGTAGACACATGCATACTCTTATAGGGGTCTGCTTAGCCACACCAAGCTACTCTTATTCCTAGGCATAATTCCATTAGTGAAGACTGAGGAGATGCCTACAAGAAGGAACAGAGGTTGCATAGGAAAAGCACACGAAGGCAGTTAGCAAGGAGGGTCACAAAACATTTGCACACACTTGGGAAGTGGAACAGAAGTCAAAGTCATTTGTAAGCCAGAGCCTTACAGCTGCATTTATTAATAACTAACCAGGGAATTTTCTACCTCTGGTCCAGCCCCCTCCTGCCTTTCTTGTCTGTCTTCTTTCTTTAGTTAGTTACCTTATTGCTTCTTCAATACTTGCATACCCTGCCCTTCGCTACCGTATAGCAAACAACAGTATCAGTATTCCTACAAGAATTTTCAAATCATTAGATGTCTTTCTAACTCATTATCTAATAAAATTATTTGAAAAACTAACATCAGTGAAAGTAAAAGGTGAATTTCTGTTTGTGCTATAGCACCAACTAATTTCAAAAGTAATTCCTTGGAAAGATGCCACATTTGGCAAAAGAGCTCCCTTTCAATAACCATTAATATACTCAGTGCCACGCTCCCACACTGGACTAGGAGGCACTCAGAGTGACAAGCAAGCTGCCTAATAAGTCTTTCTAAACTCTGAGCCTGTTATTGTCTTCTCTGGTTAAGTGGGAAATGGCTTGTATGAAGTTTAGAAAGCTGCATCTCAAGCAGCTCACAGCAGACCTCAATGGAGCCACACCCTGGCCTCCAGAATCAGTCTTTTCCTTCCACAGTTGACACAGAGGTTGATGAAAAATCATCTGAGTCATCTTCAGCAATGAAGAGATTAGAAGAGCTACCCTTTGTTGGGGTTAAAAAAAGAGATAAAAATCTAACACTCCATGGTTCCCACATGTGGACAATAGCATACATTAATTTCTCCATCCTGACACAGAGTTTCCTTTGTCTTCAACTCCTGTCACAGAATATGGGAGGCAACAAGGTATCCTGTTTTCCCAATCACAAACAAGCAGGTCACATTCTTCACTTCTGAATCCCCACAAGACCACTGTTAAATGGTTCCTTTCCAAACTATGTCTGTCTTTTGCCTTTAGCCAGGAGTACGTAATTCACACTTGAAACTTCATACAGAAACACACAGGTGCCTCTATCTTCAGACAGGCAGACTGCTCTTTTGGCTTCCATTCAAGTGCCTACTCATACTCCAGTTAATAATTCTTCTCTTCAAAGGTGGCACATCTTGGAACCCTCCTCCATCCCAGAGACTCACATCCTTACATTCCTCCATTGTACAGGTAGGGCTTCCAAAGCCATCCCAGTGTCACTGACTGAATTCATAGTTGAAAACAGTTTTCTTTTCTTTTTCTTCTTCTACTTAGATATTCACACCCTATTGCCCAATGCCTGTGGACCAATCACTTTTAGCAGGATTTAGTCTTTAACAACATTAGGTGAGCTCTTAAGCAGTACTTAAGATATCTAAACAATTCTTCACCTACAAGATTCTTCCAATAACTCTTCAAATCTCTCAAGGGATTGTTAGTACTAAACAAAAAAAAGTTACAGATTGCCTTAGCTTCATTCTAACCAGCGTGTCACGTAGGCTACAGCATGTGCTCTGCACTTTAGTAGCAGTTAAACTATAAAAATTAACTACTATCTGTATCATGTGAGATGTACTCACATTTTCAGTAGTTAACTGAACACTAACAGAACAGTTATTTTAACTGCAATTTGCTACACTTCTTCATTCAAATCCTTCCACTCTTGAAGCATCTTACCAGTTCCATCATCTGCATCATTCTGACCAGTCTCCCAAATTTCTGATTTTGTCCCAAAGCCATCAGTGGCAGAAGACTCCGTATAGTCTGCAGGGTTAAATGTCCTAGAGTTTTAAAAGTTAAGAAATGGAAGAGAACACATGGGTCATTCACTGAACACAAGCGTCATTGGTTTTAGCTGAAGTTGTATTAGATTTAACATCTCGATTTCCGCATAATTTATTTTGATAGCTTTTGTTTCAAAAGAAACTTTTCCTCTATGAGCAGACACAGACAAAAAAAAGGGATAAAAGAGGAGGAGAAAAAAGTGAGGAGACTGAAAAAAAATTACTGTAAAGAGACTGAATCAGAACAACAGTTCCTGAAAAAGCAGTTAAAAGCATACCTACTTCTCCCAGTCTTATAAAGCATTAGTTTATATACACAAGAAGCCCCTCTCAGCTGACAGTTTCTCAACAGGTGGCTGGCTGATGAGAAACAAGCATCATCTCCTTTCACAGAGCACCAGACTTGCACAGGACGGGAGTCAGAACATCAGTAAGATTATTTCAAAATGCACTCCTTTTTCACCTTTTAGCTGCATCTGCCAAAATACTCAGATGCAGCTAAAAGGTGAAAAAGGATTATTGAAGAAAAAACTCTTTTCAGTTTATCAACTAGAAGTATGATGATTATTAGAGAAGCAGAATGAGCCTTCTGTTCATTGTGACTTCACTGATATTACATGAAATGTCATTAAAGGCAAACACTGAGTGGAAGCAGTGGAGGCTACACTTCTGTGAAGCAAGTAATTCCAACAAAACTGAGAACAAACTTTAGAGCTGTCAAATAACTTCTTTTGATTCTGTTTTAGGGTCCATATATGTCCAAACAGTTAAAGCATGAAACCTCAAAAACAGGAGAAAGTTTACAATTGCTAGACTTTCTGGTTTTATGCAGAACCTGCACGTTCTACTTTACACCAAAACAAATCTATTTTAAAATTGACCTAGACTATATGCACGACACAGAACTTTCAGCCTCCTAGACACTATGTGGCTGTTACTGATAGGTAGAAATGGGTTCTCCAAGTTTGATATATTAACATTGAGTGAACTTACATTAGGTTTGTATAGTTGTGTCTAGCTAGAAATACTGGTTTAAGACAAAAATAATCAATTAATCATCTAATAGATCTTTGAATTTTTGCATCCATATTGGTTTATTCAAACATAGAACAATATTAATACATACAGTGGCAATATTAATACTGTCAATTAATATTGCCACTGAGTTTGATCCTTGCCAAAATCTGTGCTCTGCATGTTTCTTACCCCATGCCTTGGGCTGAAAACCTCCCCGCTCCTCTCCCTCTGCCACGTCCAAACCCTAGGAGAGAAAACACCATTTAACAGCAACAGCAGAGGAGCCGCCAATCGCTAGTCTGTCACATTAGAAAATACTAGAGTTGAAGAAGAAAACTACCACAGTTAAAGTTAAATATCATTTACTGCCCAAATTCCTCACAGGACAATTAGTTTCCCTAACACAAATAAGTAAGCCACCATTCATCTAAGACTACATGTTTCAGTAGGACTTGCAATTATTTGCTATCTTTTCTGTACCTAGTGAAGTAGCTCCAAACACCAAGAAAAGGACTTACCTAAAGACCCATCCCACACAAGACTGCTACTGCCAATTCATTAGACATTGTTCAAAATTTTGGCTCTACTTTCTCACTCTTGCCTAAGATGGTCTAGAACCCAGCCTTCCTGAAGTGTCCTGATCTCTCAAGAAATTCCCTGTTATTCCTTCTCTGTGAGGTGAAAGTTTAAATACTCCACTTGTCTCCTTCTCTGACTCAGCCCATCTGTCCACCCCTACACCTGTGTGCCAACCTGCGAGCACGCATTCCTTATGCTTCCCCCTAAATCACAGTTACTGACATCAAAATCACCCAATTCAAATTACTCAAACAACTTCCTTGTTATCACCCAGAGGAATATTAATTTATATTTTAACAACAACAAATACTTGTTGCCTCCAATTTTGGTTACCAGCCTCAGTTGACAAGCTTCTTGATACAATAAATGGCTTTATTTTTGCATGTTGCATAGTGCCAACAGGGCGTGAAAATTTTTATATTATTTAACCATCCACAAAGCACACATCTACATAAACTGCTAAAAACTTATTTTTACATGAGGCATATTTCTACATAGATCACCCCCACCTCTTTTTTTTAGGACCTCAATATCTGAGGCTTTTGCAGTTTTGATGTTTTTTTTTGAGGAAGACGTCCCGATTTCAGCAGTGATAGAGTTAATTCTCTTTCTAGTAGCTGCTGTGTTTTGGATTTAGTATGAGAAGAATGTTCATAACACATATTGCTGTAGTTGTTGCTAAGTAATGTTTACATTAGTCAAAGATGTTTTTCAACTTCCCATAGAAGCTGAGAGGGAGAACAGATAGTACAAGCTGGCAAAAGGAATATTCCATACCATAGACATCATGCTCCGTATATAAATGGGGGTTGGCCCGGGACAGGGATTCATGATCACTGCCGGGGTTGGGTTGTCAACCGATTATCCAGTATTGAGAGTGATTTGTGTTGTATGGCTTTGTTTTGTATATTCTTTTACCATTATCATTATTTTCCTCTTACTCATACTGTTTTATTAAACTGTCTTCATCTCAACCCATGAGGTGTTTTTCACCGCTTCTTTTCTCCCTCTTCTCCCTATCCTACAGAGAGGTGGGTAGAGGGGTGTGGTGCAAGCAAGTGGCTGCACGGTCTTCGTCACTGCCTGGGGTTAAATGAGTATTACTTCCTATTACAAGAACAGGAGGACATCAAGACCTGCAGACTGAGAACAAAGCAATGCAGTAATTATAAGTCACCAAGCAACTACAAGTTTACCAGAGTACAAAAGTTATAATCCTAAATCACCAATACACTGGTTGTCCAAACATCAGAATTACCCATGATAGGCTTTTCAAATTTGGATCAAAATTATCCCTTATTTTCAGGAGACCACCTAAACTTAATAAGAACAGTCGCTCCAGGACATGGTAAAACCAGTTTAGGAAGTTCCTGTTTTAACGACTTTCCTTTCCCTCCCCTCACAGGTTGTTTTTCCCCTTGTCCTTGTTCACTGTCCAAGCTTTAAAAGCTCTTTCTGGACCTCTAAAATATCTACTACCTACTTCTTAGAAGTATCAAAATAGCAGTATGTCCTTACCCACGATTCCCCAAAAGACTTTATCGACATCCTATACAAGAGACAACTGCTAGGTACAGAGGAACCATGAAAACCTACAGAGGAAGGATTCCAATACAGCAACATACAGTATTTTGGATGGACAAGAACACAGAAGAACTGAGGTCTAACACAAGGCCAGGCCTGCTAGCTCTACATTTTCCCCTCTGCTCTCTTTTCACAATCAGTTGGAGAGAGGACAGACAAAGGTTAGGAAAGAGGTAACAATAGCCACAAGTCTGCAATCGCTGTCCCTCGTCACCAAACCCACATGTGAAGATGTGCTCTTTGCTCTACCATAAACAACAGTGCCCCAGACCCTGCTGTACACAACCGAATGTAACTTGGCCTCTGAACCTCCTTGCTCAGTCCACCTACTCTACTGCTCTTCTCTCTTTCACCCACCTAAAATCTCCAGTCTAGGAGCTGATCCATGGCATAACGAGGTTGCAGCTCTCAGACACCCAGAAGTCACTGCGCTCAGGATTATCTTTCTGCCCAGTAAATAATTATTATTTCTTTTAAGAGTAGGACCAGCTAAACAAGTTTACTTGGGGACACTGTAGGAGTCACCTATGTAATAATTTGCTTCCTACAGCTATCAATACAGCATCAAACACCATTTACTAATGCTGCACAGAACACAGATCAACAGTTTTTTGACAAGCTCAGCTACAAGATCAATTGGGAGCTGCAAATCACAGAAACTGTCAAGCAGAAATATTCTTGAGTTAGGCAGACATTAGGTACAGAGAGATTTGCACAGAGAATTAACATGAAAGTACAAACAGATTTTAGAAGAGGGGTTAAAGCCTCCTCAGCCTCCCAAATGTGAAAGCCTGAAAGAATAACCTTAGTGTATTGAACAGAAGATGAAGTTTTAGCAAGAAGGCATAGGTAAGGTGCCATGCCATCAAAGGCACAAAAAACTATTGGCTAAAAACAGCAATAAGAACCTCTAACAATTTCAGAAATTGCTAGAAAGAAATCATGTTGTTCCTGAAGTTCCATGCACAGTCTTAGACTACTAGCCAGCAAGACATGTTTTATCCCAGAAAACTTGGAAAGTTAATCCTGAACTTGAATTTCAAGTGAATTCCCTTAAGTTCATAAAGCTATGTCTATGCTTTCTGTTAGAACTGAAATGAAGTTTAATCAACAAATGCAATAACAAGCATTTTAATGAAGACAGAAGTATCAAACCAGTGGGGTTACAGAAAGCACTAAATTCAAAGCTAGAAAAGACACTTATGAAGAACTAATTCAAAATATGGGACAGTAACTACTCACCACCGAAAGACCATACTAACTCAGACACAGATCTCATACATGATAGTCATTAATGCAAGAAGCCAGTGGGAAGCAATGATATTCTCTTTGACCCAACTAGATCGCTAATATATTCATAAATTCTCGTGCTAAGAAAATTAGTTCTCTCAGCTGCCAAAACTAAAATATGGCTTTAAAGTAATTAGAAGGCATAGTCTTTTAACACAGAGAAGTTAGTCATGAAGCAACTATGAATGCCCATCAGGTATTTGCAAACTTTTGATGCTTTTTAACAGTGACTAAAAGGTCAGTAAGCAAATGTGGCTTCACATTGCAATTCAGAGCAGAGACCCAAATTCTGAGCTGCACTCCCACAGTAACTGAAACCCATTTAAACCACAACTACTGCAACTGAGGCCTTCCTCACCAGTGATCACAAGCTCTGCTCTCTTTTCTGCACTGACAGTTTTGCATATGCCAGTAAGCAAGCACAGAACCACCATCAGAAAACAAAACTAATTCACTGTTGGATCACCTCTCCAAACCAGTTCCCTTGTATGTTAAATGCCAGAAAACTACTCAGCTTTACACCAGGATAAGCCACGAAAAAAACCTGCTGTCCCCTGCTACCATGCCACCTTCCCCCTTTTTAATTTTTTTGTTTAGTTAGTTTTAAAATTAGATCAACTCTCGAATGCACCAGAAGACAGACAGGACCAATTCCTCCCAGCAGTAATGCCATTTTATGCTTGTAATGTAAAAAGTACAGCTTTAACACTACTCAAAGAAGACATGTATATATGGTTTAGATTGCAATGGTAACGTTTACCAAAAAAATAATTTCCTGTGGTAATTCACAATCAGCAATTCTTCTATCAACAATTTTATCTACCCACAAAATAGAAGAAGTGACTTGGCAGTATCTCATTAAATCTTCTGGTGAGTCTAAAGCAATAGACTTTCTTACAATCAATCCGCGTATGGAGCACAAAAGCAAATGATGGACATCAGACAAAGAACACAATTACTGCCCTGCCTCACATAAACCCACACAATATTTCTTCACATTCATTTACACTTGGATGTACAAACAACAGCCTAAAGCATTAAGGCAGTGTTGCTTACTCATTTCTGTTCAGAAACCAGGACTGGGGAACTATGTTTAAAGTTGATTCTGATCAACGCTTCTGCTACTATCCCTATCCAACACCATTTAAAACTATGAACTACTTAAAACATGTTTTGGTTTCCCTTAACATTGTAACTGCTTAGCTGTGTATTGCTGGGGGGGCTTTCCTGCTCTCCAGTACATCTCCCTCAGTTGACTACGTTCAGATTAGCCACCACTTATTCAATTTACATTTTTCTTTTCTGGAATGAATTTTAGAGAAGTCAAAACTTATACCCAGGCAGGTGGTGTAGGATTTTCTGTTTCCACTAAAATCCACTGGAGTTCAAAACACTCATAATCACATGATCAAGTCTTCACTCTGGTACCATCCATGGTACTTTCACTACGGAAAGAATTCAAAACATGCACTAAATTCACATTTCTTACACCAAAATAAACGCACACAACATGGCAGCATGAGAAAAATGTGCAATACCACAACCCCAATTTAAGAGCCTATTCTGTAGAAAATCCAGTTTGCGGAGCTTGCAAACCTAAATCCTTCCATTGCATCACACATGCTTTATTTCAAAACTCAGATTTTCACACTGACAGGTCTAAATTAGATGAAGACACTTTAAGGTTAAGAAAGAGGCTGAAGAACAGCTGAAAGGAAAAGGAAATGCAGACTGGAAGGGCAGGCAACACCCTAGATTTGTGCTTATCTCCAACTACACAGTAACCGAACAGCCCTGGTCTCTGCTCTGCAAATGCAGAACCAGCCAGCTTCCCAGCAGACAACAAGGTGACAAAGGCTCAAGCCTTATGAAGAGATAAGGAGGCTAAGTATAGAAAGTTTGTATTCTACGTATTCCATACTACCAAAACAAACACTGAAGTTATATTTAATAATTCAAATCACTGTTGTCTTATTAGTCATCATAAAGCTAGAAGCACTGGATCAGTTTTATGTACTGCATGTACTCTGGTTACCATTTTTAGAAGCACATGCAGAAAACTTTAAAAAGAAAATAAATAACTTATGTTAAAGCTAAGTGCTGATTAACCTCAANATCCTGTCCTAACTGTGCTAAGGTTTTAAAACAAGAAAATGTTTAGACATGCAATTCTGGGTACAGAAAGTAATTTTTTTCAGGGGCAGCATACTTATCTAAAAAAAAAAAGTTTTAAAAATAAAAAAGATATCAAGAATACAAACTGGACTGTAGCCAGATGTTTACAAGAAGGGCAAGATGCTTTGCTTTCTTATACAGTCAGCAGAGAAAAGAAGAGTTTGAAAGTCTCCTTGTCATGCTGATTCAGTCCAAAATTAAAACATAATGTTTTTCCTTTTCATTTTTATTCCTGTTTTGCTAGGAAAAAAATCTCTGTCAGCATGCACATTTACAGCACGGTCACATTGCTCTGGAAGAATGAGGAGGAAGAGAATAGAGGAACAGAAGTAAAAGTGACAAATCCATTTTCACTTTGCAAAGCAGGATAATTGCTACACATGAATCTGCAACGATTTCTATGCTGAATCAAGTCCTAAGAGTTCATCATCTACCTACTATCCCATTATCAGCTATGGTCAATTAGATACCTGGGGAAGAGTGCAAGAACTAAACCACAGTGCAGTTTCTCCGGACACTTTCCTGTTCTTCAACCATTTGTCCCTCAGACTTCCTCAGCCAAAGATAATTTACATACATCAAAACCTTCAGTGGTTTTTCCTTTTCTTGCTGTGGTTCTTTTTTTAGGATTAAATTGTCAAGTCCCTCTGTGTAAATTTTCAGCACCCGCTACACCTTATAGAATGAAATTCCTCAGGTTAGCTACATGTATGAAGAACCACCTCCGTAAATTCATTTTGAACCTGTAACCTACTGATTTAATTTGTTATTATCTCATTTGCATATTTGTTTGATGTGTTGATTTCCCCACAGAACCTTTTCTGCAAAAATTTTACAGATCTCTACCATACACCCTGTTAGCACTCTTTTTTGCAGGCAGAAGTCCTAGTCTGCTTGTTCCTCACACCCCATTAACGCAGTCTTCCCAGTACCTTCAAAAGCCTTTTCTAGCTCTACCACACCCTTTTCAACACTGGGTGGAGGACAGTGGGAGAACCAGACCCACACTTAAAATTGAAGATGTAAGAACAGTACAGAACAGCAGCATAGAAAAAAAAAGAAGCGCCTGTAAAGTTTGTCAATTTGTATATAACACTGCAGCTGATTAAAATACAAATAAGAAAATGTTTCTAGGGCTGACAATCCTAAAGACATAATCATCTTCCTCCATAATTCCTTCACAAGATTCCATTCCAGACAGTTACAAATCCTGGCAATATTAGCAAACAAATATAATCACTTTGATGTAACTACTATCCATCACCATTAAAGTATTTTTTTCATATCTAAATTAAGCTTATTCAAGAAATTCAGTTCCAAAAAGAAAGATACATGGGAAGGCCACCTTAAAAAAGTAATTCCTTAACTTCTTTCTAAGCAAAAGTTTACACCCTTAGCATAGCAAAGATTAAGGTCAGAAAAACTGCAGCTGGGAACTGTGACCTGAAACATATCCTGGGATGCATTTGTGCTCTCTGTTAATCAGTCAATAACAGGTATCTACTTCAAGACCCTGACCTCCTGCATACCAGCAAACAGTGGTGTTTGTACACTCTACACCAACGACCCCATGAAGTTGCAAGGAATGTCACACATTCATTAACAGAAGATTTACTGCTGGAGAAGGCTAGTGCCTACAGCACCAAGGCTGAAATACTCAGTATCAGTGTTTTTCCCCCTCAGTTAACAACAGATTAACACCCCAGTGTCAATCCCATTTCTGCTATTTTCAGAGCCTATCGTTTCTTAAAATTAGGTTGGTTTACAGTGAAGCAGTAATACCATGGCCCAGCAAATATTCCCCTATAAAGCAGCCAGTAAGGTAACTCCAGCCTGAGAAGGTAGCTTAAAATAGCAAGACAATGCGTTGCTCAGGTATTAGCTGACTCCTAATTTTGTATCCAACGTGTAGATTCCTACACGCACACACTCTGCACGAAATATTTCTAAAAAAGGGTTCTGTGGTGATTACTAGCAATCTGTTTACTTTCAGATGAAGTACTTCATTCCACAGTTGACTATTCTGTGTAACAGAAAAGAAAGACTACTGAATGAAATAGCAGGAAGTTTTATTATTTCTTCTAATATCCAGAGAAAGAAGGCCATGCATCCCTGAAATACTAAGAAGTGAACTACACAGCTTTATACAACTCCCTGCAGATTTCAGGGGCTTGCATTATAAAATTAAATTAGGTTATTTCCTGTGACAGAATACACACACTTATAATATAATGATCCTGAAGTCGTTAAACAGGTTTATCACAGACAGTTGAGAACACTCCATTAAGATACTTTGCTCACATGAAAGTCTAAAATATGCGTTAGAGAGATACAGTAATACTATGTACATTAGGCCAGTGGATAGAAAGTGGCTGAATTTGTTCCTGTTTCTTCAGTCAGATATGTTAGTTTGATCTGATGTTTAAGTGCTTTGGCTTGAGACATACGATATTCACCTAGAGAGCTACAGTGCTGACAACAAAAGCAGCATATTGTTCATAAGGTTACAAAGCAAAAAATAGACTGCATTTGAAACTAACCTTTAGGTTTCACCCAGTAGTTTTTTTTAAATCCTACCTTTATATTTATATTTGAGTATAAAGGATTATTTCATAAAACAAACACCGAGAGACTTACATTCCATCTAACAGTGCTAACACCAAAAACAGTAGCTGTGAACTATATATACCACACCCTCCCCTGCAAAGCTACCTCTCTGCACACGCCATTTGGTATTTGATGATTCACAGGCACAACCAAACCATTCTCACAAACCTCTGGAAGCTAAATGTCTTTGCATATTTCCACTCCTTCAAGATGCAGATCTGGAGAAAATGAAGTTTGAATACCTCGTTACTAGATATTCCAAAGAGAAAAGAGTCCTTTGAAGCTGGAATTTTTTGTGACTTTACTTTTTAAGTACATTATCTCTACTGCACACTTTACGAATTTAAGTCATTTAATACTCACTTCCCCACACAATCTGTGCTCTACTTAGATTATTCATTTTCATTCCTCCTGCTTTGAGAAAAAAAAAAAGCTTCCTTCCACTCCAACTTATGAAAATCCAAACCAACTACACGTCCCTTCATCCCACAACAAATCCATTATCAACAATCTTTCCGATCTCCTTTACAGGATAGGACTGGAGTTGTACCTGAGACTCTACAGTATACTTTTTCCACAGTTCTCCTCATAAACTCTTACTTGCCAAATTCCTTCTCTTACCAAACACCTTTAAAGTGGCTTGTACTTTCTCTGATTGGGAACCAAAAACAGAAGGCAAGCAGGACAACTGAATCCACCCCAAAGAAAAGGCACAAGCACACATCAAATCCCTCCTTCAGAGCCCAACAGGTGGAATCTTGCACTCTCCCGCTGTCAAGGTACATTCTGAGTAGCCCACTGCAACAAGGGGGAAGGAAAGGGGATGTACCTAAATTGAAGGTGGCTGAAGTGCTTATGGAACCAAAGCATAACCAACAAATGCTTAAAAAGAAGTGTTTAAAGAAATAAATGGGAGAGTTTCATTTCAGGAAATGAAATCAGTGTCAGTCCTCAACCAACGCCACCATCTCACCTCTCCCACGGCCACGTTTCCCACGGTCTGAAGGCCTGTCTCCTTGATTGTTGTCCACTCCATTTTCTTCAGCTCTGACTGCAGAGAGAGAACAGCTTAAGAGAAGCTTTAGACACTCACACGTGCAACAGTATAGCGATCTGCTTAACCTGAACCCCAAAATAAAAGGCAAAACTTTAAAGTGGGTTGGTCAAGAGATCTCAGTCATTCCTTTTCTTTGGGGGTGTAGCTACATTTACTTTGCACTGGAAAATTTGGAAACAAAATATCTAACAACAAGAAAAAATGTCCCTGAGCAGACACACTTCTGTTTTTTGGAAAAAAAAAGCGCAGTGTTTTGCA
>VXBH01005609.1:5067-18243 GCA_013400035.1 Rynchops niger | reverse complement strand
TGCTGAGATTTTGTACTGCACAACTTCTCCTACTGACAGCAACAAAATCATTAATGCTTGGACATAAAGTAGGGAAGAGAACATCAAGATTCAGTAACCGCCTGAAAAATCTTCAATTCTAGTTTACAAAAAGAGACAAACAGCACCTGGCTCTGACAAAATGTTGCCCTTCTTTTTGATTTTGATGGATTCAGTTTCAATTTGTTCTAAGCATAGCTGCAAGTTTTATTAATATTTTTTCCTATCTTGATGTTACTATATTGCACAAAGATTCATAATGTATTCACTGGCACAATTGTTTAATATATTCCAATAATGAATTAGAAAAGTTGTCTAATATTGTAAGTATTTTTCCTGCTTTTAAGTGAAAAGCTAAACATTTTTTTCATTCTAGTTTCTCTGCTCATCTGTCAGTGTTGTCTATGGCCCTTACAAGCAATGTATACAGCTTTGACACCACTGATAAAACTTAAAGTAAAAAAAACACTGATTAACCAGTGGTAATCTAACATGATGCTACCTAACTTGGAAACATCAGTCTGCTTTTGTACAATGTATTATTGCACCTGTATAAACAATAGCAACTCACAAAGAATCTTCTCTGTTGTAGAAACTCACCTTTGGTTGGCTTATGTGAGTAATACATGCTAGAGGTTAATAATGATCCCACTCTTTTCATTCCCCTTATGAGAAGACAAGAACATCTTCAGGTTCTCCCATTCATAAAAGGAGAAGTCAAAGCTGGATCATTTTTTCATTAAAAGAAACAAAAAAGTGTACAGCTGTGCAGCAACATCCTTGCTTTCCACCAGTCTTACAAAGACTCAGTTCTAAAACTTACATAAAAACTAGAAATTTTTTTATTAATTTATCTTGTACAAAGAGACAGAAATTGAAATCAATCTGAGTGCCTCTGAACAAGCACAAACCATCTCAAAACCAAGTCATACAGACAAATAAAGCACACCTGTCACAAAAACAAGTTATGATCCCTTCAGCACTGAGCTGTAACTCAGACGGACTTTACTCCACTGAGTATTCACTCTCAACTCGGCCAGTTTCAGCTGCAAGAGAAGTGTCTGAATCTTTAAAAATTAACCCTATACGTACACTCTCGGCCACGGCTGCCTCCTCTTCCCCGTCTGTTGGAACTTCCCCGTCCGCGACTCACTTCTCTGTCCCCTCGTTTTTCTCTGTTCTCTTTGTTCTCTGAACTTTCTTTTCCAAGGCTTTTCTTCTTTCCCCCTACCGTCTCCCAAGAAGTCTATTTGGGTAGAATAGAATTAGATACAAAAGTCAAAAAGGAAGAGAAACCTCTCAATCCATACTTCAACCTCACATCTCTCCATCTCATGGAAAAAAAACCCACATATTTGCATAATGTCACATAGGTAATACCTTGCAAACTACACTGATACAAATGGAAACACAGGCTGTGTTTTTGGGAAGAGATGAGAAAGAAACAAGTTTTACAAGTTGGATTGTCTTACAGAATGTGAGGATCCCAGATATTTCTGGCTATAATGGACTTCTACCAGTTCAAGTGTTACCAGAGACAGGCCTCTGCTTTGCTTATAGCCATACGATAACTAAAATGTTGTTTGTTTCCTAATAAGCTTCTTATTGTGTGAGAAAATAGCTAATTAGTGACCTTCTTACTGTGCGTGAGACAATAGTTAGTCACTGAACTGGTGTTACAAACAGTGATAATGAAGAGACAGACAGAAGTTGCTGATCACCAAGGATGGGATAACAAGAAGCAGTTAATCACTTCAAGGCCCTTTCATGCGTCAAGTACGTACTCCTATACCAATTAGGATAGAGCTGTGGCTACTTCAAGGAACTTCCTTATCATCCTCAAGAAGTTGGCAAACTTACAGTAAACTATGTCTGGAGAAGAAAAAAGAAAAACCACTATCCAGACATGCTAGAATTCACACACAAAGAGACAGACTGGCAGAAGAACAGCTTGGGAAAAATGGGGCCGTGATAAGCCAGACCATCCACTGTTAACCGCTACAGCTCAGCACACACAGCAAAATACACAAAAAACTATATTTAAACAAAACAAGGGACCAAAGCCCAAACATCAGGCTTCAGCTTTGATATTAAACTCCATCTTTAAAATAAATTCAGGGATCGTATCAATACCAGAGGAGTATCTGTAGGAGCTGAAAATGAAATGACAAAATACTTGCTAAGAATAGCACAGCACCTCATATATTTTGCAATTGCATGGTTAGCCTATCAAGCCATAGTTATAAAGCAAAGAAAAAGGTATTATTCACAAATCATTATGAGAGCAGATACGTTTATATGTACATGCCCATCTCTAGGAGCTTATAGTTTAGGTAAAGGAGTTTAGCAGGGAATTTGCACATGCAAATAAGGCGCCATCAGTTGTGAAGCACTAAAGCCATGACCTCTGACAGGTTCCTACCCCAAACAAAAAAGGTTAGCTATCAGTACTTTTATCCTGTCCTATCTCTTCTCAATTCAGACAACAGCAACTTGGAAGCCCTCACGAGGTAGGCAATGACCAGCTACTCCAAGCTACCTAGAACTGAGAAAACTAATGCTATTGAGAAAGCAGGTAACAAAGCCATTTACAAGTACAAACTCAGTGTTTCAGTATCTCCTTTGAGAGAATAAGTCCTAAGACAATGGTTACTCTTACATTTTCACACAGTATAGGTGGGAAAGAGGGCTGAAGTCACTATTCAACTTCATCTCCAGTATAGTGCCAAAAGCCAACTTCAGTGAAGCATAAACAGCACGTATTAGAAGTACAAAACTCCGGGTTTGAGCAACACCATGTTATTTGTGCACCAGAAAACTGTTTCCTCCAGTAACTACCATACAGCTTCACCTGCCATAGCCTGTGTAACTGCATTACACACTAACTAAAATACTGCTGGAGCTTCAGAGACGCTTCACAGGAAGAAAAATAACCACACTGACAACTAAAGAACGAAGTCTATATAGTTCAGCAAGCACCACCCTTTTACTGATGGGCATGGTGCCAAAAGACCTTCAACTATTTTAATAAATATCCCAAACTGCATGATTCTGCAAAGCTTGAAAGGAAGCAGCCTCTCCTTAGGTTTTGCATGACTTGTGAAGGATCACTATAAGGACGACTATGAAAGCATCAGATCCATGCCTTCCCACAACATAATTTTGAAGAAAGCCTTGAGAAGTTGGGCATGTCCTTTAAGACAGAGGATGGTGCTACCTCTGGGCATGGGAATCCACCATAGACTAGCAAAGTTGCCTATTTTTGTAAGAGAGCTAATTGATTACAATTTCAGCTGAGGAAGCTTCACACAACCCAAATGACAGTTGTGGGCCTGACCTTCAAAAATAGGAAGGCTTCCTCCTGGCGTGACCTTAGATGGAAAGAAGAATCATCTGAAAGATCCCCTTTATTCTATCTTCAAAGGTTTAGGAAGTAAAACATGGTCAGGCATAAAATGGATCTTAACGCCTGTAGGAAGTTAAATGAATAGAAGTCTTGGGCAAAGAAACATGCCCTTCCCTACTGTCATCCACATGCCTTTACGTCTATGCAAAGTCAGACTGTCACAACTGTTGCAAGTGCAAAGTCTTCATAAAGACTAACAGCCACACACCATAAAGCATTAAAGATCATAGCATTAAAAAAAAAAAAAAGACAAAAATGTCAGAGTACCAAAGACATTATGAATGGACCTTCTAGCTATCACTCCTTGCTCTTCTAATTCCTCAAATTGGATAGACACATCTTCCAAGTGAGGTAAATAAAACCAACTTCTAGTGCATCAAAGCAGAGTGAAACTAGAAAAAGAGATCTGGGAATCTGCGTTCAGAACTACTAGTAACTCTGCTTCCAACTTTACATCAAACACACAAACTGTTCAGGAGTATAATCGTTTTAAAAAAAAACCTGCAAGTTGGAAGCCCACAAACTTCCATAAAAAAGAATAAATTTCTTCATGCTCTGATGAGGACCCTTCAGTTAATACTCTTTCCTCCTTGAGCCCTTTAAGTTGTCTGCATTTGTTTCTGAGTTGCATTTTGTCTACAGAGACCAGTGGGTTCAGAAGGACTTGTCCAAAGACCAAAACATATGGATATGTTGCTTCCAATTGATAAATGAGTTCAGAAAGTTTCTTCCATGTCATGATCACTTATAACCATTTGCTAAAGTAAGAAAGCATTTAACATTCTCCGTCAACCAGAAAACTATTTTCAACTAGAAAATGGCAAATATGAGAAGTACAAGACAACAAAAACCAGCACATTACCAAGACAGATTCAATCAAGGTGAGATGCCCTCTTCTACTTCCAACTTACTAGCTCACTCAGTATTATATACTTCTGTGTTTTAAATCACCTCAACTCTTATCAATGAAAAAGGGGTAGAAAAGAAAGTCCCCTTGGTCAGAACAGTATGTGTTCTAGATTTAGGGTGTGTGGGGGGTGAGTTTCCTCATTAACAATAAGCCAGAGTACACATCCTGACAAATCACAGGAAATAATGAATGTTCAGCATTAAGAAAGGAAGTCCAGGTTTCTTTCCCAATTTAGATGAGATGGAATCTAGTTTACTGCCTCAGATAAGCTGTAAGAAGTCCCTCCAGCAAAAACTTCAACTGCCGCAAGATATATTTTCCTGATATCTCTTGAGATTAAAAAAAAATCATTCTGTGCAACATTCAAAGAAACATTATTTGTTGTTATATACACTTTGTTTAGTCTCCTCTTCCTGTTTTTTCAATGAAGTCATGCAAATAAGCAACAATGAAAGAAGCAACTAGTTGCTGTATCTCCTTCTGCCACTAGTACCATTATGAATGTAACTTTCAGATGTTGAAACCTCCAACTTCAATACTGGCAATACACTCCTACAGAAGTTGTACATCTTAAAACATCTGCCTGCCTCTTGAGGTTTATAAAGACTGCCCTTTGTGGCAAACACTTAAGTCTCAGGTCTCAGGGTTGTGGAGGTGCTGCACAGTAAGTACAAACATTGCAGCAAAACACAGGTTCGTGTCTGACAGAGCACTACGTTCTGCTGCAGTTAAAACTGCTGCATGTAAATGAAAGCCAGAGGACTCTGCAAGAGACTAGCGCAACACCCACTGCATTTCCAATGTTCAACCAACTCTCAGACATGCATGCAGTAGAGAGGCTGCCCCAGTCTCCATTTCCTTCAAAAGAATTTGAACGGAGACATGGAAATTGAAATCTTCCGAAATACAACTTTCCCAATTGCTTTTTAGAAGAAGAAAGCTGCAGCAAACAGAAAGAGAGGTTTAACATGAAAATAAAACCTTACCGTGTCTGAACTTCCTTCCAGCAGTACATTGATTGCTCTGTTCACATCCCCATTACAGTCATGTAGTGCCACTATGCACTCATCCTGGTTTTTCCCCGTCACTTCCATAAGCTGGCAGTAAAAGTCAGACATATTAAAATATCTAAATTATCATAATAAAAAAAATAAGAGTTAATACCACCACAGATCCCAAGAAAGTGCACAGCTACTGTCAGAGCAAAATAAAACCCTAAATAAAACTATCTGCATTTTACACATCTGCTTGGGACATTGACAAGAGACAGGATGAAACACAAATTGAACAGCAATCAAGAAAAAGCACTCTCTTTTGCACCTTTTTTTTCCTTTATGCTTGCAGCAAATGCTGTCACCCCAGAGACAACACTATATAAGGGTAAAGACGTGAAAGGCCAATATAGCTCCAGTATCATCTTCCCTCCCTCTTCATCAAGCATCCCCCTCTTTATCCCACTGTGTGAGAATAGACGTAAGGTAAGCCATTGCTGAGAATAGATCCATCTGGAAAAACTTCCAGAATAACAGAAGGTTATTTTTCAGACAGATCAGCTCCGTCAATCCATTGCAGCATAAAAGCCACACAAAAGGCGTAAGCATTGGCTGCTTAAGGAGACCTAGTACTGAAGTATGCTCCATGGAGCTGCAGTGCACATCCTGAAATGGATGGAAATAACCACAGTCTGTCATGGGACACAACCCGCAACTTCACTCAAAGAAAAAAAAAAAAAACTACATGAGCTAGAAATATAACATGCACAATGTAAAATACTGGAGATTTCCTATCCAGAACTTCTTAATCTTCCCATCAGCAGAGCTACAGGCACTATTGATGAAGGTCCTTTGGCTTCAGAAAGTACAAGCCTTCACTTCTGGCACAGTAACACAACAACTTTATAACAAGAACAACAAAAAAAAGCACTAAACAATGCTTCAGAGGAAGTTTTACAAAGGAAAAGAAATAAAGGAATCTGCTCCCCTGCTGCAATAATGCATTCACACCAATTGTTCTCTCCTTCTGGGTGTACTCCTAGGTTCTTCGTGAGTTGTGATGTGTTCATTAGGACAAAATCACTGATACCCACAGCACAACAGGGACCCTGATTCTCAGTACTGCTCAAATTAATGGTCTCAGCTATAACTGGGTAATGGAAGCTTGAACATCCACACCAGAAACTCAGCATGGTAGAGGAAATGGTATGAGGTTTCATTTTCCCAGTGTATTTCTATCATTTTAATAAATACACAGATCTGGGAGGTCAGATCTTGTTTTTCTTTTAAATAACACTTCAATTCACCTTTAAGCTATAATTAGATTTTTACTTTTCCTGAAAAACAGGCAAGGTATTAGCAAACTCAGTTTACACAGGTGACATATTTTTCCCATGTGCATGTACAGGTGGACAAGCTGAATGCACTGTCATCAAGCACCAGGACCATACTAGAAAGATACCGTCTGTAAAAGACATCAGCACAGATGAGTTTTGGCTTAAAGGCTTACCCACAAAGGAAAATACACCAGTGTAACTATGCAGCCAGAGTTCTATTACCACACAGTTTCTTGTAAACAGACTTTACAGTGCAATAGGAGCACCTTTTCCTAGTTAAACTTACATCCTTCTGAAAAAGGTTTCATCTAAATCAGAAACAGATGCTCTAGCTCCAAAATGTAAGCCAGATTTGGAGCACATTATTGCAGGGCATAAGAACTCTGTATCACAAGAAACATACTTGTTTCACTTTATCTTCAAAATCTGCGTCGTTCTTATCGTAGATCATCTGAGCAAGGCGAATTTGTTCTGCTGTTGCCTGAAAAACGCAAACATCCAATAAAGTACACAAAATGTAACAATGTATTTTTAGAATTATGTTTTAGTGCCACCATATTTTTTTACCCTCCAGATTCTCAAAAATCAAATACACAACAAACACAGAGGTGCTATACGGAAGGGATTAAAATCTCCTCTACACCGATTTTGTAGTTAAAAAACTTAGCTGGGACAGGAGCAATTTAACACATTCTAATGTGTTTGAATCACAGTTAAAGGTCACCACATAGACAAGACAACTATATAATAAAATAGAATTTACCACAGAAGCCTCCACTTTGATATGATTACTTTTATTTGTTATCTACCACTTGAGAGTTAAAGTTTTATAACAAACTGGCAACGGTATTTCTAAATTAACTGCATCTCTGATGATTGCTGCTCACACACCTTCCACAACTCTCCCAACAACCACCTGACTCTAGGTTTTATGAGCACTTACAAAGAGACTTGAGTCATGCCTCAAGATTTTGCCCATGATCAGTTGCACTTACTTCCTTTTTAAGTAAATACTGGTCTCTGAAAATTGCTAAAGAAATAGTTGGTGCTTCTGTAACATTTCTGGACCACAAATCTATGCTGCCAACTTCTCCAAAAGCTGAAAGAGTAAAATGANAGGAGCACCTTTTCCTAGTTAAACTTACATCCTTCTGAAAAAGGTTTCATCTAAATCAGAAACAGATGCTCTAGCTCCAAAATGTAAGCCAGATTTGGAGCACATTATTGCAGGGCATAAGAACTCTGTATCACAAGAAACATACTTGTTTCACTTTATCTTCAAAATCTGCGTCGTTCTTATCGTAGATCATCTGAGCAAGGCGAATTTGTTCTGCTGTTGCCTGAAAAACGCAAACATCCAATAAAGTACACAAAATGTAACAATGTATTTTTAGAATTATGTTTTAGTGCCACCATATTTTTTTACCCTCCAGATTCTCAAAAATCAAATACACAACAAACACAGAGGTGCTATACGGAAGGGATTAAAATCTCCTCTACACCGATTTTGTAGTTAAAAAACTTAGCTGGGACAGGAGCAATTTAACACATTCTAATGTGTTTGAATCACAGTTAAAGGTCACCACATAGACAAGACAACTATATAATAAAATAGAATTTACCACAGAAGCCTCCACTTTGATATGATTACTTTTATTTGTTATCTACCACTTGAGAGTTAAAGTTTTATAACAAACTGGCAACGGTATTTCTAAATTAACTGCATCTCTGATGATTGCTGCTCACACACCTTCCACAACTCTCCCAACAACCACCTGACTCTAGGTTTTATGAGCACTTACAAAGAGACTTGAGTCATGCCTCAAGATTTTGCCCATGATCAGTTGCACTTACTTCCTTTTTAAGTAAATACTGGTCTCTGAAAATTGCTAAAGAAATAGTTGGTGCTTCTGTAACATTTCTGGACCACAAATCTATGCTGCCAACTTCTCCAAAAGCTGAAAGAGTAAAATGAATGGATGCAGTAAAGCGCCATAAATCCAAATAGGCTATGGCTGCCATAGAGAGAAAGCAACTCAAGAACACTAATGTGGCCTCATACAGGCAAATCTTCATGCACTGCATTTGCAGTCTACTTGGAACTGGACTCCCATGAAAATAGCAAAGATAACTCTATGCTACGTGATCCTGGACCTAATTTGATTTCTGCTCAAACAGAAGAGGCTTTTATCTCATGCTAGAGAAGGCTGATACTGAAGAGAGCCAGGACCCAAAATGCAAGTTGTGCTGCAGAAGTCTTCTTCATTGCGAAGGGAACCACTCATCCACTGAAATTCTTGATGGAATGGATTCATCCTGGGCAGCTGGTTGAATCTCACCTTTCAAAAGCCACACTTCACAGGATACCCACATGAAATTCTGTGCCTTACAAGTTCAGATTTAATCAGCCTCAAACTACTTTGCTTTTCAAGTTTACCAGAAATACAAGCTCTAGAGGAGGTCGCCAAAAGTAAATGCTGAGAAGAGTCTAAAAATTACTCCACCGTACACCACCAGCTGCTTACTTTCTGAGAAGTTACTGCAGCTGTCTCAATTCCTTCAGGGAAGCGACATTTGCTGTGCTCAGAGGTAATGTTCCACAACAATTAGCGTTTTTAACAAAGTACAGTACTCTGCACTGCTTCACATTTTCAAAGTGTCATACTGACAATTTCATATGTCAGTTAGTAACACAAAAAAAAGCGTGCTCTGGAATTCCCTGTGCCAGCCCTGGTGCCACCTCCACAAAAGCCCCCAGGTCAGTGCAAAAGAGCTCACTCTTGGTATTTGCCAAGATCTCAGCAGAGAGGAAAACCAAAAGGTCTGCTGGTTTCAGGAATTAAGCCTTGTTGATCCATCTTCTTGCTCCGACTTCAGCCTCCTCGGTCCCATTGCAACTTTTAAGCTAGTGAAGGTATTTCCTTCAAAGATATTCAGAACATTCTGGATGTTCTGGATACATTCAGACATTCAGACAACGTAATTTTTGTAGAGACATAATGGTATATTTGACCAGAAACAGGAAGCCATTAAGATTCATTTTTTCCATAAACCAACTTTTTTTCAAGTCTACGTTAGAAGAAAAGATATATCCATTTTATAATAATATCAAACAGTGTGACGGTGTCTTTAGTTTTCCTGTATAAATAAAAATCTTAGAAACACAAGTAGGTGCGATATTGCTTATTTTTATGCCAGTGGATTACACCCAGGTGGAACCAAAGATTCAGAAGAAAAAAAACAACAAAAAAAACACAAGATGCATTTACTACACAGATACCAAATCATTGTTACAAAATGTTTTCGTTTTTTCCCAGCAAGTGGTGGTTCTTTATTTTTAAGACATAATTGTTACAAGTAACATTGTAGTATCCTATAAAAGAGTACAATTAAGATTTGTGACTAAGAAAATAGTAGCATCTTAAGACACCTAAAACTTTACTCAACCTTACAAGATATATTACCTTTGTGGCATAACAGAACAAAGGAAATTTTTAACAACTTCAAACTACTAGAAAACAGAAGTGTGCAAAACACAAAATTAAGTGACAGTAACAAGTCCAGATCTCATAATAAAATGTCATTTTTATTATCCAGAAGTAATGCAAAAAACCTATGATGTAGTTTCCTCAATAACTTAAATGATGATCAATGTGGTATTATGACAATGCAATCTCCATTTGGGAAAGCAACATTACTCTACATTCAAAAAAATGAATCAGTGGTGATTAAACATTAACATCCCACACATTTCTCCTTGATTGTTGAAGCTTGACTAAGCAGGAAGGTCCATCTGATAGCTAAACAATAAAAAAAATATTGTGCACTGAACATTACTACTGTGTATTAAACAACCGTCTTTTCCACTGACTTGACCGAACCTATATCTTTTATGCAAGAAGTAGAATAAGCAGACAAAATGCAGAAAGAGTTCACTAAGACCTCATGCTTAAAATCAATGAAACACATAGGTTGTAAAGGTCCTCCAGTGACACTCAGTGCAACCTCCCACTGATCATGTCCTATCAGAGAAGCTGCTTGGGGCCAGACAAAAGATCCCATAACCTCTCTAATCATGGCAAATAATTTTTTTTCCCTTTGAACAGCTAGAATTTTCAGTGTTACAACTTGTGCCATTGTCTCTCTGAGAAGACTCTGGGCTTCACCTTTTCTGTACTCTTTCATGAGGTATCTGACTAGAAGACACAACCTTGCCTTGCCTTCTTAAGGCTGAACAAATCCAATTCCCTCAGCCACCCCTCGGTCATCCTGTACTCCAGCCTCTCAGCCATCTAAGCAGCTTGTCGCTGGACTTGCTCCCATCTGCCAATGTCTGCCCTGTGCCCGAGAGCCCAAAACTAGGCAGAGTACTCTGCTGTTGTCTTCCAAGTGTCAAAAAAGGGGAAGCCACCACTTCTGTCAATCTGCTTGCTATACTCCTGCAGCCTTACTTGTTATAAAACAAAGACAAATTCAACTTCATCTGTTGAAAGTCTCTAAATCCCCACATTAGCATGAATCACCACTATGCAAAGCACTGCAATGCAAGGAGATAAGGGCTTGAGCTCACACAATTAATACTGTACAAAACAAAATAGGAGCCGCTACATGTTAAAAATAGTCTAGAAAACAATAAAAGACACAATTTCCCAGGGGAGCACCTCTAGACTGGTGCACTCTCTGCCAGCAGAGAACCAAGGCAATTCTTGAATTTTGAGAAGTACCTGACAAGAGAAGGATGAGCTGCCAGGAGCAGAGACACTTTGCACTCTCTGTAATCCAGACAAGCACACAACTGACTACTCTGCTGCTGAGAATCAAGACAATGGAGTAAGAGCTTAATTTCAATCTCGCAGATACGTAAAATAATTATAGCCCACTAGTGGACAACCATCTTTATTTCCCTTTGTGAGGACAGTGCACAAAAAGTTTAGGGGATTTTGTGACTTGCAGATATGCTGAATCATGCTACAAAAAAGCCGGTGAGGGACTTTTTAGGATGTCATGTAATGGTAGGACTAGAGGGAATGGATTAAAACTAGAGACAGGACAATTCAGACTGGACATTAGTAAGAAGTTCTTCACCATGAGCGTGGTGAGACACGGGAACAGGTTGCCCAGAGAGGTTGTGGAAGCACCATCCCTTGAAGTTTTTAAGGCCAAGGCTGGATGGGGCTCTGAGCAATCTGATCTAGTGGGAGATGTCCCTGTCCATAGCAGGAGGGTTGGAAAGACATGATCTTTAAAGTNAGATAAGGGCTTGAGCTCACACAATTAATACTGTACAAAACAAAATAGGAGCCGCTACATGTTAAAAATAGTCTAGAAAACAATAAAAGACACAATTTCCCAGGGGAGCACCTCTAGACTGGTGCACTCTCTGCCAGCAGAGAACCAAGGCAATTCTTGAATTTTGAGAAGTACCTGACAAGAGAAGGATGAGCTGCCAGGAGCAGAGACACTTTGCACTCTCTGTAATCCAGACAAGCACACAACTGACTACTCTGCTGCTGAGAATCAAGACAATGGAGTAAGAGCTTAATTTCAATCTCGCAGATACGTAAAATAATTATAGCCCACTAGTGGACAACCATCTTTATTTCCCTTTGTGAGGACAGTGCACAAAAAGTTTAGGGGATTTTGTGACTTGCAGATATGCTGAATCATGCTACAAAAAAGCCGGTGAGGGACTTTTTAGGATGTCATGTAATGGTAGGACTAGAGGGAATGGATTAAAACTAGAGACAGGACAATTCAGACTGGACATTAGTAAGAAGTTCTTCACCATGAGCGTGGTGAGACACGGGAACAGGTTGCCCAGAGAGGTTGTGGAAGCACCATCCCTTGAAGTTTTTAAGGCCAAGGCTGGATGGGGCTCTGAGCAATCTGATCTAGTGGGAGATGTCCCTGTCCATAGCAGGAGGGTTGGAAAGACATGATCTTTAAAGTCCCTTCCAACCCTGACAATGCTATGATTCTAAGCTGTAGAACATAGCATGCACCTAAGGAAGCTTTTCCCAGCCACCCAAGTTCCTCTATCAACCAAGAATCTTCTAGCATCATGCGGCTAGCGTATGGAAGAGCTGAGATGTGAGGACACTGAGGTCACAGAACAGAAATCCCAACACAGGCATAAGCATAGAATTCCTCACTGATGGGAAATGTTGCTGAAGAACACAAAGCTCATTCAGAGACAAGAATACAGGAATAAGGCTGTGCTTGATTACCAAGCTATTAAAGCAAGATACCAAACATACTCTTCCAAAATAGACCATGATTTTTCCTTATGTTTCTTCTCAGTTTTTACTGACTTAGGGAAGAAATGCATAGCATTACACCCTCACTTCCCACTCAAAGAAGATCATATAGTATCACGTACCTGTACAACTTGTTTCTGTGGTTGTGGTGGCTGTGTGGTTGATATTTGCGTTTTGTCCCGAGTGCCCCGGGTACGTTCACTGCCCACCGAAGTCATCATATACAGTATATACAAAACAAGGTATGTACAAAATA
>VXBH01005606.1:45226-110379 GCA_013400035.1 Rynchops niger | reverse complement strand
CCTTGCATCTCTACAGATTACAGCCCAGGAGAGCTCTGTTGTGCCAAACAAAAGCTAAAGAATCATTTCTGACTTTTCCCAGGGATGGCAGCTCAAACAGAGGCTGTTTGATATGCAGACCCTGCGGTATGTGAGATGAGGAGGACTAGCAAGTGTTAGTGACAGTGTCCAGATTATGTTCAGTGGGAGAATTCAGTGGGAGCTCTGCTACTGCAGGTGAAGGGTCTCAGCTAATGAGGTTCACGCAGAAGAAGCTGCTGCTCCTGGGACATCTTTCCGCCACTTCCCTCAAGGCGTAGCTGCTGTCCTTAAACATACATATCAGATCAATGGCCCAATAAATTCCTGAGCAAAAAAGAGACCTCAGCTCTTTAGCTCTGTCTTTCTCAAAAGAGAGAGAATGCTCAACTCAGACAGAATTCCTGCTTCACACCAGGAAAAGAAACAAGAGAGACTAATTAACTGGCTTCACAAGCTAATGTGATATATCCTCAGGGTGGGCCAGATCTTGGCTGCTATAAATGGGCTTAGCCTCCTTAATGTCCTGGAGCTGCTCTGATTTGTCCTGGGGAGCGTCTGTCCTGTGTTATTTTAGCTTTAAGGTCATGTTGTCCTATCACTGTTCTTGCAGCAGAGGCCAGATCTGCCCTGGCTGCATGTGAGACAGAGAGACATGGTAGCTGCTCGTTCATTAAATTCTGGTGCCTCGCAGTGCTGACCTTGCAGGGACCTAGCCTATCTCATAGGTGAAACCACTTTTCTCACAGCAAAAGGGACTTTACAGTATGTGTGCTTCTCTAGCCTGTGGGATGTCCTCAGTGGATTGCCTCCAGCTTTGGAAGGGGAGATTTTCAGGCAGTGAAGAGCATTACTTCTTCCAGTCTTGCACTCTGATGAGTGTTTTCATAGGTATTCCTATCAACATTCTTGTTAGTTCTCTTGAGTGGGAATAAGGGCGACAGGACCCTCACAGCACTGTCCCAGTAGTTCCCTAGTCATAGCACAAATTGTAATACATTAATAGAGCTTACAGTAAGAAAAATAGGTGGAAGGAGACAGCCGAAGTCACATTTAGCTTTCAAGAGAGGACTGAGTGCTAGTAAGGAAGAAGGGTAGCATACAGCCTCTTCTGCAGGGCTTGGAGGTGCAGGTCATCTACTGGTCATTGCCCCTCGGCATCATACTAGAGGGTTGGTGAGTGGTGTCATGGCTCTCCTTGCTCTCTGTCCCATGAAACAGAGCATGCTGACAGTGTGCAAAGCAGAAGTACGGTATGCTAGGAGGTTGGAAAGGAAACTCAAGTGCTAAAGTTTCCGTAGGCTTAAGCTCTATTGTATGTTGGGAAAATGGAGGGGATCACAGAAGACAGGAGCATGCTTTCAGTTGTACATACTCTTCTGCTCTGCTGAAGGGCAGCAGATGTCCCATGTATGAAGGAAACTGTCCTGCTAACACAGGGCCCTTAACAAGGGCGATATCCTTACATTGTGAAAGGTTGGTGGGAGGGAGGGGTGTTAAGAATGAGTGATAGTGAACATGTATACTCTGTATGTCTTTTTTTTTATTATTTTTTACAATGCATGCATTGACTGGAGTGACTCAGATTCTGTCACTGAGCCTGATTCTCTTCTTGCTAACATGGTGGCATGTCACCGTGCTCAGTGGCAGCCTGGGTGGAAAACCAGTGCTAACTGAGAATAAGATCAGGCTTATTTTCTCCTGGCAGATTTATGAATTTATGCCTATGGGCAGCAAAGCCATGGGGTGTACACCTCAAATGTTTGGCCATACTCAGGCTTGGCACTTTGGCTTGCCTTAGGCTTGCCTTGTTAAAGCTGCCTTCATGTACAATCCCTCATGGCAATTGATATTTCACGGCCATTTCTAATTCAGCCACAAGGCCTGAGTTGCTCAGACTAAGTGTTCATATTGAGGTCCAGAAATGTATTAAGCTAATTATTCTTTGAAATCCCCCCCGACCCCCCTCCCACTTTTCCCTTCCTTTGGCGCTGGCTGTCAGATCATTCCCCAGAGGAGAGTAGCTTTAAGTAGGCAATTACTTGTGATTCATAGGGTTTATTAGGAGTGAGAGAAGGCCACTCCTGTCTGGCCTTTCTCGCCTCTCAAATGGGGAAAGAAGGTTCCTCCAGCAAGCCAGACATACATCTCCATTACCTGTGACTGCTGTGGTGCTAATGGATGCCCTTTCCTCCTCTCAAGAGGAAGAAAACAGGCCAACAGCTGTGTGAAATCCTTAATTCCTCTGGAGTGTCAGTTAACTCGACCTGGTAGCAAACATGAATGTCTCAGACGTCAGTAAAGAGTAAATGTCTGGGGTTCATCAAGGAGAGAGAGATGGAAACCCACTCCTATCAAGCAAAGGTGGGGAGGGGATTTCTTCATCGGGGTGTGGCTTCTGACTTTGCCAGTCTTCTCAAGCACCCTTTGGACCAGTCCCTGGTCCTTGTTATCCCAGCCACAAGACACTGTAGGACTCCCCTGGTTTTGGACAGGGCCGGATGGCAGTGGACCACATGCAGAACCTTTCCTTGCACACCTGGTTTGAACTGGAGAACAGACTATGTTGGGAGTCCGCTCACTTTACATCTTCCTCTGCTCCTTAATGCCTTGGCCCTTTGGGAGGACTGAGATAATGGGCTGCAAAATGCTGGTTATGTTTTATCAAGGTACTGACAGCCTGCGCCGTTCTTTTAGACTTTTAGAAGGATCTCTCCTCTTAGTAGTTATTAAAGCCTGCCTTTTCAGGAACTGTCCTTGCATGAGATAAACTGGCCTTTTACATCAGATCAGTGATGACATCTTGGCTTGGCCTCTAATAAGATCAGAGCATATGAATTTCATGTTTTCAGAATGGCTGTCACCTCCTTAGAAACCTCAGATAATTATAAGGCTCTCGCTTCTGCATTATTTTGCATCTTACTATTATTCTGTCCCTCAGATAGCTGTGTCTGTCCCTCCCATTTGTTCCTCTTTCCCTCCCAACACAATTAGCTTTACATTTTGATTAACCAGACTGTTATATTAAGTGTTCATGGTCAGTTGTTGGTAATAACTGTCTGGGCTGGGCCTGCACAGGTTATTGGTTTAATTTGCATTTATCTGCCTGGCCTTCCTCCTGAAGGGAAGGGCCAAGGGATAACTCAGTCTCTTTCCAGGAGTCCAACTTTAAAGAGATGTGACAGGAGTGCTGGTTTTATAGTGGGATTTAAGATAGTCATTTTGGAAAGAAGGATAAAGAACCCCAGCAAAACCCTTCTGCTTGCTACCCAGAGCCTCTTCTTGTCCTTGTATTCCTCTTTCCAGCCACATCAAACTCTGGGGATAAGCAGGGACCTTATTTATCCAAAACACCTACTAAGGGGTCTTGTGGTAAATGAACCTGGATCCATGGTCATTACGTGGGTGATTTTTAGCACCAGTTCTGCAGACCCTTTCTAGGAGGGTAGCAGGGCAAGTATCAGGCCAATGTTTTTTAAATTAAGGGTAAGCTGAACTCTGAGCCAGCTGCCTCTATAACTGCAGCGGCCAACTCCATTGCTAAACAAATTGCTAGTATTTCTCAGTGCTGTGCTTTGATACTTGCGTTGGACAGATGTGAATTCAAGGGCAGGACAAGGCAAACAGAAAACAGAAGCCTACCCTATGTTTGAGTACAAGGCAAAGGGTCCCTACTTCATTTCCAGTGAGGGAAATAGGAAAGGATATGCCCGTTGTGCTCCCTTCCAGAAATGGCAGCCTCTCATCCAGTGTGCGGCAGGATCCCTAAGACTTGCTGCTGCCTGGGGTGATGGGGTGCCAGTGGGCAAAGCCTTCAGTACTTACTCCAGCAGCCAGGATACCAGTGCTGGGACAGAATGGCTGGGGTCATGTTGTTCTTTACTTTCTGTCATCTCCCAAGGTCATATTGTCTTCACCTACTTCCAGAAGAGTTAGTATTGGAAAGATGCCAGAGGTGATTTACTTCTCACAGCTGCCATTCCAGGGCCTCGCTTGTACCTAGATCACTCACTGATGGTTTTACCTGCAACTTACGTACTCTTTCAAAAAAGGAAAAGAAGAAAGAAGCAGATGACATGACATGACTCTGCGAGCTGAGGCTCATGCTTCAGTCTCACTTTGACTACCAAAACAGTTTGCATTTAAACTCAGGTCTTCTGTGACCTCAGTCCTTCATCCTGTGAGTATTGGGCCAGCAAGGCATGGCGAGGGGCAAGTGGTATCTGTCTGGGGATAAGAATGCAGTCAGTAAAACTCATCCTTTGGATCTGCTAGTGAGCTCATACCATATGAATGATGTAGTGCTAATAGTTAGGACTGATTTTACCAGCACTCCCAGCCCTGTGCTTCACCTCTTTTTTTGGCTTTTCCACATGTGCACACACACATCTAAACACTACAGTCTGCACCTGTGAAGTGCCAACAATGTAGAGTTTAGTTCATAGTTCAGGCAAAACCTCAGTGAAGGCAACTTGAGTTCATCCTTCTTTTTTTCTGCAATCCCATCATCTACCATCATCTTCACATTGCCCCTCTTGTCCTCATTCAGTCACTCACTGGAACCAAGTGATCTAACATTCTCCAGTAGCATGTTAGTGAAGGTCCAGCTGCAGAGGAGGAGTGAGGGGATTACTGGAAAGTATAAATACTAGACTATGGAAGAGAAATTACCATACATACTTGCTTTGTTGAAGCCAGTTGAGATGCCACTTAACTGTATGTGTATGTATTTACATATGTGTTGTTACCAGCTCAGGAAGGAGTAAATCCTCCTTCTACTTGTTCTTAATATCTTGTCTCAACATTTAAAATCCAAATTTTTTACCTTTCAAAACAGAGTGTTCCTTTTCTTGGGAAGTTTTTATTTCAGTGGTGTCTGACACCTGAAAAACTCAGGTATCAGAAAGGAACACACTTTGGGATTCAGAGTGCTTTTTAAAAGACACTGAACAAACCCAGCCTCTGCTAACTTCTATGGAAGCTATGATCAAGCCAGCATTTTTTGCATTTAAAAATTACCTTTTCTTTCCTTTTTCTGAATGGTTTCTCCTTTCCCTGAGAGTATTTCCTGAGGTGACTAAGGAGACAAGGAGCATTAGCAACACTCTGAGACAAGGGATGATGCTTGACATTACCAGAGCACTGCTGACCAGGTAGTCACATTGCCGAAGCACTGTATTTGCAGTGATGAACGTGCCCTAAAGGCCATCAGAAGTGGGTCTGCACGGGAAGGGCAACTCCAGGCTCCAGCTTGTATGACTGGTGCTCTAGGAAGAGGCAAGATCATGTTACAGCTGTGAGGAAGCTCACAGTACTGATGCTTTAGCCAGCGATGCCCTAAGGGGGGCCTTATGTTGAAATCAAGGGCTTGGCAGTGCCGGAAAAAGCTAATTCAGTGTTAGAAGTTCCTCTGACAGTCATTATTCACTAATCAGTGTAGGAAACGGTGTAACAGAAAGCCATCAGAAGTCAATTAGCGAAAAATAACCTCTCCTGTTTGTATGTCTTTCAGATTGAAATGTTAGAGCACAAATACGGAGGTCACCTGGTATCTCGCAGGGCAGCCTGCACCATCCAGACTGCTTTCCGTCAGTACCAGCTCAGCAAGAACTTTGAGAAGATCCGCAACTCACTGCTGGAGAGCCGCATGCCACGCCGCATCTCTCTGAGGAAAGTCCGGGTCCAGAACTCAGAAAGCTTCTCTGCTGAGAAAGCCCTGGTGGAGGGGTACAACTTTGTGGGCATCCCATTGGTGAGGTCCCCATCTTTGCCAGCCACCATCAGTGGAGCACTGACCGAGCTGGAGGACTCCTTCACAGAACAAGTTCAGTCCCTGGCCAAGTCTATTGATGATGCCCTCAGCACCTGGAGCCTGAAGACCATGTGCTCACTGCAAGATGGGGGCTCATACCAGATAAGGGAGACCTTCAGTGCCAGCTCAATGCAGCCAAACCAAGACTTAGAAGCTGAGCTGCAAGACAAGGAGAAGGAGGAAGGGCTCCTGCCAGATACCCTACCCAAGAGCAGCAGCACTCTTATGATGGCTTTTCGAGATGTCACAGTCCAGATTGACAACAAGAACATCTCTGTCTCATCGTCTACCTCGGTGTCCATGGCAAACTGCCTCAGCAGCAATGGCCAGGCTGGGCTCTCTCAAGCTACCAAGGCTGAAGAAAGCCCAGGAGAAGGGGAGGGAGAAACCAGTGAACCACCGGCTGCCCCAGAGAGCTTACCTGAGTCTGGAGCTCTCCAGAACAGCCACACTCCCACCGAGGTGAATGCCAGTACTAATGGCACAGGAGACAGCAGTGCTGAGCCTGGGCAGATGTCAGTGCAGAAGCTCCAGTTTGATGCTAGCAACGAGATGGGGCAAAGCAAGGGCTCTGAGTCTGAGAATGCAGACAACTCAGAGCAGCTGAGCAGCAGCAGCACCTCCACTTCAGCCAAGTCAGCCTCTGAGGTGTCCTCAAAAGAAGCACTGCAGGCCATGATCCTCAGCCTCCCAAGGTACCACTGCGAGAATCCAGCTAGCTGCAAGTCCCCCACGCTTTCCACAGACACCATGAGGAAGCGCCTCTACCGCATTGGGCTGAACCTCTTTAATATGTAAGTGACTCTTCCTCTTTCGTGTTTCCCAGCATATTTCATGCCTCACAAGAACAGGTGATGGCAGGCTCTTAGTCTAGATCCATCTCTGGGGAAGTTCTTTTGTATTCAAGGGCATGACCATCTGGGTGTGCAATGCAGAGCACGGGTTGGCTGCCCAGAAGCTTTTTCCCCAAAGTCCCCCAAGTGCTGTCCTGATCGTCTGCCTAACAGAGGAGCAAGCCCAGTGCCCCATGAGTAGTGCCCATGCTCTCCTGAATTCTGAACCTTCAGTCGCAGTTGCTGTCCATTTGGCATCCACCAGCTGAGCCTGGGATCTAGGTTCCTGCTCCACTCTGTTGCAAAGGAACAAGCATAGCTGGGGATGTAAACCCAGCCCTGGTTACTTAAGATGGGGCATTCCCAAGTAAAGGGAAGTAGAGCTGAGCTTGGCTAGCCCGGTATGAGTGCTCTGGCCGTCATTTTCCTTCTGGTATTTGGGTAGATTTTCACCTGACAGACCAGGTTTAGTCATCTCAGTCTCTCACACATCTGAGTCTGATATCCTATGAAAAGTCTGTAGGTGTGAAAGCAAAAGCAGAGCAGCCCAGAGATTACCGTCAGAAGAGGTTAACTGAAGGGGCCACACATAGTCTATTTCGGATTGGCAGAAAGCAGCTGAGCTGCTATAAGGAGCTTTAGATTTGCTCGTTGCCTTTCAATGAGAATTTTCTCATCAAAGTAAGCCATGAGAAATACTGTTTTTTGCTCCATCATCACACACTCACCTTACGCTGTCTTGGTTTCCATTTGAGTCCCCTGATGAAGATGCTGCGGATGTGATGCACTCATACTAGAAGAACGTTTTGCCACACAGTAGCATGGGGCTTTTGGTGAGAGTGAGGACTAAAGATTATGCAATCCTAGGAAGAAGTTTTGCACAGACAAGAGGGCAATGCACAGGGTTTATGTATGCGTAGCATAGAGGCTGTGGACTCCAGGAGGCAGGAACCTGGAAGAGATGATTTTAGGGCTGGGCTCAGACTGCATCCAGAACTGAAGTGATGTTAGAGCAGACAGATTTGGAACTCTCACAGAACTGAGGAGGACATTTTACTAGCTCTAAGATCAGGTTGCTAACAGGTGGGTCCATTTTTATATATCAAAGTCAGGCTCTGGGCGCACACAGATTTGCCTGATGAACACAAGAAGGCTGGAATGAGAGAAGGTAGGCACAAAACACAGGTGGGGGTTGATTATGGTATAATTCCATGTCTGCCCAGATGTTCTGGTGTTTGTGTTGGGATAGGTGTACTTCTGGAGGGGACATGGGACTCACAGCTCTGCTACTAAATGTTTCAGTATTCTCAGCTGTGCTTGGCAGGAGTCCCTCCACCCAGTGTGTTTTCCTTTGGTTCCTGCACAGTCGACATGAGCACTGATATGAAGATAAAGCAGGAGTGAAAATGCTTTTTCCCAGCCTCTCCTCCTTTACTAGTCTGCCTGGCACACATTCATGTGACATATTAGCAGTACCAGGTCTGTCTTGGGGAAGCAGCTCTGCCATCCTCCCTTCAGTGACTTGAAGGTCCCTGTGGGATAGAAGACTTAATGTGTAACTCCGAAACACAACTTCCTAGCCAGACCTCCCCTGCTCCCTTGAAACTAGCTGCTGAAATAATGTGCAGTAACCGGTAAGGCTCAGTTTTCTTGACAAAACATTGGAGGACAGGGAGGCAGGGAACTGACCACGGCCAAACAACCAAAACCACTGCAGTCTGCAGTGAACCCACAGCCAAGCAACAAAAAACTCCCCCACCAGCACACACAGAAGGCAGGGGGGCCAATAATGCGGAAGAACGGAAGCTTGCAACAGCAAGGACCATCGGGAGGAAGAGACTTCCCCCGAAGCCTGAAGTGCCCTTGCAGAACCCCTTCACAGCTCTGCATACTGAAGAGGAAAGACCAGTCACATGAGGAGAGACACTGGAGCTAAGGCAGCCTGATCTGCTCCCCAGTGCAACTAAGAAAAGGTGACAGGTAATAAGTAGTAGGTGACTCTCTTCTGAAAAGTATGGAGGCACCCAATGGAACCTCAATCCATCCCACATCCAGTGTGAATGCCAGTGCCAGCAATAGATGCCCAGAGCCTGGAGGAGGATCACAGTTCAGCAGGAGAGCACCTGGAGGGCAGCACAAAGGAATTCCAGTCACTCCAGCCAGTAAGGTAGCTTCATCGGGGGCCCAACTTAAATGCCTCTATGCCAATGCATGTAGCATGGGGAATAAACAAGAGGAGCTAGAGACATGCACACCTGCAGGGCTATGATCTTAGTGGCATCATGGAGATGCAGTGAGATGGCTTCAATGACTGGAGTGTTGGAATGGAAGGACAGGCAGGGGAGATGAGGGGGGAGTGTAGCCCTCTATGTCAAGGACCAGCTGGAGTGCATGGAGCTCTGCCTGGTGATCAATGAGGAGACTACAAAGAGCTTATGGGTCAGGATTAAAGGGAGGGCAGGGACAGGCGATGTTACAGTGGGGGTCTGCCACAGGCCACCCAACCAGGAAGACCAAGCAGATGAGTCCCTCTATAGACAGATAGGGGCAGCCTCACGTTCACAAACTCTGGTCCTCATGGAGGACCTCAGCCACCCCTATATCTGTTGGAGGGACAACACAGCAGGGCATAAGCAACCCAGAAGGTTCCTGGAATGCATTAATGATAACTTCCTTCTCCAAGTGATAGAGGAGCCAATGAGGAGAGGTGCCATGCTGGACCTTGTTCTCGCCGACAAGGAGGGGCTGGTGGGGAATGTGAATGTCAAGGGCAGCCTTGGCTGTAGTGACCATGAAATGGTGGAGTTCAAGACCCATAGGGCAGCGAGGAGGGCACATGGCAAGCTCACTACCCTGAACTTCAGGAGAGCAGACTTTGGCCTCTTCAGGGATCTGCTTGGTAGAGTACCATGGGATAAAGCCCTGGAGGGAAGATGGGTCCAAGAAAGCTGGTCAATATTCAAGGATCACCTCCTCCAAGCTCAAGAGCAATGCATCCCAACAAAAAGGAAGTCAGGCAAAAATGCCAGGAGGCCTGCATGGATGAACAAGGAGCTCCTGGACAAACTCGAACACAAAAAGGAAGCCCAGGGAGGGTGGAAGCAAGGACAGGTAGCCTGAGAGGAATACAGAGAAATTGTCCAAGCAGCCAGGGATCAGGTTAGGAAAGTTAAAGCCCAGAGAGAGTTAATTCTGGACAGGGATGTCAAGAGCAACAAGAAAAGCTTCTGCAGGTAGGCCAGTGATAAAAAGAATACTAGGGAAAATGTAGGCCCTTTCAGGAAGGAAACAGGAGACCTGGTCACCTAGAATACGGAGAAGGCTGAGGTACTCAATGACTTTTCTGCCTCAGTCTTCAACAGCAAGTGTTCTAGCCACACTGTCCAAGTCACAGTAAGCAAAGGCAGGGGCTGGGAGAAGGAAGAACTGCCCGCTGTAGGAGAAGGCCAGGTTTGAGACCATCTAAGGAACTTGAAGGTGCACAAGTCCATGGGACCTGATGAGATGCATTCATAGGTCCTGAGGGAACTGGCGGATGAAATTGCTAAGCCATTATCCATCATATTTGAGAAGTCTTGGCAGTCTGATGAAGTTCCCACTGACTGGAAAAGGGAAACATAACCCCCATTTTTTAAAATGGAAAAAAGGAAAATCCGGGGAACTACAGGCCAGTCAGTCTCACCTCTGTGCCCAGCAAGATCATGGAGCAGCTCCTCCTGAAAACCATGCTAAGGCACATGGAAAATAAGGAGGTGATTTGTGACAGCCAACATGGCTTCACTAAGGGCAAACTGTGCCTGTCAAATTTGTTGGCCTTCTACAACAACGTTGCAGTGTTGGTGCCTAAAGGGAGAACAACTGATGTCATCTACCTGGATTTGTGCAAAGTTTTTGACACTGTCCTGCATGACGTCTTTGTCTCTAAATTGGAGAGACAAGATTCAGTGGACAAGGAATTGGCTGGATGGTCGCACCCAAAGATTTGCAGTCAATGGCTCAGTGTCCAAATGGAGACCAGTGACAAGTGGCATTCCTCAGCAGTCAGTGTTGAGACTGGTGCTGTTAAACATCTTTGTTGGCAACTTGGACAGAGGAATTGAGTGCACCCTCAGGAAGTTTGCTGATGACACCAAACTGTGTGGTGCAGTTGACACGCTTTAGGAAAGGGATGCCATCCAGAGGGACCTTGACAGGCTTGGGAGGTGGGCCTGTGCCAACCTCATGAAGTTCAACCAGGCCAAGTGCAAGGTCCTGCGTATGGGTCAGGGCAATCCCAAGCACAAATACAGGCTGGGCACAGAATGGCTTGAGAGCAGCCCTGCGGAGAAGGACTTGGGGGTGTTGGCTGATCAGAAGCTCAACATGAGCCAACAACGTACGCTTGAAGCCCAGAAAGCCAACCTGGGGGGCATCAAGAGAAGCGTGGCCAGCAGGTTGAGGGAGGTGATTCTGCCCCTCTACTCTGCTCTGGTGAGACCCCACCTGGAATATTTTGTCCAGCTCTGGGGCCCTCAACATAAGAAGGACATGGACCTGTTGGAGCCAGTCCAGAGGAGGGCCACAAAGATGATCAGAGGGCTGGAGCACCTATGCTATGAGGACAGGCTGAGAGAGTTGGGGTTGTTCAGCCTGGAGAAGAGAAGGCTCTGGGGAAACCTTGTGGCCTTTCAGTACCTGAAGGGGTCCTACAAGAATGCCGGCGAGGGACTTTTTACAAGGGCATGTAGTGATAGAACAAGGCATAATGGCTTTAAGCTGAAAGAGGGTAGATTTAGATTAGATATTAGAAAGAAATTCTTCACTATGAGGCACTGGCACTGGTTTCACAGGGAAGCTGTGGATGCCCCATCCCTGGAAGTGTTCAAGGCCAGGCTGGATGGGGCGTTGAGAAGCTTGGTCTAGTGGGAGGTGTCCCTGCCCATGGCAGGGGGGTTGGAACTAGATGATCATTAAGGTCCCTTCCAACCCAAACCATTCTATGATTCTATGACCTGTTAGCTTTGGGGAATGAAGCCTTTGTTTTGTTCTCTGAACAGGATTTAAGGGCCACATGGCTCCCCTTGTGACACTGTAGCAGGCCTCCATCCAAGGGGCTGGGAAGGCCATTCAGCTCTCTGATCTTATTTGGCTGTTGGTTTCCTTGTCAATTTCCAGCAAGAAACCATTTTACTATTGTAGGATTTACGATGTGGGCACCATCCCACAGGTCATGGAGCTGAGGCCATGCTTGCATGTGCACACATCCTTTTTGCTGACCAGTCCCCTGGACCAAGAGCTATAAGCCTCCAGTTGCTAGCACCGTCTGCCATAGTCTATCCGATCTTGCATTGCCTTTTCAGCAAGCAGCACTCTGGCTCAGAGCAGGCCCCTGGGAGCACATTGATGCTGCGCTGCCATGGCATTTTCCCCATCCCCACTCTACAGTGAGGGGGTGGAATCCCTGGAATGGAGAGTGCTTCATTATGCGGCGCTGCTGTAATAACTCAGTGTGGGCAGCTGGCTGCGTGGGCAGAGGGAAAGCCAGCAGGACGTGAGGAATCCCGCAGCATTTGCTGGCTGTGCTTAACACCCCTGCAACACTAAAGAAAATAGCAGGGACCAGGCTCAGGAGAGATGGAATTGGAGCTGCCTGCTGCACATCTGGGCAAAAGCTGCATGCTGCAGTACATGGGATATATATGCAAGTGTTCAGTGGCAGAGGTGCTGTATTGCTATCAGGATTTTGTGGGGAACAAATTGAATTCGGGGAAAATTGATGAAAGACTGCTGTTAGCAAAAGAATAGTATATGCATGTATATTTGAGTTATAGTCTAGGCAGTGCAGGAGGGCTGTCACAGCTGGACTGTTTTATCCTACATCCTTTTGCATTGCGTGTGCCATCTCTACTGAAATCTGCACATCCATGCAAGTGAGTGAGCTGCATTTTTCTGGCCACATTCAGCTCCCAGCTCCTCTGGAGTGAATCCAAATTCAGTCCAGTGGCTTTGGAGTCACACCAGTGTAGCTGAGATCATCCTTGTGCTGTGAACACCATCCTGTCCCTTGCCAAATACCAAAGTGTGCAGGTGGAGGTGTATTTCATGAATCTCTGTTGCTTAACTTGGCTTTATCCCTGACCATATGACCTCTGCACTTAGCAGAGAGCTTTGCCTGTGCTCTTCAAAGGTGAACGAGGAGATCTGTGTGATAATACAGACGATGCATTGTTGCTTTTCCCTGAAGAAGGCCTCGGTTTTTCAATATCAGATCTTGCAGCTCTCCTGTTCATAAATGTCATGGGCTGACTTGTTCTCCCAGCCACTCTCCCTGGGGATGTCACACTGCCCAGGATATTTCCTTTGTTCCATTGCAGAGTAAGCAGAACTATTTCAAGCCTGTCTACTTTTTTGTATCCATGAGGCCCCTGTAAGGAGCAGACCATTTTCCTGAATGCCAATCCCGCCTAAAGCTAGACATATGTTGCTCACCTACATCCTTCAGCACCTGACAGTATCACAGTCTGTGCCTGTGCATATCATGCATTCACGTGCTCTAAGATCTCATGCTATCCTTTCCTCACCCCATGAAACTGCCTGAGCAAACTCACTCCTTGAGCCTTGACAAAAATCCCTGAATTTGGGTTAATGATGGAAATACGGCATCCTTTCATGAAGAACTACCCTCTTTCTTCTCCCCACTCACCAGCTCAGAGAACCAAAGGACTGTGGAAATCTTCCTGGCATTGCACTAATTCCCCTCAGCAAGAGTGCATCATGACAGGCACCCTTCAGTGGGGCAGACTGAAATATAGGAAGAAAACCTCCTGCACAATACACACATACACACTCATTCCTGCCTGTACTGGGGGACCCGCACCACTCATAGGCTCACAGACACTCCCAGGATACATAGGAGCATGTGTGCTCATAGGAGACATGAAGAAAAAGGCAAAATGTGCAGACACAGGGTCTCTGATGGACATGTATGGTGCAAGAGAAATCTGCATGTACAGGACATAGACACACGCAAACATGTGTGCTTGTTGAGACACGCGCTACCCCACCCCCACCCCCCAAAAGCTGCATATGCGGGCATAGACACTGGCGCAGTAACAAGCAGAAAATCACTCCCACAACAAGGCAGTCAGGCCCACTCAGCACCAGGCCCACTCTCGGAGAGGCACTCACAGCCATGGAGGGAGAAAAGCCCTCTGCCTGGGAGCTGCTCTCAGCTCTCTCCCAGCCCTGACAAGGCATTCTCCAGGTGCATGCTCTCATCCACCCACACACAGAGATTTCTGCCTGAGGCGGTAAATCAATAGAGAAGGGAAGAACAATACAGCTAAGGGTGGGGGGAGTGGAGGAAGAGATAAACAAATCTGAGCATGGGATTTCTGTTCAGGCAGCCAGCATCAGGCTCAGGTGAGGAAGGTAGAAAGTGTCACTCAACGCTGAGCACTAAAAAATGTATGAAAAGAGATGCAGAAAAAGTGCCCACCTTTGGTTATCCCCCTTGCCTTGAGCCTCATTTGCCCATCGTCCATGGCAGCAATGTCTCCTAATGCTGTCCACGGTCACATTTTTGCCTTTGTCTGCCCTACAGAAGGTGCAGCCCCAGCTCCCCTAAAGCAAAGATTCATGTGCCCAGCTCTCAGCCCTGGTCTTTGGGGACAGCTCTCTGTGGGTTGCATTTGGAGCAGCTGAACGTACTGATATTTCTTGTGCTGTCTGTGTGGGACACACAGTCTAATCATGTCCTCATGAGAGTCACTGATGTGACTGGTATTGTGCAGCAGGGTCCATTGTAGCAGTGGTATGGCACTTGTGATCACCAGGTGACAGCAGATGCTATAAGCGACACGACAGGTCCCATGGCATCTGATTGTCCTTAGTGACAACTGGGAGGGAGTCCCCCAAGTGACTTTTCCCTGCCCGCCACCAGTGTTGTCCCTGCCACACACAGGAACTCATAGAAGCCCATGCACATAATGGGGGCTGCATTGCTGCAAGCCATGAGGTCAGGCAGAGGCAATAATGCCTCAATGAGATCATGCAAACTCACCATGTCTCTGTCCTTCCCTTTCAGAAACCCAGACAAAGGCATCCAGTTCCTGATCTCCCGAGGCTTCATCCCAGACACCCCCATTGGGGTGGCACACTTCCTGCTCCAGCGGAAGGGTCTCAGCCGCCAGATGATTGGGGAGTTCCTGGGTAACAGCAAGAAGCAGTTCAACAGGGACGTCCTGGAGTAAGTGTGGAAACTCTTCCCCTCCTCCCTGCACTGTAAAGGAGTTGCCAGCCAACTCTGACCCTGGCTGCACCAGCAAGCACCCCATCCTCCATGTGCTTCCATGAATTTCCCCTCTGCAGGAAATTCACCATTCCCCCTCTCTATCTGACACCTCTCAGTGCATTTCCCAGCAACGTGTTTCCCCCTTAATATCAGTAGCCCTTTCATTTCAGTCTCTCCTCAGAGGGTCTGCAATCATCTAGCAGGAGCTCAGCACCATTGTGTAGTAGGACTAGTGATGCTGGGAAGTTCTGTGGCTGGGAAACTCTGTGGCTGGGGTCTCACCCCATCCATATAAAGCACCTCTGATGCTCTCTGGGAAGTACTAAAAGAAGCAGAGGAGGAAAAATATCTGCTCCTTGCTGTGAGACCAGCATGGGAGCAGTGAATGCTGGCTCCACACCTGGTTCTATTTCTGTCGAGTTTTGAGATGGATGACCTTTTCAGTTTGTCCAACTGCATTACAGGGATAATAAGAGGGGAGTTGGTCCTGTTTGTGGTAATGAAGAGGCCTGCGTGAGGAAGCATGCTACTAATGGTTTATAATTACTTCTGCAGTCACAGAGCACTGAGGAACATCCCGACTCCAAAAACTCCAATGGGCTGAGCTGTCCCTTTTCTGAGCAAGATCTCAGGTTTCCTCCCTGCTTCTGTTCAGTGGCTGCCTTTGCTGGATTGTTCCCTTCAGTTCTCTCACCATGACCCTCTCCTGGTTGCACAAGCCATGCATCTCTCAGCCTACTCCTCTTCCAAGTCTTGCAATTTGCGCTACAAAATCCTGTGAATACCTGACACCTATACTACCTCAGCACCTGCCTGTTGCTCTGCCTTCCATATTGTAACCTTTGCTAATTTGCTAGCGCCCAGCGTCACAGGATCAGGGTCTGAATTGTTGGGAAGAAAAGGATCTTACCTGTTTATCTGAGCGATGTCCAAGATGACAGGCTTTCTTGCAAAGATAGGCCTGGGGAACTAAGATGAGCCTTCATTTCCGAGGGGACATCAGGAACAGGGGACACCACCCCTCCCACCCTGGGAACTGCTACAGTGAAAGCAGCGCGAGCTTGCACCAGAGTGCGAATGTGAGGGTTGCCGTGCAGGGTGATGCGACGTGTGTAGTGAGGGGGCAACAAGCTTGTTCAGATACCTGTTTCAAGGGATGATCAGCACTCAGCTGGGTCTTTTCTTTTATTAGGCAGAAGCACGGTTCTTAGTAAGAGCAGCCTTTCCATTAGGCAGGAAGTCCTTTGCGCTGGATCCTTTTTATATTCTCCCATTCTCCAAAATGTTTTCTATCTCCCTTGAATTTTGCAGTGGTTTCTCTTGAACCAAGCCAAATGGAATGCTAAATCCAATACACACACTACTTCTACTCTGGGGAAAGACTGGAGGATGCCAGTTCAAGAGCCAAACCTGGGCACAAATTTCAAAATTCATTCCTGCTGAAATTGCTGCTTACTGCTGCAAGTACCTGACCTTTGGTCCAGCTCTTTTTTTAATATACTGTATGGGTACTGATTTGGCCAGCAAGAGACACATGTTCTCTCCAGTCTCTTCATGCTGAGAGCTACAATTAAAAGTAATTGCCTCTTTTTCTCCAGCAAGCAATGTGTGGGCTGCTTCCCCTGACAGATACTCTGCTGAAGTCCAAACCTAGCCTCTGCACAGACAGGGAAATATTGCAATAGCAATAGGCTGGCACTTCCTTGTAGTCCTAAATTTGCCATCATGCCTGCAAATGACCGTGTTCTTCTGCCTCACATGTGACTACAAACTCTGTAGTCAGCAGGTCCTGGGAACAGTCCCTATTGCAAAGATTGGTGTCTGCCTCCCAGACTCAATGCCCAGGAGCTGCTGTGTTGTAGTTGCCTGCCTCCTCCATGTTGCAGGAGGGCCATTAAAGCAGGTGGCGCTACTCCATCATGCTCATTACTCCTAGTTTCCACTGCGCTTCTCAATGTAGCACTCCAAGTGTTCGAGGAAAGAATGACCTTGCTATCCTATTTACAGATGTAGAAAGCAAGGCTCAAAGATGGTGGTGTCAATCAGAACGACAGATGGCCCTCCCCCCCTGCTCTCCTCAGATAGGAGACAAAGAGATAAGAAGATTTATGAGTTTAGAAAAAGAACTAAACTACTTTAATGAAAATAATAATAAATAAGGAAATAAGAAATAATAATTAAAAAAAAAAAGTATACAATATACAATATATACAAAACTGTACCCAGCTCCCAGGATGACGATCGCGTCACCAGAAGACACAGGGCAAGTCCCAGACTGGAGTCAGCAACAAACAGGAGCTGAATTCTGGATCTGGAGTCAAGAATGCTCAGATTGGGATCAAAGGCAGATGAACAGACAGGGTCCTCCTCAGATGCCAGCCATTGAAGAAAGAGAGCTTGCCCCTTTGATCCCTCAGCTTTTATACTGAGCGTGATGCAGATGGGATGGAATACCCTGTTGGTCAGTTTGGGGTCACCTGTCCCGTCCGCTCCTCCCTGCAGGTGGGACCCCTCTACGCTTCTCCGCTTCCGACCCTCTAACGGGGCAAGCAGCGAAGTTAGCTGACCTTGGTTGTTATAGCAATAAGTATAAGCAAGAGCCTCTGTGCATACCGTTCCTTGGTATAATCAGGTCTTATCCCTCTGAGAGTGAACGGTGTCTGAACAATGTGCTGTTAATTTCAGAGTTTAGTCAGTTAGAAGAGGCCCAGCTAAAAAGTAAAATTACAAATCAGAAAATTGGTTGTGTTTTACCTCAGATGGGTACTGAGCTGTCCCAGGACAGATGGGAACTGAGCTATTGAGGCTGTGTGTACATGGACATATCTTGGACATGGCCTGTGTGTACATGAACATATGTCAAGAAACTGGGTCTGAATTCGGGGTTCAAACCTGTGTCTGATCTCGCCAGGCAACAGACAATGTTCTTGCACTAACAATCCATGGTGCCATCCCCTCTTCATCATAAATTGCTGATTCGTCTTCCTTAAAGGCAAAAATAAAAGTAAACATAAAATATACACAAAATGTTTTAAAGCGGGAAGGAAAAACACACACAGAGCTGGTTGTAGCTGTGCTGTTTGCAGATACTTTTATTCTCTTCCTGTGTCAGTTCTGAGCTTAGGGATAGCAATGGTTGTTGCGTTTTGCAAGCAAATTTTCATCAACTGCTTGTGAGAGCTGGATGGGTAATGATTACACACCCAGTGGTGTGAATGCATGGAAACAAGGCATTGCCAGGAGAAATTCTGACCCAGGATTATCATCCTGGATATTTTTCCCATCCATGCTGCAGGAAGAAGAGGGATAGCAGTGTAGTATAGTGTGCTGGCATTTCCAGTGCACTATAGCTCAAGGGCCAGTCAAATTCTGAGCTGTTTGTGTGGGAGCAAGAGGCAGCTTAAGGACCTTTTGGCATTCTAGAACTATCTAACACATAATCTGGTTCTCATTCCCCATCCAACTCCAATCAAATTAGCTCAGGAACACTGGCACAGGTTGGGAGAATGGACTCTGCAAGGGCTGTCTCACAGTCCCCATATATACCCGCACTTACTAAGCCAGTGTTAGGGTGCAGGGTATTTCCTGGCGACCATGTGGCAGACAGGATAGCTCCTACAGTAGCTTCTGCACAATATGCCTAATTCCACAGTCATTTTTGTGGCCCACAAGTGCAGAAGAATAGGCACTGCTGGTCCTGGGAAGCTCAAAAGCCCAGGCAGGGTGGCCATGGGCAGGCAGTAGTTGTTGGACAGGCAGTGACCAGCTGCAGTGAGCAAGCCTGCATGCAGGGGCAGTTGTCTCTCATCTTTCATGTCCACGACCTGGCCCTGGAACTTTCCTGGCCCATCTCCTCCCTCCCAAAAGCAATTTCAATTATTGATGCCACTTGCTGTGTTAGTTTAGCTTTTGCTTGATATGAAAAATTGTGTTAGAATTGTGTATTGTAAGCGTTCTTTTTATTGCAACCAGGTTGAATTAACCCAACTGCATGAATAAATAATAGGACAGCTTATAAAACATCTGCAAAAGTGTCAGCCTCCCTTGTGCATTTGGAGGGGGGGCAGAGCTGCCCAGGTTACAAACTCCAGACTCAGCTGTAAGTCCAGCCATTAAGTCTATACTCTGCAAACTTCTCTTGGCTTACATAGGTATTAAAGCTGTGCTGGCTGACAAACAATCCAACCACTGCCTATTCCTGGAGTCAGGCAACAGAGCTCATGAGTGCACAGTGGCATTTGGCACTGTGAAGATGATCCCTCTTTACTGCCCACCTAGTAAATGCAAAACTGCAGAGAAGTGCCATGCTGGTTGCAAAGCCTCTTATGTACCTGGGCAGGGGGGGCGAGGGTTAAGCATAGTATGAGGATTGAGCACTTTGGTATGCTATTTTGCCTTCCCACAGCTGCATGCCCAGTGCCTAAAAGCCCTGAAATTATATTCTCCTTTCCATTCTCCTACTCTATCTTTCAACCTTTAACTGATTTTCTTGGATCCAGAAAAGGTGTCTGGATAACTCACAAGTAATTATACACGCTAGCCAGAGGAACAAGGGAGAGAGCAGGGGATTTTCAACAGTATCTGACTATACTTGGCATACATCCTTTGATAACACTAAACTGTTCAAGCCTATCTGTTTACGGAGATGCAGTATGTCATTTATCTTGCAGAAAAGGCTTCAGTCTTTAAAAGTAGGATTTATCTCACCTGTTGTTAGCCACTACCAAGTTTAGTGTCTTCTATCAATTTATGAATTCCTTTAGTAAATGGAGAGACACGGGTCCCTCAAGCCTGTTGTTTTTCTCAATGTGCTAGTTTAAGCTGGACATACAGCTTTTAGGCATTTTATGTTACAGGGGCTGTAACATAAAATCATCATACAGATAAATCCCATCTGTAACCAGTTTTGAGCCACCAATCCCACATTAACAACCACTCACTGTGATCCAGCCTCTCACAGTAAGATCCAGCCCCTTCTCCGGGAAGTCTGCTTCCACAACCTGCCCTGCAGCCAGCCGGGAGGAGTCACTGGGGACCTACCCCGGGGTTTCAATGTCTACCGGTCCAGGGAATATAGCTGTAGAGAGGTAGCCTGGGCACTGATCTGGTGCTGAGCAGGTTTTATCAAATCTACTTTGCAAGTACTGCCGAAAAGTCATGTTGTTACTTTGAAAAAGCCAGGCCCAAGGCACTAACACATTTTTAAAATGAGACATACCATCATTCTTGCATCCTTTCTTCATTCCTTTCTTTTGTATTAGATGCTCAGATGTATTGTTTATTTCTTTATGTGGAGTCTTCATTCTGTCTTTATTTGTTGCTTTTGTTCTCCTTCATTCATGCTTCCCTTCACTTCAGTTCATTCTTCCCCTCCACCTGTTTCTGACTCAGGAATTGCTTCCATTTATATTTCATTCATGAACGGGATAATGTGAGGGAGGCCATGAATGAAGTCGGCTGTGCTACTGGTACTGGATGGTTTGTGTTCAGGTTGTGGGACTTGGAAGTGCAGAAGTGGCTGTCCTGGTGCATTTGCTGTCAGAGGAGTAAGACAGGGATTCAAGCAGAGGAGACATTGTGCTGAGTTGGGAGCTGGTTGGTGTTAGACTGTAAGTTGCTGTTAGACACACTCCCCCTGTGGGTGAGCAGCTCTCCTGTCTTGACAAGTGTGTATTGTCCTCTCTTTCTCTCATGGGAAGTCGGGGGAGAAAAGCTGCTCTTAGGAGCGTAAGCACAGAGCTGGGAGCCCAGCAAAGAGACTGTCTCTCAAAGAAGTGTTAGATTCCTCTTGGACTGTCAGAGTGAACTTAACAGGTTAGCCCAAACTAGCCTCCATTCCTGTTCTCACTGAGGGCGTTACAGAGGATCAATAAGAGACTTGCATTACAGGAGGGTTTGAGCAGCACAGTGCTGCAGCTTGTGCTGTGGAGCAACAGATAAGGAAGTGATGGAAACAGGACAGAGGGAAGAACGCGTTAGGCAGTTCTGACGTCCTGCTGCAGACAGAGCTGCGGCACAGATCAAACTTGTGAACAAGTGCAGCTTTCCGCACCAGGCTTGCAAAGGCTGATGGTGCAGCCATCAGGTGCGGAAAAGGTACGTACCTAGGTGCCCAGGGAAATAGCATTTTCCCTTGTCCCTTGGGGGACAAGGGTTCCCAATGGCCCCTGGAGGGGAAGGTGAAGGCTGGGCAGAGCCCTCCCCTGCAGGGCCAATGTGCCTGAAGTGGGAACAGCTCTCTACCTTGGGAGGTGGTTCTGGTCAAAGTCATAGTACAGTAGGCAATTTCTCACTTAGGAAGGAGTGGATGCCCAAGTGAGTAGCCATGTGAGCTACCGACAACCCTGGGAGGGCAAGTAGGCGTGACTCAGACACAGAAAAAAACAGGCAATACATGTAGTGCAGCATCCTCCAGAAAGGGAAGACTGGTGTGGGCCGTGGTCTCCATTGTAGAGAATACCCTCACACAGGGAGGGCCTGGAAAGAAGGACTGAGACACATGCCCATGCCCGCTGCTGCAAGGAATCAGTGAGTCCTGTTCACTCTTCTTTCTGTGAGCCTCAATTAACACGTGCAGGGCAGCCTCCTCACAAGGAGCTGAGCTCTTTCTCTGCTGTCCACCCTAAGCCTGGTTCATCCTCAGAAATCTCATAGAGTTAGGGAAGCTGAGAAGAGGATGTTTTTTATTAACATCTTTGTGCCTCGTGGTTTTAAACTTTCCACCTGGCTGCCTCCCACCTTGCCCCCTCCCTGAGCGTGGTCTGCAGGTTCATTACAGACGCTTTTAGTTGCAGCCCAGCTCTTGCTGCATTGTCACCTGAGCGGAAAAGCTGGAAAATAGGTCATTATGCTTGCGTGAGCAGATCCCAGCCCCACCCGATACAGCTGCTGCCTGCCTTCACTGAACCCTTTCGCCATAAGGCTTTTATGCCATGCTTAGCCCTGTGCTAAATCCTTGCAGCTCTGATGCCACTATGTCCACGCCCTTTTGGGGGGATCTGTGCCCTGCTGCCTAGGAGGCAGCGTGGCTGCCACAGAGGTAATAGCTGAGCAAAATGATCCAACTAGGAGAGCACCCTTTGGTCCTGGCACCTGGCACCTGGCCTGCAATTCTCTGCAGTTGTGAGGTGCCTGTCTGCTGAATGCCTCATGACAGACCAAGCTCCCCATGTATCCAGGTGACACCAGAGTCCCCAGACTCCACCACCTTAATAGGCAGGGTGTCAGCACTTTTCCTTCAGCAACATGATCCAAACATCCAAAGTCCTAACCCTGCGGGTACTGGGCTGAATGCACCTCTGGATGCACTGTGAGCTCAATTCACATAGTTTGTTACAAGTCTGTGGGGAGGAAGGAGTTGAAACAGGAGGAGGTTTTATAAGGTGATTACTCTGGCCCTGCTTCGTTACCCTTCATGCCTCCTGGTGGTCCTGGAATAGGCATCTCAGAGGTGTTCTGCTGCTTGTGGAAAAATGAACTCAGCACTGGTGTTGGTACATGCACAGAAACTGCTGGTTTATTCTTTCGATGCAGGGAGCCATCCACTCTCAGCCCAAGCTTTGTCTCTTACGTTGGCAAACCCGGTTGCAGGGAGAGACACCTCCCTCATGCATGTGGTTACGCTGCCTTTTACATTGCAGCTCTGGAGGCTGGCAAGATCAATGTACTTTTTGCAGTATACTTGCCACGATATCCTATGTCAGCTTCCAGGGTCTCTACCTTGGAAAGAAAAGACCTCTTTGCCGTGGTTTCACAAAGAATAGTTGCATTGCATTTCAGGGGAGCTCTGACATAGGCACCACAATGCATTTGGAAAGTTAAGAGGAATCTGTACAGGAATGTGAGGTCAGGTAAGGCAGCAAAACTTGTAGCCACCTAGAAGAGGAGCAGGAACACGGCAGCCCCATGGCACGAGGCTCTTTGGCTCTTTGAATGGACTTTGCTGTGTCAAATTTGCTTACAAAAAATGTCAGACCACTATGATCCAACCATTCTTTCTACTGTCTGTCTAGCAGCAGAAAGTAGAAGCATACCTCATGGCTCCTCTAGGAGCTATTCCTCAGACCTTTGGCACAAGCTTTGTCAGATAAATCAAATGCAAGCTCAGGCTGACTTTGCTTGAGTCAGACTTTCTTCCTAACCTGTCCTTTCTGCCTGGTCAACTTTTCTCAGGAAGCAGGGTGGGAGGCACCCTTCTTTGGGCCAAGAGACAAATGGAAGAGACTCCCAGAAGTTCATTTTAGAATTTACAAAGCAAACCTGCATCTCTTGTTCTGTGAAAGAAACTCTCAAAGGAGAAGCTGAACATAACTCATGTAGCAACGCCTGTTTGAGTTTGAAAAGAGCTATAAACAGCTGCCTTGCCCTACTTGTCCTAATAAAGGCTTGATGCTTTCTGTATCAAGGGCATTGACTTTATTATTTGAGATTTGTACAGAAAAGGGATGACGTGTTAGAGCAGCCTGTGAGGAGAGGGAAGGACTGATCAATGAGGGAGGGAGCGAAAGATACATGAGTTAGTGCTGGTGGATTGGGGTTACTAGGGTGACCTTAGCAGGTCTCACTGGCGTATGCAAAGACTCTGCATTCACACGTCTGGAAGCAGACAATAACAGCAAAATCATTGGGGTCAATGCTGAGGAACATCACGCATTGGAAAGGATTAAAAAATAATAACAAAGGTCCAACTGCAGAGGTGGTTGCAGCTGTGAACACGATAACAACTAACCAGAGAAAAACTTTTCTTATTATCAAAGATAAATTCCAAGAAGCAGAATGCATTGATGTCAACCCAAGGGACATTTGAGTATAAGTATCAGAAAAATAAAAATAACAAAGGAAAGAGGCAATGGAGGAAGTTTTTTGCTGTTGCCAGAAACCATTTTTGAGTGTTTCTGCAGTCCACCTCTTGGAGAGGAAAAAGAAGATTTCATGTAATATATCCTATTAGAGCAGCCCCGTTGATTCTCTGTCTCTGCTCCTTACCAGTTGGTCCTACATTTTGATTATATGGAGTTTGTGCAGGGAAAAAGCCCGCATTTCCTAGTTGAGGTTGTAACAGCTTCAACTTTAGAAGATACTGAACACTCTATGTTCAGCCAGAGCTCTTGGTAAGCTATTCCGTGGGTGTCCCTCCAGTTAAGCAATGATATCTCAACCCTTGACTCAACAGGGGAATGGAGAGACATCTCTTGAGAATTTGAACCCTGTCTCTCACCCATTTGAGGCATCATGCAATAGATTTTTGTTCTAGCAAGGCTGCACATGGTATTCAGCAGCCTAACTCACAAAAGACTTCCCAACAGCCTTGAGCAAGCTGCAGCCCTATAGAAAAAGACCAACAGACAGATCTCGTTTGTCACTTCCAGAAAGGAAGAAGAAACTGATGACAGCACATCCCTTTATTAGCAGAGATTTGTTGAGTAAAATTTCCAGATAATCCTAGGAAATGGAATGATCTGGATGGCAGCTAATCCTCTCCCCCTCTCTTTTCCCTGTACTACTACTCATACAGTCCCAGAAAACCTGTTTTGGGGAAAATTTCCTCCTAACTCTAAATTGGGGGTCAGTTTATCCTTTGCGATACAAGAAAGCAAACCAAACACAATGCAGAAGATGAGATAAAAGCAGGGTGGGGTGGTGGGGAAGAGATAGAATTAGCATCCAAGGTATATAGAAGCAGAAAATATGAAGTCCTTGAATTCTTAATACAATTTTAATGTCCAGGTGGTGCCATATGAGTAAAGATTAGCAGATTAGTAACTTTGTAGTTAAGGAAGGCTTAAGGAAAATAGGATTTTGACACCTGCAAATTTCTTGGTCTGTGAGATAGAATGTCAGCTTTGAGAACTTATTTATGGGAAAGAATAATGTCAGATGGGAAAAGGTAAATGGTACATAACAAAGCCAGTGGAGACTAGATTAATTTAATGTCTGTCTTTGTTAAAATAACTGGTTTTCTAGTCAAGGAACATGCAGAAGGTAATTCTAGACTTCAGCAAAGCATTTGACATGAGAAATTGTTAGTTGAGAGTAGAAGAGAGAAAAATTAGGAGAGGAATCATAAATGGGGGAGCGAATTGGTTGATGCAGACATTAGTGCCTACATACTCTGCTGAAATAGGAAGCTGGGCCTAAGGGAGGCTATGAGAAGAGTTTTCTGAGTCTAGTCTTTTGATTAATGCTTTCAGTAATGACCTGGACACAAAAAGTAGGAATATGCTAACAAAATGTGCTGAACGTCACATGGGGAAGGTGTTGTCATTACAAATGACCAAAATATCATGCACTAAGAATAAGAACAATTAGATTATTTGACTAATCCAAACAGCAAGAACTGTAGTAGTAGGTTTTGGAGACTAACAGGAGGACTTTTATAAGCTGAGAATATTTTAGTGGGAAACAAGAGACGTTTCATCCCCTTTGTTGGGTATCTAAGTTGTCTATGGATTACCAGTGTGCAATGTATCACTGTAAAAGGAAAAGCAACACCGGATGTATGAGGTGAAGCATTTCTACCAGATAACAGGAAAGCATGGCACTGGAGTATGGTAGGAATGGAAAAGATTGTGTGGAATTGGTAGAAATATATAAAATGAGTATCAGTTTGGACAGAATGAATTGTTGAGGAGTCCTGGTGTTTGACTACATGGGCAGAGTTTTACCCAGCCTTGATGTTACAAGCCAGCTGATGTTGCAGTGTTATTTGTGTAAAACAGCTACCATTTCCTATTTTCTCTGAGCTGGCTCTGATCTTTAAAGACATAACGAATGTTGCTGCTGCAGCGGTTGAGTGGGAGTGAAGAGTGGTGAAGGTGGTGCTGGTTGCAATTGAGGATGTATACTGGACAGAATGGAAGGTGAGGAGAGGACAAGCGCAGGAACAGCCCAGTGAATAGAGAGAAGAGAAAGATGGATAAGTGGGTAGTGAACAAGTGCATGTGCTGAGAGGGAGGGAGGAATGGACAATGTGTGAATAATTGCCAGATGATAGGAAAGGGAGAAATAGATGGAGCTCTACCTATATTGATGTTGGTATTGATATAGATGTCTAAATATCTATGTCAATATAGAAGTCTAGATATCTGTATCTGTACAGATACAGATAAATATCAATGCATATATGTATGCTTTCTTTGTATGTGTATATGTAAATGCTGTATATGTGCTGTATATGGTATAATATATATATGTATCATGGTATATATACATACACACATGCGCATATATATGTATGGTTCGGCACAAGAATTTCTCACCTGCTGTAGAATGCAGGAATCACTTGTCTGAAGTTACTGCCCATTTTAAGTATGGTCTGGGCAGCTGTAGTGATGTCCCAGGGCCTCTCCCATGGTATTTTCTTTGGGGACTGAGCCTTGGCACTGCAGTGAAGGAGTCTGCCTCAAGTCCTCCATGGGAAGACGTGCTGATGAAGGCTGTGTCCCCTTCCCACAGCTGCGTGGTGGATGAGATGGACTTCTCTGGCATGGAGCTGGACGAAGCCCTGAGGAAATTCCAGGCCCACATCCGTGTGCAGGGGGAGGCACAGAAGGTCGAGCGGCTAATTGAGGCTTTCAGGTAAGAGAATGAGTCCTGCAGCCCCACTGCTGGAAGTATAGAGCACACCCAAGGCATAAAACGTGCAGCAGCCACGGAGTGAATGGCCAGGGACCTCCCTTCCAAAGAAGGTGATCATGGAGGTGCTTCTGAAGATGGAGTCCTCTGTGCCACTGCTGCAGCAGAGACTTGTCATTGTCAGATATTCAGTGGCATGAAGGGCACAAAGGGCCAGAGTGAGGCCAATCCTGACATGTCTGCCAGCAAGGGATTCCCTGTTCACTCCCTGTGACTCACAGGAAGAGCAGCAATGGGGCTTGCAGGGGTGCTGGGTTGCTCCCTCGATGCATCCAGAGGAGTGGTTTGCCCTTAGCAAGGCAGGCTGGAGCAGACAACTCCTATATTACCCTTTCATAGTGACACCAGCCTGAGTAGTCCTCTCTAGTCTCACTTGGTCTTTTGGTTCCTTAAGACCAAGACCAAGAAGGCTGAAGTTTCAGTCACCTACTTCAGCCATTGGTGGGTAAATCTGCCTTCAGAGAGCAGTAGGGTCCTTCTCATTTGCGTGAGAGGTGGAGTAAAAGGAGGAATTTGATCCACCTGTGATTAAGCCATTGCCACCCTGGAACAGAGGACTTCCATGTTGCATATTAAATGTGTGCATCCCTCCTGCTGCAGCCAGAGATACTGCATGTGTAACCCTGATGTGGTCCAGCAGTTTCACAACCCGGACACCATCTTCATCTTGGCCTTTGCAATCATCCTCCTCAATACAGACATGTACAGCCCCAACATCAAGCCTGACAGGAAGATGATGCTGGAGGACTTCATTCGCAATCTGAGAGGTGAGGGTCTTGCTTTGATTTTTTTTTGCCCTCTTGTTGCTCTAAATTCTGCGTAGGTGAAAGCAGCAAAAACATAGTGGAGCTGCCTTTCTCCAGGGGTACTGCTGCTCCATGTGAGCTACACATGGAGGGTCCTTTGAGGTGTCTTCTAGAATGCTAGGGAAGGGGAAAATCTAAGCTTTGTGTTCTGCAGAAAGCTGTCCGGCCTTCTCAGATACCAGCCATTTTCCTTGAGAGATGGTTTCATCTTTTAATAGATCTCATGGCTTGGATGCAGTCCATTGTATTACGTTTTCCTATTGTTCAGCTCCATCCTTCTTAGACCCTGCTGGATTGTGCTAAACAAGCCCTTCCCGTCCTTGCTGCTTTGAATATATGAACACATTTTCCTTCTATTCAGGCTAAATCTTCCCCTTCTTAATTGCTTGCAATTACTTATAGTAACTGTAGGTCTGACAGAGTTCATGCATACATTACCTCTTCACAATTTCTGATACTTCAGTTCCCCAAATCAATTTTCTTCTGTTTTTCAAGGTCAGTCCTTCCCATCTTGGTAATAGGTTGCTAAAAGCACTTTTTCATATGTAGTCACAACATACTCATATTTCAAGCCACTGCCTCCTCCTTATTTTCAGATCTGCTAACGCAGCTTCATATTGTTTGGCCTTTTTGACATCATGTCTAGCCAAATTCTTGTCTAATTTTCCAGCCATGTTCACTCCTAGGTCATCCTAGGTCCGATGTCTTCCAAGTGTCTTTTACTGCACATCTGCAATTCAGATGAAGCTCCCTCAAAGTTTTTCCAGTGTAAATCCCTGTCTAGATTTTGAACTTCTGTGAATTCTTTGACTTGTTTCTTTGTCATGGCTGCTGTTCAGAAAGTGGTGTCTCAGCCTCCCACACCTTCCCCAATTTGTCATCCACTTCAGACTGATATAATGTGACACTGAGGCCTTCTTTCAAGTTAATTCCTGAGATACTGAATGGGGCTGATATCTGCCATCATTCCCTTTGGTATTACCGCTGGTAGCACTAACTCAAAAGGGTTTTTTATGTTAACTTACACTTAGAGTTATTTGAATATCTGCCACTTCACATCACAATGACTTCAGCCAACTTAAGGATCACTCACCTCTAGTATGTAACACACCACAACTCACTAGAACAGGGAAGCATTACTCCTGGGAGACATCACAGAAGGAAAATGGGTGGAGGCCACCAAGCAAACAGGAGAGCTGATGCTTGCATTGGCAGGAAGAGCAGCTGAATCCCATCATAGATCTCCTCCACATCTAGCACTTCTGATGATGTGAAATCAATGCAGGGGTTGCTGCTGAGTGGCCTAAGATACATGAATGTGAAATTGTGGCTATAAAACCTTAGGGAACACATGGAAAGGAGCCACCATGCAGAGCAATGGAATAATTAAATGTTCTGCATTGGCCTTAGAGATGTCAGTTGCTCCTGCTGGTGCATTAGATGTGTTAGAGCAAGAAAGAAGACAGCCTAAAGCGAAGTATTGCTCTTTCCTTTCAGCCTTCCCATCATTGTGCAGTGCAGAGACAGTAGTTACCTGTCAGGGACCACCGGTTCTTCCCTTTCCTTTTCTCCCTGCCTAGCCTGCCCAACATTTTCTGTGTTTGGCAGGGGTGGACGACGGTGCTGACATTCCACGGGAGCTGGTGGTGGGGATCTATGAGAGGATCCAGCAGAAAGAGCTAAAATCCAATGAGGACCATGTGACTTATGTCACCAAAGTGGAGAAGTCCATAGTTGGAATGAAAACGGTAAGCACCCATAACCCTGCTGATACCTACTCACCTCTCTGACACCCACCTCCCTCACTGCCCTCTTTTCTGCCTTTTTCCTCTATGCCCCTACTCCTCTTCTGTAATACTTTCCTTGCTTGTATTGATGAATTCACTCCTTTTTCTCCAAACACTTTCTTCCTTGCTATCTCATTCTTTCCTAATTTTGGAGGATCTCCTTGGCCAGAGTTTACAGTATCTAGTGCGGTAATTGTTTGCCCAAGAATCTCACTGCAGGTCCTGCCTGCCAATGCAGGTCTTGCTTGACAATACTCCAGTGATAGCTCTGCAGTGTTTCAAACTTCCAGGCCTTGTGAGGGTGTAGGAAGCAGAAGGCAAAGTGATAGAAAACAATTATTTCCCCCATCTGTCTCTAGTGAGTTCCCTAAGGATTGCTGGGGTTAAGAGACCCCCAAATGCCGAGACAGCTTCTTAGCAATAACTGATCTGTAGTGCAAAATCATGCATGCTGTTTACCCAAAATGAGCAGAATAATTTCTCAAAGTCCAGAAAACCTGCAGATGTCCAGTGGAGTGAGAGAGGATGAGCAGTCACCCAGTGATCAGAAGCCAGATGTATATGAAGATAGGACGTGTGAGCAAGAGGGTTGCCTATAACCTGTGCCACTCCTCTGATCTATCCAGATCACAAAGGCATAGCTCTCTCTGCTGTTGCACCAGCGGGAAAGGTGATGGTGAAGAGTCGTGGTGAGGAGATGATTTGAGTGGGCAGAGTGGGCAGAACTGGCTCATGCTACTGTCACTAGGCAGGCTTGTACAGGCTGAGGGTGGGGGAGACCCACAGTTGCACCTCCTCAGCCTCTGCATGCTCTTGTGGGTCTTCTGCAGGTTCTGTCCGTGCCCCATCGCCGGCTGGTCTGCTGCAGCCGCTTGTACGAAGTGACTGATGTGAACAAAGTACAGAAGCAAGCAGCTCACCAGAGGGAAGTTTTTCTCTTCAATGACCTGCTAGTGGTGAGTGTGCTCTGGCACTGCAGTGATAAAACTCGCCCTGATTTCAATGAAGAAATCTAAAACCAGTCCACAGCGTCCATTTCCCCCTTGCCCTGAGGACAGACCATCTCTTGGTCCATCATTATTGTAAGACACAGCTCTGGATCCTTCACTGTTAAAAAAGCTACCAAATCTAAAACTCCTCTAACCCTTGAAAAAGCAGACTGTCACATCCCACAGCCATCCAAGCAATGTCGTTGCTCTCTCTCATGCCTTTGCCAGCAGGGAGGTTCATTTCATGAAAGGGAGGTTCGTTTCTTTGTCTGTTTGTACTATAGAAGTCAGAGCCCTCCCATGCACTTTAAATCTTTCCTGCCAGACACTTTACAACCACTGCCTTTAACATTGCAAAGGCTGCAGGAGAGTAGATATTACTTACTGGAGTCCCAAATGTGTATAGTACTTTTAAAAGCGTTCTGCCCCAGCAGCCTTGCAACTGAGTTCAGACAGGTACAAGGGAGGGCAGAGATACACTGAGACTGGGAGGATGCCAAACAAGATGGAAGTTCTGCTGAATTTAATGGCAAAATGAAGCTGTGGATGTTGCAAATGTAAGGCTAAACCCAAATGCTTTTGTAGGAGCAGAGGACAAGAGAGCTTTCCCCACCTGTTCCTTTGCACCCATTTGTACAGTTGTGAACCTGGGGGAACGTTCTGCTCTTTGATATCCTTCTACTCCATGGGATAAATCAGATCCATAAGAACTAGTGCTGAGGGAGTGAGGGCAGCGCAGCATTCACGTATGCTCTTGTTCCCAGCTCTAAGGTATTTCTGACAGGCTTCCCTTCACCTTTTGATCTGGCCCTTGGTGAAGAGAATTATCCTTGCAAAGTCAGAAATGTGGACATCAAGAAGCCAGCACCCCTGGGAGACAGAGACCTGAATGGGCCCCAGGGCTATGCATACAGAATTTCAGAAGTGTTGTTACAAGTGCAGCATGCCAGGGAGCTTTCTGGGCACAGTGCCTGTCAGTCACCAAGTGTTACTCCCATGTACAATTAACGGAGCTTGCAAAAAGCTTTTTTCCTTTGAGCAGTTTGCATTGTTGTTGCCTCACTGTTCCCCAGTACCTTGCCCAATGACGCATCTCTCCCTCCAACAGATCCTCAAGCTTTGCCCCAAGAAGAAAAGCTCCTCAACGTACACATTTTGCAAGTCAGTCGGCCTGCTAGGGATGCAGTTCCATCTCTTTGAGAATGAATGTAAGTCCATTGCTCCTTGGTTGCCTGGAGCAGTTTGTCAGAGAAAAGGAGAAGGAGGGAGGGGCCTGTGTCACCCAGTGTGAGTTTGCATCAGAAGAGAGATTCCATCAGGGTCAATAGCGGAGGGGAGAAAACTGAGGCTTAGTGCTGGGAAAATCACTGTGTGGTAAAGTGTGATGAGAAGAGGCTCTTGGTACCTTTCACTAGATCTGAGCATCTGCAGAAGGGCTGAACTTAAGCTCATTGAAGGATCTGGCTTGTCATGGTGGCAAGGAATGAGGGAATCAATCCCCAGATATATCTCACTGAGCTCTCAGGAACCAACTGTAGGTGGAGAACCTTGTTGACAAAACTGCTGCTGACAGCTTTAGCCCTTCTCCCCTCATGCCCAAAGTCACAACTCCCTCTTCTACCTTTGACATTGACAAAGGCTCAGGTGTCGCTGTCACCTCCCGCACTGTGCCATGCTGTGCTGAAAGCTTCCCAAGACAGAAGCAGAGCCCTTGGAACAGCACCCACCAAAGCATGGCGAGAGGCCAGCCCTAGTCAGCCTGACCTTGATGGTCTGGGAATAGAGCCATGATGTGTCATGATTGAGGCTGGTTGCGTGGTGGAGGAGTTCCAAAAGCAGGCAGGCTTCCTGCTGGCGCAGGCAGAGGGGCTGCACAGTAGTCCCAGGCAAGCATGGCTGATGCCCACCGGGGTTTTTGTGAGCACCTGCAAAACACGCTGCAAGGCAGGAAGACTGTGGCAGCACTGTGGCTATACTAAGTTTTTTACATCCTCCCTCTACGCTATTGGCAGCATGAGTCACTCTCTCAATACCCTGCCCTCTGCAGCATGCAGAGGCTTTCACATCCCTGTATGTACAAGAGTCATGCACAGCAGAGCATCCCCAGGAGACACCATCAGAGCTGGAATCAGGGTATCGTGACAATCCTGGGAGTGCCCAAGGATCTTCTGGCAAAGGCATCCTGTTATGTATCCCCTGCAGAGGCAGAAAAGCAGATGTCCTAAAAAGCTCGTGCTCTAAAGAGATGAGACAGACACAGGGGGGAAAAGGGTCCTGGGACACAAACAGGGGGAGTTGATGTCTGACAGCAAATAGCAGGTTGGTCCTTTGACTTGTTTGGTAAAGCCTGATAAAGGAAGAGGGTGGGGAAGGCTGGCAGATGTGGGAGCAGTGGAGGAGAAGAGAAAGAAGGATGGGGAAGAGGGAAATTAAATGTAGAGAAAGGTGAGAGGGAAAGAGAAAAGGGACTGAAACCACCCACTGTTGAGCAAAAGGTAGAGAAAGTCCAGTCACAAGCGTAGCGAGTTCTCTGCACACTCTTGTTCTCCTGCTTCTGTTGGCTGAATCTCCAGCCACCCCCTCCCTATACCCAACTTAATCTTTAAAACGCAAGCCCTTTTGTTATGATATTTCCACTCTCTGGGCATGTCCTTTCATTTACATTCCCATGTGTTTTGCCTGTTGGGGAATACTAAGCAGAGATGTACAAACCAACATCTTTCTCTTCACCATTCTCTCAGCACAGCGCAATGCGCTCCCCACCCATGCTGTGCTAACACCCCTCCCGTGTCCTCTGCTGATAGAGGTAGAGACTAGGAAGAAGTCCTGCCACTGTGGATGTTAATGGCTGTTCTGGCTTTGAGTCGAGGAACCAATCTCTCCTGCTGCATCTCCCGCAGGAGAAGAAGTGTTGTTGGCCTCTTATATATACTGTTTACTCCTCCACAGATTCAGAAGGGCTTTACAGTCCTACCTCTGTGCTCAGGTTCCCAAAGCCAACGTTGTACTAAGTGTAACTAAGAGTTAGTGTTGTCTGATTTTGGCAGCACTGTGGTGCTGGTGGCACTTGCTGTGCTTCTTCAGCTTTGCCATTCTCTTCCCTTGGAGGGCTGCAATGCTGCAGGTTCCCAGAGTTTGCACTATGACAAGCTCTAGGTGTGCCATTCCTTTGGGCTTATGTTGGAAATCCTCTGTCCTGCAGAGGTACCAAAGCAGCCAGCTACTCCAGGAAGAATGCCTAACACCTCTTTATTTTGTTGACACACCTTCTTTACAGATTACCCCCATGGCATCACACTGGTGACTCCAGTTTCAGGCTCAGAGAAGAAACAGGTACTACACTTCTGTGCTTTGGGTGCTGAGGAAATGCAGAAGTTTGTGGAAGATCTGAAAGAGTCAATAGCAGAAGTGACAGAGCTGGAGCAGATACGAATTGAATGTAAGGGCCCCTAATACAATTCACACTCCAATGCCATCACACTGCATGTGTCTACAAGGGAGAGAGGGCAAAGGAAATGGGTTCTTCAGGAACAGGGGGAAAGAGGATGAGTAGCACATGTCTGCACAGGATTGTTCTTGTGTTCACCAATAGGGTAAAAAAGCAGTCAGGCTCTGTGCCTACCTGCCCGCAGGAGAAATGGAAGAACTTAAGTACTTATGATGCTTATGAAACAGGGTGTATGATGCTGTGGCCTGGAACAGTGAAGCTACACTGTCAGACCCAGAAGACTCTTCTCCATCCCATACTCCTTTGACTATGCGAATATGATCTGTATGTAGCTGGGAAGTACAAGACAGCTCTGGTAGCCTTAGCAGAGTTATCCTTCATTCCAGGAATGTCTAGGGGACAAGCAGTCTGCATTGTGTTCCTCTGTGGCCTGTCTTACACAAATTAGGTGTCCATGTAGGCTTTGATGGCCTTTCCGTGTATAAACTGATGAGCCAAAGTACCTCAGCATCAGTGATCCCCTCCTATGCAGCAATAACCTATTCTGTATAAATGCAGATCACACATAGAAGGTCATGTGGAGATATATAAGTTCCTCCACGTCAAGCCCTCTCTGGTTTCTGGTTTTTTTGCTTGGCTGTTCCTCTTTCCCTCCCTTTTTGAAATTCCCTTGTAATTTTCTTGCATTAATTCTCCTTGCTGACTTCCCATATTGTTCCTTCAATATGCTGGTGTCCCTCTCCTTATTCACTTCCATATATCTGTCTTGCAGGGGAGCTGGAGAAACAGCAAGGGGCAAAGACTCTCTCATTAAGGACCAATGGAGCCCAGATGGAACTGCAGTCTAAGCAAGGCTCTCCAACAGGTAAGAGGACACCCAACTTCTCTTGGTCAAGCAGTGCTGCCTTTGCAAATGTGTTCTCATTGATTCCTGTGAGAATAACTGAAAAATTAAATGTTCAGTTTTGTATCCTTTAGCCTTGGGCAAATAGTGGAAATACGAGAACATATGCATTCTTCAAATACCCTAGAAAAGCCCTTAACATAGCTGTAACATCTAGCAAAGAGACGTTACTGATGGAGCATAGCTAACTGCTGGAGAACCTGGCCCACTTTTTCTTCCCTGAACTGATGCAACACAGTAACTGTGCTATTAACTTCCTCCAGACTCTTCACCAACACTGTGGACCAGACGCTTTGTATGAAAGGCTTTGTGTCCATTCATGCCTTGGCTTGTATGCCAGCAAAAATCAAGTGCAGAGGTGAGTGGCTACCAACTCACTAGAATGGCACTGAGATCAGCACCTAAGGATAGGACCCCAAAGGGCCCACTAAGCAGCTAGCAGGTTGCAAGGGGGTCTGTATTTGTTCTTGCAGTCAAGACTCTTGTTTGGCCCTGCACGTCTCCCTTTAGCTTTCCAGTCCACAGTATGAGGGACAGCTCTTGACTAGAGGTACAGACCTCATGAGTGAGATCTTTTGTTTTATTTCAAAGGCAAGAAGGATTTGGGGGAGAAGGTCTCGGACAGCACAGTGGAGGTAAGTAGAGTGCAGAGCAGCTGAGGTAAGTAATTCTCTCTCACTTCAGCTCTTCTCACATTCTCTGTTGTTTCTTTTCTCAGGTTTTAATCAATGCCTCCCCAGCCAGACTGACAATTTTACCAATTTCCAGAGATACAATTAAAAGTTACTGCTAGGACGGGTAATACAACTTTCAAATCCAAACTAAACTTCAAAGCATTTTCAATCCGTTTTTATAACTGTAACATCCCTCATGGACCAAGCTCCCAAACGCTGTAGACTAACCCACCCCACTGCTTATGGGGAGACTGAGAACCCCACTTAAGATTTCTCTGACATGCTAACTCCATGCAGCATCACATGCAAATTCCCTGCAGCCCAGCTTTCCTGCACAATCTCTGCAACTCTGTCTCTCCATCCCCCCATGAAGGGGATTAAGCATGGCCGTTGTATACCAGAGACTTTCCCTAGAGCTTCACCTTCCTAGGTAGGGAGCTTGGCTGTCCTGTGTACATCTATCTTTGCAGGGATGTCTAGCATCCAGTGGGTTGCCTGTTTCTTCACAGACACCCATACTCCCACTGCCTGTGAGGAAACAGGAAAATGTGATCTTCACACTGAAAATCTTATATACTACTTCCAGCTCTCTCCCTGTCTGGAATATCTCCATTGTCCTGAATTTGCCTTTTTCCAGGGTAGTTCTTTCCCCTCTTGTCATAGTATATTTACTTAAAGAGTCCAGCTTCTCTGTGGGGAGTGTGTGCTACTTCTTTTACCTGAAGGGCATCCCATTTCCCTGCAGACACCCCTTTCCTTGGGAAGATGCCTCTCCCAGCCAATTTCCTACTCCTGTTGGGAGGAGTGTTTCCATGTGGAGAATGGCTTCCATGTGTCCTAATATCATTAGCTCTTCATGGCCCAGCAACCAGTTTTCCCTATGATGTGTTCCACTACCTGAACAAATATTGACGCATTATTTTGTCCTGCTGTGCAGCGAGTCTGAGCAACCTCCATGCTTGAGTAGGGACAGAGCTTATCCTTGTTCCAGCATGGTGGGAAGCTTGGCCACTCCACAGCTTCTCCTTCCCAGTTGCTGGTGCTGCTGCCCAACATGCCAGACCATCAGGGCACCCCCACTCCCCCTTCTGCCTGTGTGTACCCCTGCCTAGCTGGAAGTGCCATACCAACCTGCAAGCACTTGTTTTCTACCCAGGGTTTGTCACTTGACTGACATTCTGTTTTGAACTGGCAACTTTGCTCTAGTTTGGGGTCTCCATCAGCCCATATCCTTGCCAGGAGGAACTATAACTTCATCCACCATTTGGGAAGCACCATTTTCCTGCTGCGCTTTACCCGCTAGGGACCTCCAGTCCAGGCCAGCTCCTCCTTTTAAACTGGCTCCCTTAAGTGAGCTCCCTTATTTGACTCCATTATCAGCATCTCTCTGTGGGGACCCTGATGACCTCCTGCTTCCCTTCCCCCTTTCAGCTGCCCAAGTAATACTCTGCCAGCAGAGGAGCATTTCCATTTCTTTGAGATTATCTAATCTGCTGCCATTTCATCATGAATTTCTTTTATCATTGTATGAGCTAGACGGGCATTTTTTCTTTCTTTTTTCTTTTTTTGAAAATCATTTCCTTTCACTGACAAACCATCAAATGGATCAGAGGGAGCTGCCTTTTGCTAGAGCGTGTCAGATTTCTGCTTTTTCCTTTATAAACAGATTATCCAGTCATGTGGTGTACCTTCCTACTCAGAAAGGCAGGGAGCTGGGAAAGGCTTGAGTCTCTCTGTCTCTCTCTGTCTCAGATTCAGCTACTGTCATTTTGCTGAAATGTACAACCTCGATTATCTGAAACCTTGCTGTCTGGTTCCCTTCCCCTTTTTGCTGGTGGGGACAAGGGCATGACCTCCAAGGTCTGTTCATTACCATGAGAATTCATGGACACCTCCACTCCTAGAATTGATTTGCGTTCCCTGTGCCGTTTGGATAATCAAAATTGCACTGCGTTTGGGAACGCCGGCCCTGCTGCCTTTGACGTGATGGAAAGGACAGGGGCACTTAGGCCTAGATGGGGACGATGGGGCTGTTGGAGGGGCTGTGCAGCCAGGGCTTTGCCTGTTCTTTTTTTTTTTTAGTGGGGGGAGTGTTTAATGCATGTGAGGCTGACTGGTGGCGGGGGTGCAGGGCAGCCAGTAGCAGCAGATGGGAAAAGTCTTGTAACATTTAATGCTTCTTTGGCTGTTTCTAAACTAGGTGTCAATTCACAACAGGCTTCAAACGTACCAGCACAACTCCGCCCTGGGGCCCGAGAGTGGAATGCAGCCCAGCACGCGTCTTAACATGCCACGGGAACGGCTAGAGACAGCACTGGTGCCCTCGCACCCCGCCTCGGCGGGGACACTTGTACAGTGCCAGCAGATTGTCAAAGTCATTGTCTTGGACAAGCCGTGCCTCGCTCGAATGGAGCCGGCCCTCAACCAGACTCTGACACGCTACGTCACCTCCGATTCCTGCACCTCCACCCCCTGGCGTGGTGTGGGCAGTGGGCTCCCTGGGACCCCCATGAAGCTGGTCCATCAGCCTCCCCTCCCACCTCCACCACCTCCCTACAACCACCCCCACCAGTATTGCCCCCCTAGCTCCCTGCTTCAGAGGCGCAGGTACTCCAGTGGCTCACGCAGCCTTGTGTAGCCACACCACCAGCACCAAAACAGCACAGACTTCCCCGCTTCCCTTCCCCACCGCCTCCCGGGAACCCTTTCTGCCTACAGAGATCTAGTTTGTGATTTATTTTTTAGTAAAAGAACAAAAGAAAAAAAAAAAAGCCGACCGACCTAACTCTTACCCTGTCTCCCCTCAAGATGATGCTAATTGTGAGGAGCCATCTATAGAAACTGCCAACCTACATGCCCACACATCCTCACACCCTGCCAGCCCAGCTGGCCTCCTGTGCTCGTGCCGTCCCCATGTAGCACTTTGCTGCCCTGTTCCTGAAAGGCTTGATGACCTGCTGCTTTCTAGGCACTGTGTCTTCCGTTTGCTACTCCTCGACCTTCTTCCTCACTTTTAATTTACCTGGCCATAGATTTGTACCCACCCCAAAACTTCACCAGCCTCGGAGAGAAACGGACTCACCCATGCCATGGACCGACCTTGGGGCACTCCCGGGGATGGAGTTCCCCCTGCCGCCACTGCTGCTGCCTGCTAAGCTGGAGCTGAGAACTTGTACCACTTGCCATGCTTTCTCCTCATCGCTCTTCAAATATTATCTCCTTGCAGCAGCCGGTTCCAAGCGAGGGAGTGCACGAGTGAAAGAGAGCTCGAGAAGAGGAGAGACTGTCCTGAGCTGCAGTACAACACAAAGATGGCCTCACTCTGAACACCAAAACTCTTACTGTTGTTATTTTGGAGCATTGTACCAGAGACCTCTGCTGAGACCTAGCAGACCTCATCACATGTAAATACACCTGTATGGTAGCGTATGTATGGCGCATGCTTACTAAAGGAAACACCAAGCAGTTCTGAGGGAGCAGAAGGGAGGGATTAAGCTCAAGGATCTTTCTGGAATGGATGAGTACTTTTCCAAAGAGATGGCACCAAGAGGTGCCCTCCCACCTCAACACACACACGCATACACACACACACACACACAAAGATTGTCTTGTCTAGCATAAACCAGACACACCTCTGCTTTCCTCCTTCTAGCTGATTTTGTGTTTCTTGCCCACCTGCTTTTTTTATATTCTGACAGCAAAGCCAGGTGTTACATTCACCTTCTGGGGTGGATGTTCTCTTCACTTGGACTCCTCCTCCTGTGTTAGAGGGAAGGGGCTTTTTGGAGACCACCCACGTGAGATCCCATCTCTATTTCTTGCCTGGCTATACTCTTGCTTCCATCAGCTGTTCCTATAGGAAAGCTGCCCAGATAGCAGACTCCAAGGCCTCGTCTCCTCTCTCCCTCCCTATCCCAACTTCAAAGTGAGGGGTGGGGAAGATCCTAAGATAGGGATGACAGCTCAGCTCCTCTGCTTTATTTGGGACGTTGATGTGAAGGAAGATGACATTAAAATGGGCTATGGATGTATTTTTAAACAAAAAAAAAATCTCTTTGAGCAGTAGGGAGGGGAAGGTATTAATTAGCTTAAAGGCTTTGGTCTTGCTCACTCACTCTGTCTCCCTTCAAGGCTTAAGAAGATCAACTTGAGGATTTTAAAATAGGACAGAATGCTTTTTAGGGCCTTTATTTTTATTTTATTTTAAGAGGTAAAGAAATGCTCTTCCTTCCTGCCCAAGGCTGAGACTTGAGCGCTAGGTGCTGATGACACAGCCGTTGGGGAGTGGCAGGAGTTGTTGGCAGCAGTGGGGATGTGCAAAATGTCAGGGAAAGGGGGACAGTGAAGACAGAGGCAGGACTGCGCCAGTGTGCATACCTCTGGGGCTATTGCCAGTGGCAAAAACCACAGTGCATCAGGGGCTGGCTCTACTTAGTGTTTTTTGGGTGTCTGCTGGCTCTGCTGAAGTGTTCATATGAAAGAGTTCACATATCTGACCTGGGCATGAGCCCAGCTGGAGTTAGGGAAGCAGAGAGGGGCTGGGGTGCAGCCCTCCAGGGCAGGAGCCTGCTCGCTTCCAGGTCCCCTTATTTCTGAGCCTGACCCATGTACCCAGGTGTGCCAACAAGTCGGTCTTAAGTTGTTTGCTTTGCTATTTGGAGCAGGAGCTGCCACTTTTATAGGCGACAGCAGATGTACTGCCCAGGAGCCAACAGGCACAGCCTCAGGGAGGACTCTGGAAGCAGAAGACGGAAAAGATTGTAAGAAAATCCTGAACCCAGCCCAGCCTCCCTCCAGACTCGAGAATCTTTCTTCTAGCCAGCCCCCCAGGGCAGTGAGGATGCTCCACATCTCAAAGCTGGGCCCAGGGAAAAATCCTCCCCCCCAGCCAGGACTCAGCCCCTCACCCCACAGACAACTATGAGGCACAGCTGGCCTGATCTGCAGCTGGCTCGCTCCAACGTGACACCCCGCCGGCAGCCGGGATCTCATCTGACCTGTCCGTAGCTTCCTGAGAAAGCATACGTGTGGCATCTGCCATTGTCCCAACAACATAGCATATGGCTGACATTTTATTTTTACTCAAAGGTGTGGTATCCAGGAGGCACTGACACTGCCCTCCCTTCTCAGCGGCTACTTTGCTGTCTGAGAGGAATGGCAGTATTTGTTTGTTTGTTTTTTCCCAGAGTGCAGTGAGCCACTGAAGATCTCTCTGCGTGTTAAAATAAATAAATTAGATTTTACTTGACATTTAACACAAAGTGACAACAAAAAAAACCTTAAGATACTTGATGAAATAATTTTTTTAGATAAAATATTTATAACAATGTCTATAAAGTTCCTCCAAGAGAGGTTTGCTGCTTTAATAATTGATTGGGAGAGCTACAAGAATGTAAAGAAGAAATAAGGAAGCTTCCATGAGACTCCCTTCTTCCTGCTGGATGAAGGATGGAAGTGAGTTAACCGAAGTGCCAAGGTACCTGAGGCACAGCAGGCTCTCAGGGGGAGTTGCCTCCATTTCCCTGACCTTGCAAAGGATACTGCTGGCCTTGAGCTTTGGACAGAGAAGCAAACATAGATAACCCTGGCTGTCTTCTAGCCTGCTGGCTACAGCATCTTCTGTCAGGTTTAGCTGGAGAGACACCAAACCACTGTATTCCAAGTTGTCATGGAGCAGGTTGCTCTAATTTCTGTTGTGTAGCTGAGTCCTTTGGACTTCACTTCAAAATACCAAGTGGTTTTTTTTCCATTGAAGGTTTGTCTCGAAGGATGACAAGCACTTTAAAGCATGTCTACACCTCATCTGATCTATTGTATTGTCTGCTCCCACAGCCCTCCCCCACGCGAGCAAGACATACAGACTCAGTGTAGCTGTAGTACCGTGAAGAGACACCCTTGCACGCAGACTGATCCTTGACAGGGTGCAGGCTAGAAGGAGCATGTCAGTGACAACCTAATGAAGGACAAAATGTGTACCACAGCTTGCCCATGGGGACCAGCCCAAAGAAAAATCACCAGCTTTTGACGGCAGTGATTCTGATCACGAACCTAGCACAATCGTTCAGGTGGAGGGATGAGGCAGGAAGCTGCCGCAGAGATTAGATCAACCCAAACGTACCAGTGGCTTTTTGCTGCCAAATTCATATCCTTCAATATTAAAAAAGGAAGGGGGAGAGAGATAAAAGAGAAACCCAGTAAAAAGTATTCTGCGGTGAGTCTCAGGTATTCAGTGGCCAAATAAGAAGGTGGCTCTGCTGGACGGTGGGAGAGAACAAGGTGTTACTGAGGTCTGCAGAGCTGCATTACGCAAGCCGTCAGGCTCTGTCCTGATTCTCTCTTCCTTGTGCTAGTGCCGGTCCAGGGAAATTAATCTGTTTACACCAGCAGCAAAGGGATGGAAAAACGCGAGACAGGAGAATCAAGCTAAATGCAAACAATTTGGGTTTAATGCAGCGTTTGCTGCAGTAGTACTTTTAATGCCATAGTCTAGGCCACTGTAGTAGCAGCACCTTGTGCTTTCTGTAAGACCTTCAAAGCATCCCACTGTTCACATTTTGTCTCCTTCCTGTAGATGAAAGGTGTGGGTATGGTCCACAACCAGAATTTCATCAATACGCAAACTTCTGCACAAAAAGGTACCACCACATTTGGAAGTATTTGAGGGCCTCTGAGCTGTAAGAGTTTGAGTTTTGTCACATGTTTTTCAGAAGGCTCCACCTGCAACTATCTGCACGTGTTTGTGAGGTCTCCAAAACAAATCTGAGCCCTAAATCCAGGAAGCTGCTGCTTGGCAGAGTCTCTGCTTTGAAATGCAAGTTGCTGAGCAAGCTCCTCCATCTCCCACTCCACCAGCTGCCTCACTGTGCTAGTGGAGGCTCCAGGGACTGCCAGCAGTGTTTCGTGAGCTAGAGCTGTCCTTGTCCTGCCCGCTCTTTCACAGCCACATCTGGGACAGCAGCTTGGAAGTCACCCAGCTCTTCAAAACTAGTCACAGCCCCATCTGAATGTGTCTTTTTTAAAAAAACAACAGAAGTGTTACCTGTGTGTAGGCTTTTGAAAGCACTTGTCTGTCTGTACCTGTTTCCTGCTGTAAATATCACCAAGAAAAGCTTCCTTTGGGAAAAGTGGTGTGGTCACACCTAGCAAAGAGTCCAAATGGCTAATATTTTGTAACAAAATAACAAAAATAGATCAGAGGTATTTTATCTGTTCGATTAATAGAGTTTTAGAAATTATATTGAGATATGTCACTTGTGCGCTAATGTCTTCTTTGCCTCAGCCCCCCTCCTGTGTCACTGCGCTCCATCGGTGTGCGCAGGCGCACGGGCGACACACCAAGGCCACGCTCTCAAGGAGCGCCGGGCATCATGGCTTCCTGCTGGCCATCGTGGCTTCCTGCTCGGGGCCAGCCCACTGAGACTACTGCTGATTTCTCGTGGAATGCAGCAGGAGCTAGGTCAGCGCTCAGGCTCTCTGAGGATCAGACCCAGAGGAAGCCAGGAAGAAATAATCTCATCCAAGAGACGGCAACTCAATGTGAAGTTCACCCCTGCAGTGAAGCAGAGAGGAAAATGGTGTGTGTGTGGGGGGGAAGGCAAAGCCCTTCGCTGCTGCAGCTCCTTCCTTTCCATCTTGCTGGCACGCAGCAGGGCCGTCCCCAAACCCTCTGCTCACGCGGCGAGGAGAGCAACTTCACAAGCCGCACGTGCCAACGCGTGCTTTGGGCGCCAGCTGGCCACAGAGAAACCCATGCACCCAGAGACATCAGCACACACACTGCGTGTTAATGCGCACACCGTCTGCCAGCATGTAGGACTATACGGCAGCTAAGTATGTAGGCACCTCTACTCTCCCCACAGCTGAACACGCCGTACAAAAATATCAGGCACGTGCAGCCGTGCACTGCCTGAGCAGGACAGCTGTGCTGGCTGCTCTCACCGTCGCAGCACATCTCACAAGCTACGTAGGCTGAGGCTTGGTTAGCATTTGGATGGGAGACACGTAAGGAAAATGACATTTCCCATGCAAATCAGATATACACGCCTATTTACACAAAGCATAACCCCAAGGTTAATGAAACTGACCTTTGCGAAGTTCTGCACAGGGATGAGAGGGATGATCAGAGACAAACACGTGCGCACAAAGCAAATTCTCCTCTGCGATGGAGGGGGAAGGCAACCTACTTCTTTGCAGCTGAGTCGAATACGTGCTGGGTTCAGATTGCCCCTGCTAAAAAAACCCACTGTCTATAGGTTGCAAATTCTTTGCTGGCTTCAAAGAATCTCTTAGATCCCCAGGCCCATGGTGAAACTTGGGAGGACAGAAATCCCCCTGAGAGGCAGACAGGAAGTTTCCCAGGAATTCAGAGGCTTCCGTTTATGTTTCTGTGTGCCACGGATATATTATAAATCAGCCCATCACAAACAGTCATTTTCTAAGATGTTTTGAAACAGGAGTTTATTGGAGGGGTTTCTGCCTGATGTTCAGATCAAACACCTGGCTGTAAAGACGAAAGCAATAAAAACAGATTGACTATATGTGAAATACTACTAACTTGCTCCGATGTGCAGACACTGTTATTAATCGGAAGATGGCCCGTCCCTTTGGGACGGATACTATGTAGACACATATAGATAGTGCTGGTACAAGGAGATTACAATCCAAAAAGCATATATACCGCAACTGTCACATTGTATCTGTACACTGTTGCATCCATACAGCACACATAATGTGCAATTACATACACATAGTGTGTTCGGACTTGAATTCTCTTTTCCACAGAGAATTTTGAGACGCAGTTTTTCTCTGAAACTTTTAAGATGGGCTTTAAATTAAGCGCATCCCGCAGGGGCTTTGCTGTAACTGGGTTCCACCCACCCCCTGTCAAGCAAGACGGGGAAGACTCGCTGCTGAACGCAGCGCTACCCAGCCTGCTCTCTCCTGCTTCACCGGCGTCGTCCCTGGGGTCAGATACCCATCCCAAGGCCAGCGCAAAGAGCGGAGCCCTCGGGGAGCAGGGCGGTGGCAGGAAGGTTACCACAAACTTGTCGGGGACAGTGAGGGGACGGTGCCTGCAACGGCACTGTTGTGTGGGGGGCACGGTGGGCCCCTTTCCACCTCACCTGGGCGACTCTGAAAAGATTGCGCTGGTGCCTCAGGGGTGCCTGGGGCACAGCTGATCACAGAGTCGGGCTCCACCGTTCCCCACAGGTTCAGGTTTGCTGTCACCGCCAGCTGCTGGGGGAGAAGTGACCCTCTGTACATCACTGCCCCGATCCCGAGTCTAGCAACCCGGAGTCGTGGCCATACTCCTGCCCGACCTAAGAAAGGTGGCTGGAAATAAGCAGGTGGCTCAAGGATGAGGATGGCTGGCGAGTAAGGCTGTGGGATTTAACCAGTTTAGGAGCTCTGTCACACTTTGCCAGTCTTGGAGCATCTCCCTTGCAGCTGGTGCGTGCAACTGAGGTTAAAAGCTGGCTGAGGAGCTGTATTCTCTGCCTTAATCTATACAATCCATGAGCTGGGATTGTTCTCAAGCATTTAGGGTAGGTTCTTATTTTATGCAACACCCATGCTCCAGCCTTGGGGTGTGACAGTGTGGCACAGTCATCAGTGACTTCTTGAAAACAAGCGTCCCATCTTTCTAAGCCTTTCTCCTCATGAAGAATAGGGTCTCCCAAACAAGTCCATTTTAAAAAAAAAGAAAAAAGGGAGTGGAAGGGGAGAGGGAAGGATCTACCTCCACAGGACTGCAGGGACAAGGCTGTAGAAGCAAAAACACTTTAGGTGAAATGTGCCCATCCTCACATTCCATGTAAATCTTCCTATTCCTCCCCTGTATGGAAGGCTCGAACTTTCAGTACATTCCAGCTCCTCATCTCAAATGCGCAGAAGCCTCATGCTGACTACTCAGACTTGCTGATCAAACAGGGCTCACGCAGTGCCAGCAACGGGAGAAATTGCCTCTCTCCTCCACTCGCGCAGCTGCACACTCAGGATTTCCCTGAGCTGGTGGCCCCCTCTTTGCTACTCTCATGAATTTACATGTGCTAAATCAGAGAGAACAGGGCAGCCTCCTCCCACACCCTGCTGCAAACTGGTGTCCACCTGCGGGGCGCTAAAGCCATCTGTGCCCTTCCATTGCCACCCCGTGCCGTTTGCACAGCTGGCTGGGAAAGAGCCAGGTCAGGCCAGGGCAACGTACGCTGAAAGGCAAAGGCTTTGCAGGGCTCTGCTCACCCAATGCTGACCCTGACCGACAGTATGGTACGGGGATGCTCACTCCCCCCACGGCCACCCTCTCGCTGCTGGTACACCCCCGCCACAGCTGCCCCCGCAGCCTCCTGCCTCCCGCTGCTGCCTGGGACAGGGGAACTGCTTCCCCTTCCCTCCCCTCACCGCAATTTTGAAATGAGCTATTCATTGCATTCCATAAAAAAAAAACTTGGAGCAAAGCATTTGGGGCAGCACGGGAGGACGAGGACAACATGTTCCCTGTAGGAGAACACAAATCCATATATTCTGAGCAGACATCTCTGTGCTGGCTCTGGCTAAGCCCAAAATAGCTAAGCCCAGTGCAGACAGGCCATGCCAACAAGAAGACGTAGTGTCGGGGGCTGCCAGCCGGCCTCTGACGGCAGTGAGCTTGATGCTGGCCCTGCTGGGATGCTACGAGCAGGGCTTTTTCCTCGCCAGGACAAGAAGCCCTGGCAGAAATAGGAGCAACCTGGGACAGATGATGTTACAACCAGTGTAACTATACAACTAAAAGGCAAGAAAAGACACCAAAACCTTCTTCAGCTTCCCAGGCAGAGGGAAATAAAGGTAGAGGAAAACAAAACAGCGAGCTGTGCTGCAGCCCTGCCATGCAGGGAGCCCAGACCCAGGCTAACCCTCTTGCTGGTTAGGTGCTAGGTGCTAATGGTATCAATTCCCCAGGACACTTGGCTTCGAAAAGTCTTTTGGAAATCCAAATACAGAGAAAGCCTGCTAAAAACAGGGAAAATGACCCTGAAGTCAGCCTGGCCCTACCAGGGCCTGGTGCCCGGTGCTGGTGTCTCCACTGAGGCATTGCCAAAAAGCAGCTGGTGCCCAAAGCCTCCTCCTGTTTCCCCAGTCTTCGCTCTTGTGCAAAGGAAAGCTTTGCCATTGCTCCTAGAGCAGGCCCAGAAGGGTTTGGGCCCTTGTACATCCCCTTCAGAGACCAGGAGTCAGCAACAGTGGGGGAAAATCCCAACCTGAGCTTTCTGAAAGTGGGCTTTCAGCCCCATTTACTGGCTGGCCGATCCCTGACACTTTAGCTCTCCTTTGTCTTCCCAGTCACAGACTGTCACCCTCCGCCTACAGCAGGAATTACCTTCTTTGCACCCAGTGGGTCACAGCAAAGCCACAGAGCTGATGGCAGCGTGAGCCAGAGCATAGGTCAGTTCCTGTGAGACGGATTTCAGCTGGCGTGAGCAGGCAGCTGCTGGTTTCAGCACTTACTTCAGCTTTCTGCACACTTAGGATATGCCTTGTAGGACCCAGCATTTGACACAGCCCTTCTCACCTCCCTGTGGAGACCATCACATCTTTTTGTAGAGAGGGAAGAGCATTGTGCAGTAAGGGCCACATGAGCCCAGGTAGAATTATCTTCCCTTTCTAAAGGGAAAGAAAAAAACCCATCGCCCAGGTTCTGACCTCGGCCTTCAGCCTCAGGTCACATCTTCTGGCATCCCCAGTGAAAAGGACAACCCATCCAGCAGCCCAGGACAAGCAGCCAGGAGAGAAACGTGCAAGGGAAAAGCAGGAGCCATTATTAAATAGCTCGTTCAAAGATAAAACCCCGGCCATCTGTTGACTTGCCCTAGAAGAGGCATTGCTATAATAATCAGCAGAGGGAAAGGCGGCAGAGGTGCCAGGGAAAAAAACCCAGCAGTTTGCTAACACTTCGCACAGGTCTGCCATGAACGCAGTGGGAGGAAGGAGCAGAGGGAAAAAGTGCAAAGGAAGAAAGACCACATTGCCTTGCCGGGGCAGATGCTGCCAGCGGTGAGGGGCAAAAGCTTCCCCGAGGCCACAGGACGCTTTTGGCTTGTGCAGTTTGTCACTCAGCATCCCAGGAGCAGATGCTGCGGCAGGGGACCAGCAGCAGCCAGTCTCTCTCAGATCCCGGGGTTCTGTCCTGGAGAGAAGTCCCCACAGCTCGGGGGTGTCCGGGGGATTGTGGTGCTACCGGGGATGGGGGATGCCCAGGGTGGGCTGGGTGCATGTGGCACCCCACCGGGCAGTGGCTGGGACGCTGTTAGGGGGACCGGGCTGCGGCACATCTCTCACCACGGCTGTGCTACCCACCCAGCACGCTCCCATTTAAATGGTGGTGGCTAACACAGTGGCTAATAGTGCCTTCCACCCCCAAAGAAATAGAGCCTTCTTTCTTTTCAAAGCTCAAAGCATCCAGAGCCCCTGAAAAATCCATCAGCAGCACCTGCCCAGCACTCAGACATGCTCCGTGGTGCCAAGGCGGGTGCCCAGCCATGGGACACCCCCTGTGCCCTGGGTTGCAGAACCCCTCGCACTCCCCCACACCTTTCTCCCTGCCCAAACATCGCCCTATGCAGCCCCTTCCAGGTCCTGGTGGGCACTGCTGAGCTTCAGCTACCCAAGCACCTGTGGTGGCTGGGGCTGGGACAGCTGCTGTGTCACCCGTCTCCCCTAGGAGCATCACACTGAAGGTCCCTTCGCAGAGCCGAAAAGCCACTTTAAAATAAAAAGCTTGGATTATAATTCCTAATCCCCTCATTTGCAGCAAGCGCAGAGAGGGGACAGAGATGCTCGCTCTCTTTCTCTCCTTCCTGCAGGACAAAACATGCTTCTAAAGCACATCGACAGGTCCCTGCCATGGGGCTGGGCTAGCAGCGACCTGGAGCGGCCGCTCGGCAGGGATGTCATGGCACTGTCGGGAGAGGCAGAAGGGGATGTTGTCCCCTTCCCACCAAGAGTGCTTGTCCCTCTCCGTCTCTTGTCCTTGTCCCCACGGAGGAGTTATTTTTAAAGACGCATCCACCAGCATGTGCCAGAGAGGGATGCACAAGCAGGAGTGCCGGGCTTAGCCATGCTGACAAGGGCAAGCTGTGGCCAAAAGGTACACGAGCTCTTTGGGGGTGGGCAGGTGGCCAGCACTGCAGGCATGGTGAGGCCTGGGTGTCCCCATGTCCTGCCCTTCATCCCCCAGGGCCAGCCGGGGGGGCTGATGGACCTCCAAGACTGTGTATGCGGCTTTGGAGCCATTGATCAGATGGGAGGCACCGCTCTTCAGGCTGATGGCAAGGGCTGAGTTTACACTGAAGAACCCCGTATCTGGACAAATATGGGGCAGGTTTTTGTCTGAAGCTGGATCAGCAGCGTCAGCATGAAACTCGTGGGTGCTTTTCTTTACAGGGTCATTGCAGGGGTATTTGTGTTTTCCCAAACAGCACAAGGCAGTGCGAACTGGCCAGAAGCCTTCTCTGAGCCACTCACCCTTCAAAGGGAGAAAAACATCCATCCAGGCAGCCATGCCCTGCTGTCCTGGTTTCAGCTGGGATAGAATTAATTTTCTTTCTAGTGGCTGATGTGTTTTGGATATATATGAGAATAATGCTGATAGCACATACTGGTTTAGTTGCTGTTAAGTGATGATTACATTAGTCAAGGACTTCTTCCCATAGAAGCTGAGAGGGAGCATAGATAGGACAAGCTGGCCAAAGAAATATTCCATACCATAGGTGTGTATAAACGTGTGTTATTTATATTGTTATGTCTATCAGTGTATAAATGGGGGTTGGCCGGGAATCTGTGATCACCGCTCAGGACGGGCTGGGAAACCCATCATTGAGTAGTGAGAGCAACTGGTGTTTTATCACTTTATTTTGTATATTCTTTTACTATTACTATTATTATCCTCTTCCATTACTTCTATTACTGTTCTATTAAACTGTCTTTATCTAAACCCATGAGTTTTTTGGGTTTTTTTTTCCCCTTTCTTTTCTTCCTCTTCTCCCTACACTAGTGGGGGAGGGTGGGGGGACACGGGGGTGAAAGCTGTCAGTGAGCAGCTGCGTGGTCCTAGTTGCTGTCTGGAATTAAACCATGTCACCTGCTCTGCCGGCAGCCCCTCTCCCAGCTCCCCTCTCATAGGAGACGCAATGTCCGGGCAAGAATGCCCCCCAGGTAGGTTACTTGCCCTGTGCTGTGGCTGTGGAGCCCTCTGAGGCCGGCCCCTCCCTGCTATCATTACACCAGTGACTCAGACACCTTCTGCTGAATTGGGTTTTCTCATCTGGAAGCACAAACACCTGGACTGCCCCAGAGGTCCCTGGAGAAAGCTGCTGTGGAGCAGGAATACGGCCAGGATGAACCTCTCCGTGGCTGTTGTGCAGAAGCCTACAGCCATGGGGCTGAGGGCTACTCGTCCCCAGGGGCCGTGGCAGGGAGTGGCTGTGGCTTTGCCCCCGTGGCCAGGCTGCAGCGAGCCGAGGGGCCACAGGGCTGCTCCCCAGGGCCCCAGCCATGGCCGGTGCTGTTTTCTTGGCAGCGCAGCAGCATCATGCCGGGCTGTCGGGAGGCATCTCCATCAGCGTCACGGCCGTCAGGTATCAGCGTGGAGAGCACTAACCTCTCCTGAGCGTCTCCAGACATGGACACTTCACAGCCGACAGCATTGCAGGGATGATGGACGGCTGCTTGGCAGGAGCTCCACGCTGCCCTCAGCAGTGCTGCTTCAGCCAGTGCTGCGGTGGAGACACCAGGATTCAACCCTGTCCCCTGACACTCACTCGGGTGTCTGCCCTGGGGCCACCACCTGGGGCTCCCCCGTGGGCATGGCCCTGGGGCTCAAAACATTTTATCCAGCTGTTAACAGCTGCACATGGGTCCCAGCCCCTTGGGGTGTGCAAGGGCAAGCACTAGAGCCAGGGGAAATGCCACATGGCCCTGCAGGCAGCTCTCCTGATGCACACCACTGGGGTATGGGAGGGGACATGAGAAGACCTATGCTGGAGAGGGCACCTGATGCCCTGGAGGGAGAGACACTAGACCTGGGGGTTGCTCCTGATGCGGTGAAAAAACTCTGAGGCCCAGGGTGACAATGCCACTGCCCCCGCACAACTCTGAGCACGTCCAACACCTGCGTGGACCTCTGACCACAAGCACCACTTTAACATACTATTAAAGAAGCAGAAAGTGGAGGAAAGCTGTTAAAACTTAGAATTGTAGAACCATAGAATCATAGAATGTGTTGGGTTGGAAGGGACCTTTAAAGGCCATCTAGTCCAACCCCCCTGCAGTAAGCAGGGACATCTTTAACTAGATCAGGTTGCTCAGAACCTTATCCAGCCTGGCCTTGAATGTCTCCAGGGATGGGGCCTCCACCACCTCTCTGGGCAACCTGTGCCAGTGCCTCACCACCCTCAGTGTAAAGAACTTCTTCCTAATGTCTGATCTAAACCTACCCTGCTCTAGTTTAAAACCACTGCCCCTTGTCCTATCGCTACATGCCCTTGCAAACAGCCCCTCTCCTGCTTTCCTGTAGGCCCCCTTCAGGTACTGGAAGGCCACTATAAGGTCTCCCTGGAGCCTTCTCTTCTCCAGGCTGAACAACCCCAACTCTCTCAGCCTGTCCTCATAGGAGAGGTGCTCCAGCCCTCTGATAATTTTTGTGGCCCTCCTCTGGACCCGCTCCAACAGGTCCATGTCCTTCTTGTGCTGAGGGCTTCAGAGCTGGACATGGTACTGGACACATGGGGTGTACAACGCCATGGCTTTTGCTTTCACAGCATCCTCGTACTCCTCCTTTGAGGCAATGGAGGCTGTCAGTGGGGTAGAGGACAGCATCTGACACCCCCTGTCAGATGCCAACGAAACAGCACTGTCTGCCCACATCAGGCAGAAGGGCTGCTAATGGAGGTGGTGGGAATCTCCTGGGAAAGAGGAAGCATGGACCCTGCACAGGAGTGACTGGGTGAGCAGGGAGGGGGTGGCATCCCAGACTCTGTGAAGATCCTACCCTACTGCTTGCTGCCAGCCTGCCCACCGTGGCCATTCCCTGGCCCAGCAACAGGCAGTCCAGGAGATTTGGGGCTGACAGGTCACTGGCACCAAGCAGAGCTGAGGAGAGAAAAGCTGGCATGGGCAGGCAAGCCTCTCGCTAGAGAAGGTGAGACAGGAGAGCGAGAGGATGGAGCTGCTGCAGTGGACAAGATGGTGGAGGGGCAGATGGTAGTCAGCCCCCACAGGAGCCCTCCCATCTTTCAGCCCTCCCTTGACATCTCTTCTCTTGCCTTTCCAAGGGATTTGAAGCGGTGCAATGATCAGCATGGTCCTTGCACTCATTTTTAAGACCTAGCTCCCACGTGTCATGAGTAGATTTCAGAGTTTCCATGCTTTTTCTTCCTACCCCTGAGCTGCTCAGGTGGACTCTGATCAATATCTGGAGCTGTACACAGGCAGAATCAGGCATCAGGGGAGGACAAACATGCTGTATGGACACACCACCTGGCCTCCAGTGCCAGTATTGGCATCCAACGCTGAGTGCCAAGATCCATGCTCTCAGCTCCTGAGGAAAGCAGGCAGTGAGCTTGGTGCAAGCTCTGTTGCCATGGGTGGGCTGGTAGCTCGTGGGGCCACTGCCCTCAATACAAGCGCCTGTGCCCCTTAGTGGTGTAGACCCCCCTCCCCATTTGGCCATCACCAAATGCAACCAGGGTCCCAGAGAGAATTCCCCCGGGACAGGAGAGGGATAAGGACAAGTTGCTCATCCAGAAGGACGCTGGCTTTGAGGGTACCCTCCGACGCACAGCACAACTGCACCCAACACATCGTTTAATAGAGGTGTGGAGCAACTACAAGCTACGCGGCGGTCGGCTAGCCGAAGCCTTACAGCGCCACACGGCATTGGTATCGTGTTGCGGACGTTCCACACGGCTTTTACAACCATCTGCCAGCTGTTGGAGAACATCTGGGAGAATGGCAGCAGGAAGAGCTCCTCTCTCCAGGGGGAGAAGATCGCACCCACATCTCCAGGAGGAGTGGCTCTTGAGCAGCAGCAAAGCAACCCTGCCTTTCCCATCGCCCCCCGCCAGCCCCCGCTGCTGCGGTGAGGGGTGGGGGCAATGGCATTTATTTTATTTTTCAAAGCCCTCAGGGAAAAGAGGATTTCGGATGGATTTGAGCACAGGTCCCTAAATAGCTCCTTAGAATTAAGAGGTTTCACGGGGGATTATTTTGAGCAGCTGCCCGTGGTGGGAAGGAGAGGCCAGCAGGTGCTGGGGGGAGGCAAGAGTGCAGAGAAAAGACAGGAGCGAGGTAGGTGACAACAGGGGAATGGGATCCCCTTCTGAACAGCAGCATGGGGGAGAGGGGAGCATCCCGCCCCCTGGCCACGCACGTGGCCTCTCTACTGGGTGGGCCAGAAGGAATGAGGAGCAGAGCGGTGGTCAGCAGAAGTGATGCACCGTGGGAACGGCACAAAAGTGGTTCTTACAGAGGAATCGCTGGCACCAAGCACGGCACGTGCCTTTCAGCTGCTACCCAAAGCCTGACATCAAAAAGTCCATGCTCCCATACGGCTGCTTCGCTGGACCTGCTCACAGGGGCATTTCTGAGGCGTGGGATGAGCTTGAGGGGCTGATCCCACCCCTGCCTTCTGCCTAGACAGGAAACCTGCGTACGATGGAGGTGGGAAGGCTCTTCTAGCACTAAGGACGGTATGAGTTTGAAATGCTGAAGAAGAGGATCAGTCAATCAGACAGAGCTTGAGTAAGGGCAGATTCCTCCCTGCAAAGCTAGGAAAGCCAGACTTCACAGATCCAAGCATTCATGGTGGAAATAAAATAGTGCAAAAACAGGAAAGGCCACAAAATCTTTCAGAACAGGCACAGCTCTGCAGAGACTGGTGGAATATGGGTTGAAACGTCTCTTCTAGTAATACCCAGAGATAGGATTGCTTGGCACAGCACTTTCTGGTGCAAAGAGGAAGGGAAGATAGCTGGAACTTCATTATAATTTTGATATTGGGGTGGAAACTGGTTCTTAGGAACCGGATCGTGCAAAAAGCTGAGCTCCTCCACGGGGTCCTGAGCTCCTGAGCTCCAGTGTTCAGCAGGCAGAAGGGTTGAACACGCGCGCAGCGAGAGTTTGAGCCACAGGCACACGGGAATAACTAATAAGGCTGGAGGGAGAGCGCATGAGAGAAGCATGGAGGTGAGGCTGGCAATAGTAGAGAGAGCTATAAATGAGGAAAGAACATAAAGGAGAAAATAAAGGAGGAAGAGCTGTAAACCGACAGGGGTAGAAGCAAAAAAGTAGGAATAAGCAAGCTGAGGTAGATAATCTCCACTGGATGGGCGACAGTGGGGAAGAAGTGAGGCAAGAGAATGAAAGGGAGCAGGGCAGGAGGGAGAACAAAGGAGAAGGTCACAGACAGAAAACTGAGCAAATGTTTAAATGTACTTTAAGTACCGTTATTATGAGCAGCCCATGTGTGGGGTAGCCCCTGCTGCTACACCTGGAGTGCACCTGCCACACACAAGGCCACAAGCCAGAGAGATTCTGGGACTAAAATCCCAGCAAAAAGGAAGTGGAGATTTAGGGATTTCCTCAGGAACAAGGAAAGGGACTTTGTTGTCTGGACCCTTCCTTCTCCATTCCCCTGGAGGAACAGCCTGGACAGTACAACCTGTTGAACAGCTCTCCCAGCAACCAGGCTCTTTGGCCAAGAGTTTCAAACTGAAACTGATTTGTTCTACCTCAGACTTGAGCTGCCCCAATGAAGTTGGAAAAATTGGGGTCTTCCATGGTTTTAAGGCCTCACTCAAGAATTGACTCCTTTGCCCATCACCCATCTGTGCAATTCTCAGTCTGTATTTAAGGGCGGCGGGGGAGGATACATTACCTGGATGTACAGGCAAAAGTAGGTTTCTAGTAAAGGTCATTACTGAAGAGATCAGAGGTTAACATCTGTTTTCAACGCAGATGCCCCTCTCAAAGGATATACATGTATATGTATATATACATATACATGTATATATAAAGAGTGGTTTCCTTTATCCCTCGGTTTATAAAAATAGGTGAAAGTGGAACAGAAAATTTCAGCTATACTAGTGCTGGCAATTACAGGACAAGGAAAGATGACACATTTGTGACTAGTTGAGATTAATTGTGATGAGCTATGATTGCAGCTTTCGGTGTTTGGCTTTCGGCTTTACAACCAATCAAGCCTGTAAATTCAGCATTGCCTCATATCTATTTAACAGCTATGATTTTTTTGAGGCAAACACCCTAACGATTAGATACAGGACAGGGCGTTATCGTGGCTCATGGTGTTGGGGACTTCCAAACATGCACTCAAGGCCTGGCAGCCATGACCCCTAAGAGCCGGCACACGGGACGTGCCACGTGTACAAACACAAATTGGTTACACATCTAAAGCAACTTTAATTGAGATGCATTGGTGAGTTGGCAGGGGACCCAACCCCAAAGGTTGGGGTCTTAACCACACAACTTCTTTCCTCTTTACATCGCTGATCCTCAGGCTGGAAGGCCAGCAGAAGAACAGGTTGGCCCCATGCACCAGCTGGTCCCAGGGACAGGCAGCACGGGGCCAACATGCATCATTTTGAGACATTCAAAACCTGCCTGGACACGTTCCTGTGAAATCTGCTCTAGGTGAACCTGTTTTGGCAGGGAGGTTGGACTAGATGATCTACAGAGGTGCCTTCCAACCCCTACCATTCTGTGATTCCGTGGCTCCTGTGGGAGTGCAGGGCAATTGCGCGAAGGCTCATCAGTCAGCTGGCACCTGGGGTGGGACCCCCGGGGGACTTCATCACGTCACTTACAAGACCAGACCCTTTGGTAGGAAGTGTGACTGGGACATACCTTTTCTTGGACACTCCTGTGTGAATTTACTGATTCTGAGCTGAACCTGTGGGTGCGAGCAGATGTGGCGATGCTGTCAGGGTGTCATGGGAGGGGAGAGACTAATTGGCACTGAGCCACGCCGTGTGTGCACACGTACGATGGGTGCTCATCAAATGTTCTGAGTATACAGGTGTCTCCTTGTGGGGTCACTGGTAGGCTGTCACAAACGGGAGCGTCACTGTCACACTTGCACATGGTGCTATGATGAGCCACCTCCTTTCTCAAGGCTTTCTAACCAAGAAATGTGCTGCTGCTTTAGGACTGCTCTGAGACACTTCCCAGCCTTGTCCGGCATCTTCTACAACAGCTCACTGCCCGCTGTGATGCGTGTGCTGCTGGGAGTCGGGATGTGCCGGTGCCAGCGGCTGGCTGTGTAGGCCCTTCCCAAGCGAAGTCAGCACTGGTTCACAGGGGTGGGTTTAAGCATGGTGGCTACGTCCTACCAGCTCCCTCAGGAGTTCCTGCCTTCCACCGGCTGGGATTTAGATGTTGACACTTCCTTAAAAAGGTATAAGATAAACCACCCATGGGCACCATGCTGCATCTTACTGCTTCCCACCCAGGGAGGGTATTTGGCAGGAACTACTCTGTTCCAGTTGAGGGGGAGATTTGCATGGTGCTGGAAAGTCTCCTCGTGACACAGGAGACCTCTTGCCTCTGCACAAAGCTGACTGCAGCAGAGCATAGTCAGTGTAGGAGACTGGGACAGCCTCCAGCAAAAACTCCAGCCTCCAGCAAAAAGCCCTCTTAAATGCATTTTAGGGTCAGGGAGTGGCTACTGCACACAGCTGGAGAGGGCAGGAAGCTCCAGGAGAAAAAGGCTGCCTACTCTGCTAGGCTCTACCTCACAGTGCCAGCCCCGATGGATGTAGTGATAGCAGCTGGAGATTGCGCAGGGCTGAAACATGGCACCTGTGTGCAGCACACACTGTCCTGAAGCCCTTTACTAGTTTTGGGGTGTTGTCCTACAGCTACCAGCATGCTGGATTCCTCACTGGAATCCCTTGTTCTGCCACATCCCGTCCAGTTATACATTTGCTAGTGTTGGATTATGCTAGATCAGTCAACAAAAATCTGTGATTGAACCTGGTGCCAGCTGGCTCTCCGGGGTGACAGCACAGCTGTGTGCTATGAGATGTTCTGTGGAGGTTCACGTGGCAAGGCAAGAAGAAGAATAGAGAAGTGGTCAGCGATCAGTCTAACCTCTCTAGAAACATCACCTCTTGTCAGGAGAAGGAAGACCTGGGCACTGGCTGCTCCTCCCTGAGAGTCTGGACCAGGATGTTGCAGGATGAAGACGGTCACCACACAATGCCCTGGTGGCAGCTCGTGCAGGGCCTTGGTAAGCCAGGATGGGAGGAAGAGATGCGAGAGTGTTCCTCCGCCAGGTCCTCTCTTCGACAAGCGAAAGCCACGACAGAGCCGGGGACAGCGAGCCGTGCCGGAAGAGCTCGAGGGACAATATGGCACGAGCAGCTACGGGGCAGGGCGAGGAGGTCCAAGCTCTCCTCCTAGACGGGGGCATCCAAGACCCTCCCATTCAAGGATGTCTTCGGCTGGAGACCATTGTTCTGAGCGTGCACCTCTGGGTTGGGCTGTGTCATCTGCTGCAAACGCTGCTCAGGAATGAAGGGAGAGAGAGTGTCAGCCGGGGGACCAGGAGAAACAGCGGTGGGACAGCTGGGGCATGGCAGCATCTGAGGGTTGTGATCCCTCGCCCCAAGCCTCAGAGGTGGGTCTAGTTATAGGGAAGGGGACGGTGCGTGTGGCAGGAGTTACTCCTCCATCAGCGTTCAGCAATCCACCGCCTGCCTCTGCCAGTTACCTCTGCTTTGGTGCTGCACACAGCACAGCAGCTCCTCCTTTTATCTGAAATACCCTTATAACACAGGCAAACCGTTACCAGGCAATAGCAGCTGCAAGTGAGACCGAGACCTGCAATGTCACAGGCTTCAGGGCAGACCCGTTTTCCTAGTTTCCGTAATTTTTCAACTGGGGTTGATTACAAAGCATCGTTAACTAGCTACAGCAGGCTGAGAAGGCTACGGTCTGTGCCGCTGATGCAGATGAGACCGGTCTGCCTGCACAAGCCTCTGCACCGGCAGCAGTTCCTGTCACCCTGAGCTGATCAAATGAAAATTGCAGAGACAAGTAAAGCGAAGGAAGAACCCAGGAAAATATGGCGGGGCAAGTCATTACTGGAGGCGTGGGGACCGAGCACCAGGAGTGATGAAGAAGAATGAATCACTTTTCCCTGTCAGGGAGGGACTAATGCTGCAAGTTGCAGAAGAGGAGGCAGAGGAGGATCCAGCCTGACCTGAATAGACATCACTAAGTCAGGAAGAAGCTCTTCCCAGCAAAGAGAAACAAGCTCCTGCTCTCCAATACCGCTGAAGTGGCTGTTGCTGGATGAAGTCCCTGAAATGTTCACTGAGCTGTTTCTGCCATTCATNGCCTCACATTCACGCTCAGTAGGATCAAAATGACTTGTAATCTTTCCTGTCTGTCAAAACCACTTTATTCAGCGTTGTCGTCTAATTTCCCTCCAGCTCCAGCTCTATTACAGACTAATCCAGGATCTGTGCATAGAAGAGGCCAAAAATTCTCTCTGTCTCTCTGGTATCGACACACACACACACACACAGAAGCCTACTTTCTTCTTGCTGCCATCTGCTGCTCACTCCTGGGTCTATGAACAGTGGGGAGGAGGCCTGGGTCTCCTGATGTGTGTGGGTGCTGTTAGAGGGAGAGCAGGACAGAGAGGGTGCACACCAGCTGCTGACTGGTACTGCTGGTTTGCAAGATGCGCTGAGGGCATGGGGGGAAACATGCTCATGAGCTGCCCCTGGATGCCAGGACACGTTCTCACCACCCCTACTGGAAACAGGATTGAGACCAAGCGAAGGGTTGAAGCCATATCTGTATTTACGGTCTTCCCTTTTCCCTCTTTTCCAGCTCATGTTATGAGGGGATAAGAAGCCCTCGAAACAGCTGAGAAAGGATGTACTATTGGAATTGCCTCTGGCCTTCAACACAAAATGGCAAGAACCTAAACTTGGCCTCAGATGAGAGACGAGAAACTGAAAGATGTGAGACACCAAACCCGCCCTGTTCCCCCTCCAGAGCCCATCCAAATGGAGAGCAGGGAGGATGGAAAGTCAACACCACCTGCAACTTGACCTCAAAGGCTGAGACCCTGAAGCTGACCTCAGTCCAGCAATTCCAGCCAAAATGTTTCTGAATTAAACATTATTCAAAATACAGTATCCACGAAGCAAACTCATGGGATTTAGATGGCGTCTGCCGGCTGTTGCAGCTGAGCTGGGAAAGCCGTAAATCAACACCCCAGCGGTGACTTCTTACACCTGTAGCTCACAGTAGACAGCATCGAGCCAGGGACTTTGTGCACAGTGCTCTCAAGACTGAATGTCAACACTGTAAATAAAATCTTAACAGTAATTACTAGGTATGACATACAGAGACTCATGATTCACTGCTACATAAAACCCTGCTCAAATTATTTTAAAAAATGTTTTAAACAAGATCAGAGTTGTTGGTGTTACAGGTCCTCAATGAAAGTCTGCATTGCTTCTTAACCCCTTGTTCACTGAGTGCCCTTTACAAAGCACATGACCAACTACTGCTGTGCACATTTGTCATTAGCAGGTCCTAGCCCTGAGATATTTCAAGCTTCACGCTTGGAGGACGCTGATCTCTCTGCTGAGACTGGTCAAGTAACCACGCTCGTAGCCAGGGACTGCTGGGAACTGGGATTTCTCTGGGTTAAGAAACCGCGAAGATTTCTTCCTAGTCTCTTCCAGAGCTCCAGTCGCCTGCACCGAAGAGATATCCAGGGAAAGAGGGCTCCATTTTTGTGATGGTGACAACATAAAGCTCAGCGAGGGACAACAGACTGTCCTAAGGGGAAACTACCTGGAGGTCTACCCAGTTGGCCAGATGCAGCCAGCCATGTGCTGCCCAGCAGTACTCCCAGCCATTTAGACGTGTTAGTGCCTAGTTGTGCCCATAAATCCTCTCCAGCAAGCCTATGTCGCCAGAGACCATCCTGTGTGCTGGAGCTGATTTGAGACCTCCTGCAGGGAGCAGAGCTCCTGCGGCACCGACCTGAAGCATTCTGACAACTTTGTCAGAGCAGAGTCTGCTTGGTTCTTCTTAGGCATAGTTCAGCGGGGGGCTTACTCTACGCAGACAGATAAGAGGAGTGGTGAAGACATTCATACCTGCCGGAGAGTCCCCGTTGAGGTGAAGAAACAGTACAGCATGTATCCTGGAATCAGTACCATGGAGGACAGAGCCATAAACCAACCAATGCCTTGTCCCCACGCAGGATAGACGTATTTTCCCAGTGTCAGAGGGGTCATTTCTATCACACTGAAGAAGAACACGCCCTGGGAAAAGAGCACCAGCCATTGCAGGTGAAGGCAAGCAAAATCAGGGTCCATCCATCCATTCTTTCCTTCACTATGCTCTTAGCTCCCAAGAGTCTTCCAGCAACCTAACAGCTCCTTAAACTAGTCTAGATGCTCTCTGCCCACCAGCTGGTAATTTTAAATCATTTCTCTCCCGATTATCCTTTGTAAAAAGCTAGAACTGGAATACCCCTGATTTCCTTCTTCACCAGACTATTTGGACAATCAGTGCCCCCACAGCAGCTCCTAGGCAAGTTAACAGCATCGTCACACCTGGTCTCAGGAGTCTTCATCTTCCTGTCATTGGCCTTTTCACACCATTCCCTATACGTCTGCTGGAAGTGCAGGAACCAGCAAAACATAAAGTGCTCTGCAGTCAGCCATACTACATTTGCTGATGTCTTTTGCTCTGACAAGCCTATCAGGGGCTGAGGCTGGAACTGGAGTAGTTGAGAGTCTTCACCAGAACCAATAATACCTTTTTAAAACAGTAAATTATTTGCTTATCTTTTGGCATCTCAGGAAGCAGAATGAAGGACCGATGGCATAATTTCAATTAAAACAATCATCTAGAGCTTTTCTTATGGGTGATTTGCAGCAGGCTGAGTGACAGAGGCTCCTGCATTATTCTACCCATCTCAGGTCTGCCTAGAACCACCTTGTACCAGACCTATACTGGGTGGAGAACACAGTGTTCCCCTACAGCCCATCCAAAATAAGAGGTCCTTCTGAATCCACTCCTGTAGATAAGAAACCTCTGTTCTTACCAGGCAGACAAGAGGAGTGAAGAAGGCCCAGCAGATCTTCCACCAGATGCAAGGTTTGTAGCCAATCATTTCTTCAATGTTTCTGTAAAATCTGTTCACACCTACAAGAAGAAATGAGCGTTGGAAGAAACAATCCCACCTCAGCACCATAGTCATCACCTCTGCTCGCGACACAGCACGGGCCAGCCACAGCAAAAGGGTGATAATGGTGTCGCATGAGAAGCGTTATCTGGAGGGGATGGGGTAGGTGACACAAAAATTTGTGCTAGCAGCTTCCATGTTCCTGGTGTCCTCTTGAAGGACCAGAGGGCAGGACCCTAGGCATCTGCCAGTTTGCGCAGAGGCCTTTGTGGTGGCCTGGAGAAGTGTGATGACAACCTTCCACTCTTGATTTTCTGGAGTTATCAGCCAAAGCTATTTTCAGTTGCAAAGTTTTCATTGGCTTCACTGTGGGAAGCTTCTGAATTAACTCACTGTGCCCATGGAGAAAACAAAGGAACACAGTCTTTTGTGCTTACCATAACACCAAGAGATTGAGATGGTCTCAAAGAAGACAAGAAAGAGAAGACACATGCCACTGGCTGAGTAGTAGTCAAACAGCTTGAAGACATAAATGCCACCCTGAGAAGACAAAACCAGGGTCAAGGAGTTTAGTTATAGATTATGGTTGACAATATCAGCTGGCTCCTTGGATTGCTACTATCTGTGTTTGCTGGCTTTAATGTTAATTTGCTTGGACAGTAGAGCCAGCGTTGCAATTCTTTCCACTGGAGTCTTGTTCCCAGCAGCAAAACTGATGTGCTCTTGCAGACAATTAGCCAGCCTGTTTAGGCATGGCCAACGGTAACGAGAAAAGCAGAGATTCCCTAAGATTTCTTACTTTTCTCTGTTTTAGATGGAGTCAATTAACTTAGTAAGCTCTGCTCCCCACAAGGAGTTTTGCTGCCTTGCCTCCTCATGAACCTAGGGTGTTCCACAAGTGCTCTCCAGATGACCCAGCCCTAACCTCCACATGTGTGAACTCTGGCTTCAGGGCCAGAGGTTCAGGGCCCCAACAGACTGCTCTTCTTTATGTTACCTTAACCCTTTGCACCAAGCGTTCCCTCATCTTGGGCTCTGGTGGCTTGAACCCTTGTTGCAGATAGCAAAAAAACAAGCCAGACTGACAACAGGATGGTGGTAAAAATTATGGAAGCATCCTAAGTCACTTGAGATGTAGCAGTGATGAGGAAGCCCATTTATCCAGCATTAGGTTGGCTCCCAGGGGTGCTGACACCTCTCCCTAAGCTTTTGGTGCTGCTGTGCTATGCCAAAGTGACTAGAAAGGTGCCATGAATGGAGCTACAAGCAAGGCTATCTGTACCTGGGTGATGTTGGAGAATCCAATGAGATAAGAGATGAAACAGACTACTGCGATGAAGACCTTCTTCCTGGCTCTCAGGAGATGAGGATACTCATCCATCAGGGCTGTAATGAACCCTTCCACAGTGCAGAACTATGGGAAAACATATACACCAAGGACATATATAAGTATCTTAGCCTGACATCATAACCTCCTACCTTTAACTCCAAAATTGGGAGCCTCATTGCATAACATGCTCTCTTCAGATGATAGAAAAGGAGGCACCTCTGCACAAAATTGGTCCAAAACACCTTCTGAAAAATGCCTCTCTCCCTCCTCCATGAATACAGAGGGAGCTAAAAGCACCAGGGTTAAATACCTAAAATCTTAGCCGCTTTCTGCCTCCTGTGGAAAACCTCCTCTTCCTTCCCCCGAACTCTCTAGGGCCTCCCCACCACTGCCTTGCTCTTGCATGCTACAAGGTTGTTTCTGTCCCAGCAATGCGTCTGTCTGCTGCTGGGACACGTGTAGGACCTTGCTTGCTCTTACCTTTCCCATGTGTGCTGCTCCCAGCATATTGCAGCAGCTCTTGTTCTGTTCCATGATGTAAAATACTCCTTAAGGAGCTGCATTACCCACTGCCCAGTCTTACATGCATGTACATAATAACAACATCTCCGACTACCCAGTCCTTCACTTTATTTCACATTTTTTCAAGCACATTGCGTTAAGTTCATGCAGTACATTAAAAGCCCATCCTCACAGCACATGCTCTTTCTAAAGCTGAAAACACCTGGCTGGCTCGTGCAGTGCTATACCAGGAACAGTGTATTAATGCTGTCTGCACCGTAACAAATAAAGAAGTCCCCATGAGTGTTACCTTCAGATCAACTTTCCTACTAGTTCCGCCCTATGGCATGGGGACAGTTGGACTGTATATATGCGAAGTGCATCCTTCCCTCCTATTTCTTGTTAAATTGTGAGATTCACTTTTCTATTTCACTCGCAGAGACCACTGGTAACAGAGAGCTCTCGGAGAGCACATCATGCCTCTAGCAAAAATAACTGGGAAGTTTATGAGGGCAGCAAGCTCCCAGTTTCCCTGGTTGCCCTCAGTAAATGTACAAGCCACTGCAATGAAAACGAAAGAGATTTCATTGCTCTTGGATGTCAGGGACCTCCCTGTCCCTGGGAGAGCGCTCTAGAAAGTGCTGGCATTTTCAGATTCAGTTTTGAATAGGGAGACAAGAATTAAAAAAACCCTAGAGTGGAGGTAGAGGTATGTAGACTAAAAAGAGCACTGGAGGGCTGGAAAGATGTATGGAAGAAAACCAGGGAGTGTGAGCTTTGCCTATAGCTGGGAGGGACAGTGGAAGAGCTTGGACACCGCTGGCTGCTGGGGTTGGCTTCCATGTGCGCCAGAGAAAGGCAAAGGGTGATATTTCTGCTCAGGCTTTTATATCTGCCCAGGGCAGTGTGGAAAGCTGGTATTCCCAGAGCATCGAAGCTCAACTGCTTCAACTCAGATTTTTAATGAGCTAAGCCTTTTATGTTGGACACAAGTGCTATTGAAGTATCTTTTGCCATTTGGGCATGGGTTAAGCTGCCTTTATACTCATTGACAGTGAGCTCTTCACCCCATCCCACACGGCTCGTTGTCTGGAAGAGTCAGTACTGAGCTGGCACCACAGAGTGAAGAGCCAGCATGACAAAAAAAAACACTGTCGAAAGCTATTCCTTCCACGTGGATGCATGGCCAGGTGCTGCCTGAGACATGGGCAGGGCCAGGTATAACACCAGGCAGAACACAGAGGGAAAAGGGTTTGGAGGGGAGGCAGAAGTGGTCAGGGGCAGAGGGTGGATGTCATGGGTGTCCAGCGGAGAAGAAATGAAGAAAAAGATGCTTCAGATAACAAAAGGGAGTAAAACCAACAGCCCTTTGGTGCAGAAAGAGGGATCAAAGTCAGGGAAAGCACAGAGGGAAAGACAGGGAAATAGGTGATGGGCAACAGGGCTACCAAGCGAGTTGAAGTCTCTTTGCCTCCCATCAAAATTAAGCTGGTGTGTAATGGATGAGGTAGGGAAACAAGCGGCAGTACGCTGCTTTTTCTAGCTATAAATGAGGCGATGGCCTTTGTACCATTTACTGAAAATTGCCTCATGCCGACCTCAGGCTTCAGAGGCGATGCAGATGGAGGAGGCTCACCTTCCCAGCCCTGGGGACCGTGGCTCCCTGGCTGGCCCGGTGCCCACATTTGCTGGCCTGGTGCCCACATTTGCTGGCCTGCATACCCAACCTGAAATGCTCGCATGAGATAAGTAGGCAACTGTGTGAAAGCGTGTTGCTTTCAGGAGCGATGGGGATCCAGGTCACTGTCGTGCCTCCTGGTCTCAGCCTTGCCCTGTGCGCGCACTTCTGCGTGCAGGTGGACACAGACACGTGTGCACACACACGCACGCATACACTTAAGTCAGCTTTCCAAAAAGTCTCATTTTTCTCACCTTCTCCAGCCATAATTTTTAGCACATATTCTGTTCTTCCTCACGCCATGACACTGCTTCTCTCCTAAAGATTTTGTTTCCATTCACTTTTCTCCTTTGCTCTTTCTCCCCCTTCAGGGGGTTAATCATTACACAAGCTCATGGGTCCGATAATCTGGGCTTGGTAGTCAATATAGGTGGCACTTCAGTGTGAAATGAAAATCTGTCTCCCATCCTCTCCTAGTGTCAGGGGCTTGCTATCTCCTCATCCACGCAGAGCACCCTGACCGGGACCCACAGGGTCATGGGGGGATTGACCACAGCTGCCAAACGTGCAGTGGGGGGCCAGGGTCTTGCTGCTGGCAGCTGGAATTCCTCATGAATAACGTGTGAGAGGCAGCCTCACATGGGACAGACGCAGGCTTGCAGTCATAAGGCTTGCGAGCTCCCCTGGGGAGAAAACGCCTGACCTGGAAACTGGTAGGTTAAAAGAAAGCATTAGCATATTATGCAAGAGGGTCTAGATGCAAAAGAGCTAAAGCCCGGATGGATGGGAGGCAGAGTGAACATTAAGGCACATGAGCGGCGAGTAGGGGCACAGGAGGGAGGCGCGTGTCTATCAATATAGGTCATCCATCCATTTCAAGTAGCTGCAGACGAGACGAGCACCCTGGCAGAGAGAGGCAGATGTAGCTGCGCAGCCTCTGCAGAAGGCTCGCTGTCGAAGATAATGGACATAGGTGGACCTACTCCCACCATCGTTGGGGCTGACTGCTGCACTGCAAACGCAGATCTCAGCCCTACCTTCCTTCGCTGGCCGGGTTCCCCAGCATCTCCGCTGTGCTACAGCCCCGTGCCCGGCTGGTGACAAGGGGCAGCCCCAGCACAGCAGCTCTGGGGGCGCAGGGTGCAAGAAACGCCCGATGGCCCAGCCACGAAAGAGCAAATGAAAAACGGCTGCTCCCCGTCTGCAAATACCACGAATGGTATTTAATCAGCACATAGCAAAACCATCTTT
>VXBH01005606.1:521-45211 GCA_013400035.1 Rynchops niger | reverse complement strand
TTTTTTTTTGTTTAACTGGACACTTCAAAATGTAAATGCGATTGCAGCCGTTGTTGAAGCCTGTGTGATTTGTCTTATACGCATAAGCTGCCGTGCTATTAATTACGTTTTTGATTGAATCAGAGCTCCAGCATGCAGACACAAAGCTTCTTCGCATGTATTTATCTGTGCTTTTTTTTAAAAGCTTGTTTTCCTTTTGATACTTCGTTCCCCGGGCCTTCCTCCTCCTCCTCCTGGCAATGATAGCCCCCCACGGACTGCCTGCCCTCCGAGACTAGCTGTCAGAAGGGACTTGGAGAATTTCAAGTGTTTTTTTTTTTTTTTAGAAGCAAATGCAGCAAATTAATTTCACCCAGTGCTTAGAGGGCTTATTGTCATGTATCGAACTATTTACCAGTGCTGAGTGAATAATCCATGGAGAGTAATTTTTTTTTTTTTTTCTGTAAATGTAGCTTCTTTTGGAACATTTAGTCATTATTTGAAATTATTTGCCAAATAATGTCTGTGGTAACGCAGACGTGAACTTTATGATGGGTTTATGGGAGTGTGCCATAATTGAAAACCAGATTTGGTTGATTAGATTTTCCTGGAAACCAGGTGTGACACTTCAAGAATAGGCGCCTGAGTCTGACAATGAACTCAACTTGGGTTTATGAATGCTACCTGTAATCCAAGAGAGCATCCATTTTGCACTGGTGGTTTGCACTGCGAGGAAAGAGAACGTGGGCACAGGGGAGGATGTGACAGACCAAGCACAGACTTTTGAAGGAGGCTTTGATTTTGATGCCTTCCAAAGGGAGGCATGCTGCAATTCACTGCTTCACTGGGTAGCTACTTTTATGAAGAATCATCCGAAAAAAAGGTATCACTGCTTGTAAAAACACAGGGAACGTGATTTCTTTCATTTTGTGAGGGCTCTGTGGGGGGCTTTTGCTACATCCAGGTGCTTCCCCCTCAAATTTGTAAGAATTATCTGATGGCAAAGCAGACAGGGTTCCCAGGCGCCAGCCTTTCCCAAGGCACAGCTGCTTCCTTCTGCCAGGATCTGCCTCTGCTCACCCATGTGGAATTTGGGTAATGAGGTGAGGTCTCTGTGCTCAAAGAGCAGTTAAGGTTGGCTTTGCTATCTCTTGTGCAACCCAGGGGAGTGAAGGCTTGTCTGGCTATCACAGGATACATAAATAATGGGGTAGTCTTGGGGAGCCAGGACAGCCCTGCTTTTTGTCAGCAGAGACAGTAAAATCAAGATAACAGAGACTTTGTGTAGTTCTTTGTTTCCTTGAGAAGCTCCCATGCCCGATCATTGACCTTTGCCTCATTACCTGTGAAATGCATATTAAAGTTGACACCCCTGTATAGGCTAATGAGGATTTTAGAGATCATGCTAAACATATATGACTATAGCACTCGTCTCTCCACCCAAATCATACTACCCATCACCTAGGGGAGGGAAACCTTGTAATTGGGGGATAAAAGCATAGAGAAAATGACTGTTAAATTGGGAGAGAAGAAACTTGATACCTGACGGACCAGTGGACGGGCTGTGTTCTCTTCCTCCACCCCAGGCAGGGACGCCTTTTTGAGTAAGCGCTGCGCCTTTCACCCTCTGCTGAATGTTACCCCGCGTTGTTGTGCTATCATTATTTTTGCTAGCAGTACTAACCTTAATTAATTAGCGCTATTGTAGTTAGTGAATTTATCAACGGCAATCTCGAATCTGCAACTGTCGCTCTCATTAAAAATAACTAATTTCGATTATTTGTGAATCTGATTCAGTGAAAGTCCTTTGGTGGGACTCTGATAGTAAATCAGTGAAAGCCCTGGGACTCTGACAGACAAATATCACAACTACGGTCCTCTTAACGCAACAACCCATGAACCAGGCCAGGCTGCTTCAACTCTGCCTGGGGCCACTTTTGTTATCAAGAACAATGCCAAAACACTGCATCAAACTACCATCCTCACAGCCCTAATTCAAATGCCGCATCACTGCTTTTCTCAGCGCAAGCTGTGGATGCTGCGCCAGAGCACTGGGTCTGGCTGGGAACTGGTATCTGGTGCAGAGATGCTCCTCCCAGATCCTGGGAGATTTTCTACCCTAACCTGTGAAAGTATGCCGAAGTAACGACATTTTCTTGCCCCACAGGAAATGCAGTTTGGTCAAGGTGACACCATAAAGAAATACAAAGCATCCAAACTGAGCTTCTCACAAAATACCCAGAGAGCTGCCATGACTTGAGTGAGGTCATCCTCCCCCTCTACTCTGCCTTGGTGAGGCCGCGCCTGGAGTACTGTGTCCAGTTCTGGGCTCCCCAGTTCAAGAAGGACAGGGAACTGCTGGGGAGGGTGCAGCAAAGGGCTACAAAGACGATTAGGGGATTGGACCACCTCTCTTATGAAGAAAGGCTGAGGGATTTGGGTCTTTTCAGTCTGGAAAAAAGACAGCTGAGGGGGGATCTTATCAACACTTATAAATACTTAAAGGGTGGGTGTCAGGACAACGGGGCCAGGCTCTTTTCAGTGGTGCCCAGCGACAGGACAAGAGGTAATGGGCACAAACTTTAGCATAGGAAGTTCCACCTAAACATGAGGAGGAACTTCTTTACTTTGAGGGTGGCAGAGCACTGGAACAGGCTGCCCAGAGAGGTGGTGGAGTCTCCCTCTCTGGAGACATTCAAAACCCGCCTGGACGCGTTCCTGTGCAACCTGCTCTAGGTGACCCTGCTCTGGCAGGAGGGTTAGACTAGATGATCTCCAGAGGTCCCTTCCAACCCCTACCATTCTGTGATTCTGTGACCAAAAACTGTTGCCATGAATGCATGGAATGAAGCAGTTAATACTGATTTCCCTTATTTCACATACCGATTTTGGGGGTGAGGTAATCATGTTTTACAAGAACAAAGCAGTTATTACTTGAAAGAAATCATTTTCCTTTTTTCCTTGCCCCAAAGCATTTTGGCAGGGATAATTTCCTGCTAGCTCTACTTAAACCCTGTGAGCAGGGCTGCCAGGGTCACCCAGCAAGAAGGGGACATGCTGTGTCCAGGCAGCAGAACTGGCACTTCACTAGGGACAAAAATTGATCTGAACGGAGAACAGCTTTGCAAAGATCCTCTCCTCCAATAGGGAAGGGGTGATTGTCTCTTATATGGCCGACTGGTTCTGCTGGGCTGCTGGAAGCTGGTCATTACTCTTATTTTTAATTGGCAGCAGGACAAGGACTGGTGCATTGGGTAGTGGTCAGATACCAGTATATGTCTACTTTAGGGAAGAGCGCAGAGGCGATGACCACACAGGAGCTTTTGTTTCATGCAGCTGTGTCTCACCAGGAAGAGTAAGAAAAGACCCTGCTCAGCACTGTCCCAAGGTGCAGAAGGGGACAACACCATCATATCTGAAGATATCTTCGTATCTTACCCCACTTTGTCCCTGGGTCGTCTCACCTGACTATCCAGACCCAACATCATCAGCATGGAGAAGAAGAGGATCGACCAGAGCGGGGACAGGGGCAGCTGTGTGACAACCTGCGGGTAGGCGAGGAAAGCCAGTCCAGGGCCTGTGGTAATGAAAAGAGGGATGAGCCCACGTTTATAAAGCATTTGACAGGAAGTCTGAGCTAAGGGCCACAGCTAAACAGAGAGACAACGATCAAAGTCAAGAATTGCAGGTATTTAATATAGGAGCTAGAAACACCTGAGCCTTCGCCCATGACACACCAACACAGTGGGGTGCAGAGGGGTAGGCTGGTGAGGCAGGAATGACTGGCAAGGCTTTGCCTTTTCTCTTCCTGCAAGCAAGACAGTCATTAAATTACTGCTACCAAATGGAGCCGCAGCACTTTGCTAGAGAAATAAACTGATATTCAGAGCTGGTTATAACTTTCCTGGTGTCTTTTTTTTTTTCCATCACAAAACGCTGTTTCTTGAGATAAAAGCTTTTTCTGGGAAGACAGCAATTTCAAAATATGTCAAAAAGACACAGTCCCATCTTGGTTAAATTATTCTGAGATTACAATTTCAAAATTTTGCATGGAAGAGGGACTCCAAATTTTGAGCACAACTACTGAAAATATAGGTAGGATCTATTCTCCATAGGCAGGCCTCAGAAAGCAAATGTCCTAAATATTTCACTGCAGCAAAAGCACATGAAACTTCAGCGTTAAAAGAAGATGAACATTAAAAGCAGGAGGAGATGCCCCTTGAAGCCAGACTGCAATGAAGACCAGCCACAAGTGCATGAGACCCACCTTGGTAGCAGGCTGTGCAAAAAGGGGTTGCATGCTTGGGGCCTGGTGAGGAAAGACCTGGGAGCATCCCATGCTTCACTGGCAAATTGCTCTCAAAGGTTGCTGGTGCAGTAAACCCTGGGTTTTTGCTTACCTGAGGAGGCCAACTCTGAGATCGACTTCTTTGTGATGTGCGACATGAAGCCAACAATAGAGAAAATAACAAACCCGGCAAATACACTTGTGGTGGAGTTTACACAGCAGACAATAATGGAGTCTCTGGAAAAAAGAAAGAAAGAAAAGAAGCCACCTGCAGGTCCCTAACAAGAGGCGAGGAGTGAAGGGTGGGGTAAACAAAAACCCAAGCCCTGCTGGGAGCAGTTCCTGTGCCATGGAGAGGTAATGTGGGGGATGAGTTAAGTGTCCTGCAGGTGGGGAGCCCTGCTATGATGATCACACAGTCCCCTAGGGAGCGAGGAGATGTCAGAGATCAGGCACCCCAGACTCACCGTGACCCCCTCCCTCACCCATGAGCACTCCCCACCACGCAGGAGGCTGGAAAAAGCCCAACAGACCTGTAGACATTGTTGTGGAAAGTGTTGTAGCTCCCCAGAGCGATCAGGGATCCCAGCCCCAGGCCATAAGAGAAGAAGATCTGCGTGGCCGCATCCATCCAGACCTGTGGAGAAGGAGCCGGGAGAGGAGTTCAGTAGGAGGGATTCCATGTTGCAGATGTTTGTCCTGCAGCAGCTCAGTGCGGGGCTAGTGAGGGGGCTGGATGGAGACTGGGTCTATGGGCTTGGCCACCCAGCCCACTGGGGTGGTAGGACCTGTGAGCACACTGTCACTAGGGCCATGGGTGCCCACAATGCTGGCTGCTGACCCAAATTCCAAGGAAATGTTTGGTCCAGTGTCTGGAAGTGTCACAGCAGCCACCTTAAAGCCTGTAGCTGTGCTACTGCCAAGCAGGCTGAACACGTCTGAAGAACAGACTTTTTTCTGCACCTTTCAGAACATCTCTCTCCAGGGCGAGGTGGGCCTCCGAGATGGTGGTGCAGGCAGAGAGGAGAGCAACAGAGGTGTTTGGTGAAACCCTGTTTCACCTGTGGGGTGGTGATTCTGTGCCTTTGTGTCATGCAGGCACAGCTGGAGCACACTGCCTCCTGGAGCCACCACTCATCCTGCAGCTCTGTGGGGTCAGCAAGGACCCTGCACCTCACCCCATGAGAAGGGGGCTGCCAGGGGCCTTTAACACAGGGCACTGAGTCAGGGATGTGGCATACGCCTCTCCTGCTTGCACTGTCAGGAGGGAGTGTGCTAGAGAGCATTGCCTCCCGGAGGAGGAGGAGCAGCAGCAGCAGGGGCTCTGCATCCTTCCTATGTGGCAAGCGCATCGAGAGTGCAGCCTGGCTCAGCATCAGTCATACATCCCCAGCCCTCCAAAACCCATGGCTGGAAGCCACTTCCAGGATGGCATCATGCATCCCGTTTTCTGAACCATGTCCCTCAGCCCTTGGTGCAGGTCAGAAATTACTCGTGCATCATCTGAAGTGTGTGTGTGTGTGCCCGCTTTCTCACAGCCGCTCCCCCCAAGGGGTGCTGCTCCCCTTGGAGTCCCACATCCCATGTTCACCCCCTCCATTCCTCTTCACTAGCGTGTCTTTGATTTTCCAATGTGGAGTTTCTTGTGCAAACAACTGCAAAGGACACCTGGCAAAGCTGGTCCCTGTGCCTTGAGGGCTTAAAGCCTAGAAGGCAGATGAAAAGGGGACAGACTGTTCTTTTCTTAATTGCATAGGATTTAAACAGCTCTTCTGCTTTTGAGACCCCTGTTTCTAGTGCAGCTGGCAGTACAGTTTCAGTGAGTTTCCTGCAAGAGGGATCATTGGGAGTCCTTGGGAAATTATGGGTGTCCCGTTGCACAAGTGACTGGTGACCTTTGGAGCCACGGGACCATTGCTGCTGCAAAAGGCAGAGTCTGTGTAGCCTGAAACACTGGGCCCTTGCAAGCCTCCATGCTCCCCCCGGGTCCCTGACCTCCTTCCGCTGGCCAAGGCAACGTTACCAGCTACCACTCCTCATCTAAGCACCTCCAAAAATTGCCGCTGTGTGCGCTGTTGTGCTTGTGCGGCTTCTGAGCTCCCCACACCGCATCATCCTTTCTCTGGGACTGCCAGATCAAGATCAAATCACCAGCCCTGGGAAATGAGTGAAATGCCAGCCAGTGAAATGAGGCGTTCCTGGCGCAGAGGGCAGGTTCCTTCGCTAGGGTAATTTCTCAAACGCACACCCCCCGCCATGAATAGCACTGCTCAAGTACAGCAGAGCTGCTGCGCGGACTTCCACCCACGAAGGGCCTGCCCTTTAGTTTTGTCTCAGCCAATGAGGGTTGTGACTGCTTCAATGGGGAAATACTCCATTTCATTTTTAATACTTAAAATATTCAAGGAAAGTGCCTGGGGAAGACTAATGTGGAGACAACCAGGAGGTAAGAGCTTTATGCATTAGGCTACGAACCTCGGAGTCAGAGAGCCTTCTGAAGTCGGGCGTGAGGTAGAAGAGGATCCCCTCCTTGGCTCCTGGCAGCGTGACTCCCCGGAAGAAGAGGATGAAGAGCATGAAATAGGGGTAGGTGGCCGAGAAATACACCACCTGCGAAAGACACCATGGGAGAGAAGTCCTTAGTCCGCCAGTGCCCAGAAGCTTTCCTGCCCGTGGTGGCATTGGGTGCAGCGTGTGTCCCTGTGAGGGAGCATGGACTCCCCACACACTGCCACTTTCAGCAGCTTTTGCTCGTGTTTTCTGTCTCCTGTTCCCTTACTAGTAAAATTTCTGGCCATTTGAGGTTTCTCCCTGCCAATGACACGCAAGGATGCACTAATCACAAAAGTAGCAGGCTAAAGTCTGGATGAATTGCCCAGAGACAAGGGAATTGCACAGGGATAAATTTAGTCCACAAAAGTAATCCCTTTAAGTCATCACATCCGTATTTTGCCGAGCTAAAGCTGGTGTTTCTCTAGTCCAATGCATCAAGTAACACGCATCGTCTTGACTCCACCACTTGCTTTTCATCATCGTCTCAAGGGAGTGGCAGGTTTGTGCCACCCCTCATCATGAGGCCTGTACCGGCAATCAGCAGGGCTTTGCTGCAGCTGTGTCGCTAAAACCTGTTTGACAGCGATCAGGAAAGTTAACAGCTTAGGTGACCTATACCTGAAGTGCTTCTCTCTGATTATTCCTTTATAATATTGTCCCGCTACGCCATGCTGTGCTCTAAATAACACATCTCAGTATCTCAGCATCGCTGTTTAACTAAACTAAGCAATTACCTTTCTGCTGTGCTAGCTTGAAATGCTATGCAGTGAATAACAACGTGCTTCTGATTTGAAGGTCTCCCACCAATACCTAAAGGGCAGCAAGAAAATTTTCAAAGGAGGTGGTGAGGTTTTTTCTCCACCAGCAGCATTATAAGACACCATGATTTTCAAAAGGGTGAGCCCAGAAGAGACCTTGCTCTCTCAAAGGGCTGTCCCCCAGCAGGAAATGTAAATAATCTCCAAAAATCTCTTCCCAAGTCCTTCAGAGAGACTGAGTGCTCAGACCCATGACTTTACAGGGAAGAGTTATTCTCTACGTTTAGAATGAAAATTACCATAAACATGGTAGCAATACTTAAAACCACAAAAGGTAAATGTCGACAATTTTAACAGCATCTAACACAATTCTGCCTTGAAACACCATAACCTTAGTTATAGGCATTCAAACGAGGACATTTCAACAGCCGAGATCCGAGCGCAGCAATGAGAGGCAGCACTGAAACACCTGGTCCTCATGCCGTACCTTGCCCGTCCACTCCACGCCCTTCCAGATGGAGAAGTAGACCAACAGCCAGGCCAGGGCTAGTGTTCCGGCCAGGGGCCAGCGGACACTGCCAGGCTCCCCCAAGCCCTCAGACATCTGGTGCATGTTCCTCCTAGGGGTGCGAGAGGTTGCGTTAAGGGGAAGTCCGACCCTTGGGGGCAGAGGGACAGGAGATCCTGGAGGTGGCTGGAGGGTGAAGGGCCAGGCACAGACAAGGATGAGAGCCCACAGAACCCTAAAGGGACCTGAGGCACATCATGATGGGGTAAAGGAAGGAGAAGAGAGGCAGAGAGGCTGTTGTTCCCTCTATCCATCTGACCTGCGGCTGCACAGCGCACCCCATGCCCCCCATGCCCACCCTGGCCGATGGCCAGCTCTGACCCCCTCCTGCCAAGGCTGTCCAAGGAAAGGTGCCAGGCTCCAGCAGGTGCGATGGCCGCGGCGAGGGGGAGAAACCTGGTGTAGGCAGGCTGTGGACATACTCCCAGAACTCGGTGACGGCACTGGTGAGATTGGTGGTGTCTTCCAGGGAGTAGTTGGAGAAGCAGCGGTCGGTGTTCCAGGCATTCCCACAGCTCTGCCACGGCAGGTCCTGCACCAGCACAAGGACAGGAGGGTTATCATTAATGTGCCCTCTCCAAAGGGCCATGGCAAGAATCAAAATTGTCTTCTTCTAAACTGACACACACACACCCTTTTTTTTTTTTTTTGGCAAAGAGGATGGGTGGCTCCTCTGGATGGGCAGGAACCCTGCAGCCAAAAGCATGAAACCATTTTCCAAAATAATGATAAATTGGGACACGGATTTTCCAGGAAACAATATCACGATGTGATTAGGGCAATGCTCTAGCACTAATAAAATGTTAGCAATTCCCCAGATAGAGAGCCATTTCCAATTAACTGTTGGTAATTAATAGCTAGTAATTAAAATAGCTACCAGGGGGATATTGTGTTTATAATCATTATGGCTTTTGGCTAGCTTCATTCAACAAGTGGTTAGAATTTACTGCACAAAGAATAAACACTGATTTTTTTCTTATCTCCCGTGAATACCGAGCTTCAATGCCTAAAAAGCCATGTGGCATTGAGGGACAAGTTTATCTACACGAATAAACTACTGCAACATAAGCATAGGAGTAAATTTAAAGCACTGTAGTTATTTCATGCTGTCCCTTGTCCTGATTATAAGCAGGACAAAGGGATTCCAGGGAGATGTTTACACTGTAGGTAGTGGTGTGACGGCAGCACACCCGCTACAGATTTAATACAATCATCTCTGGCACTACAAGTGCTGAAACCGCAGCGTCAGGGGCTGCGCGAGCACACAAGGTAGCTCACCCGTGCCCTGCAGTGCCATGGCCAAGGCAGGCCAACAAAAGCAGCTCAGGTACGTCTCCATGTGCAGCAATCTCATTTCCCGAGCGCACTGCATGTTGATAAATACAGAACAGCTATTCTGGATGATTTCCCTCTGCAGATAAGACCTGCGTCCCCAGCTCAACAAAGCTTTAAGAAGATGTTTGCATCCATTCCTATTCATCCACGTACACAGGCGCCTTTAGAAATATTATCTGTGTTTTAAGTGCTTTTTGGCATCAGTGCCTTTAAGTGCTGCCTTCACCCCCATCTAAATCAGCGCACTCCAGTAGATGATACCTCCTAATGCGCAAGCTGCCTTGGCAGAAGAAGGGCTATGGAGGGGGAGGTGGGGACACCCCGGTGGCCACCCAAGCTGTTTGCACCCACCCGCTGATTTCGTTGTGGACTTGCTAATTGCACTGAAGCAAAGGCAATGGCTCAAGCAGCACCGCGCAGCAGCCCGTCAACCAAGCGGTTTGCACGTCAGAGATGCTGCGCAGCTCTCACAAGGAGGGGCAGGCAGGGGGATGGTTTGTTGCTGCTCCATTTCCTCTGGATTTCAGAGGACAGAAACTGCAGAAGGAGAGCTGGGCTCCTGTTCAGGTTCAAAACACTCCTCCTCAAATTTAGGAGGAACAGGGGACGGGCATCAGCCTAGATTTTTGATTTGCACCTTGTCTCCTTTGGGGAATTTGGAAGTATCCCCAGAAAAAAAAAAAAAAAAGCCTTGAGCCAAACACCTGGAGCTGTCTGTGCAGGTACAAGCACTGGCACCAGTCGGGTCTGTGACACCTGACTGCACCTGACTGTACCAAAGCCTCATCCTAAAATGCACCCTGCCCAGGGTGTGACGGGGACGGGTTCCTTTGGGAGCAGACTTTTGTTCATTTGGGAATCCCCTGAGGGTGCACCTAATCATCCACGACTGAAAATTTTGTTCTGGACCCAGGAGCCTACAGTGGGTATTGTCAGTAGAAGCACAGCTGGGAATGCTAAACAGAGTATTTTAGCAAAAGTCTTGATAGATATCTGAACTTTTTGATCAAACAAAAAGTGAAACTGGATGCACAATGATCATAACAGCATTTCAGGGTTATACCTAAACGAAAAAAAAGATCCCATTTGAACTACGGAGTTGATGTCTTTAAAGCTGCAGGTTGCTCAGAAAGATAAGTTAGGGGAGGTTTTCCCAGCTGCTGGGCTGAAATAATTCATTCAGCTACCAAGAGGTTAATGTGGGGCGTGATTCTAACATTGTACAGTAGAAGACCCCCCTGTGGGAAAGGAACCCACTATAAACCACAACGCCAAAATACATGCTAATGTTTTCCACATCAATTCAAGCAAATTTGTTTTAATTCAAAGTTTAAAATACATATAAATCCAAACTAAAAAAAAAAAAAATAGCACTATGCTAATAATTTTTCTTTAACTTTCTAAGCAACTTTGGCTGAAAATACTTATATTCAAATTATATTCCAGTATTGTCTCTCGGAAGTTACAGGGCATTTTTTTCACTTCAATGCTATTTAGTCAGCTTATGTCCTAAAATACTTCATTCCTGTGAATTCATGGTGCGAAATGTGATACAGAATCTCCTTGTGCAGTGCTAGGCACCTTGGGCATGGTCCTTAGAAACAGGGCAAACAGAGGGATGTTTATGTCCTCCATAAGAGGAAAGCTCATGAGGGATGAACAGAAGAGGAAAAGGCACTTAATTAGACCTATTTGAAGATCCATGCGTGATCACAGAATCATAGAATGTGTCGGGTTGGAAGGGACCTTTAAAGGTCATCCAGTCCAACCCCCCTGCAGTGAGCAGGGACACCTTTAACTAGATCAGGTTGCTCAGAGCCTCCTCAAGCCTGGCCTTGAATGTCTCCAGGGATGGAGCCTCCACCACCTCTCTGGGCAACCTGTGCCAATGTCAAAAAATTGGGCTAAAAAATCCCAACTTGTTGAAAAGCACTAGGAAAAGTACTCTAGCCCGTTGTCTGGTCATCCCAGGAAAAAGAAGTGGGTGTTTCCAGTTTCTGTGGATAGCTCTGTTATCGTGTTATTGATGCCTTTGATGTTATCTGCCGTGCTCCTGCAGAGACTGGTGTCACTCCAGCAATCACAGGCACCCAGTCCCCGGAGGATGTGCTGCCGGGGCTGTGATAGCCTGGGCACATACTCTTGATCTTTAAACACAAACTTTCTTCTGCAAGCGAATGTCTAAGATTGACTTTCCTTTCTGTTTGGTTTTTTTTTTTTTTTTATAAGACACAGTCACAAGCAAATGTCTAAATGCTTTCTGAATCATTTTCCCATCAGAAAAAACTCCTCAGGATTTCATTTATCAAGAGAAGCGTAAATGAAGACTATTAAGGTCAGGACTGAGTGCTGGGTAATAAGAACATGTTGTGACAAAACCAGTTGTGGAAATGTGCAGCTGTTAGATTCACAGAGCTCTAGAAATAAGGCAGAGACATGGGGTGGGTTTTAAGGACTAACATGAGTGGGAAACAGTTTCCAGAAAGGGAATGGGAACATCCCCTCCAGAGGGGCATCGGTACCCATCAGCACTGCACGGCTGCCTTCAGGGCCGATGGATCTCTTTGGGAAGATCCAGCAGGGTGCTGATGAAGGCTTTTTGCCCAAACGGCAAGCAGTCGGTGCATGTTTTGTGGCATAAACAACTCCTCCCCACAAAGCAGGGAGTAATGACCCAGAACACAGCCAATGCCATGCTGCAGACACATCCGTGACTCACCGCGGTGAAAGAGTTGAAGAGATAGTAGAGAGCCCAGGCAATGATGACGATGTAGTAGATGTTCAGCCAGAAGGAGAGAACCACGGCTGCCATCCCCACTCCTGCGAACGAAGGCAGAGAGCAGCATCAATCCAGATGTCTGGTGCCCAACTCTGCTCATGGATGTCAAAACGAGTTTTGTGGCAGAACCATAAAAAGCGAACCAGCTCATCAATGCAGCACCTGGTACAGCTACACCAAACTGGTCAGCAAGGGAAGCTTGTTCCCCCACATCTCTCACCCACCCATTTCCACTGGGTGAGCAGTGCTACCTTTCAATACGCCACAGGTACTGTAGGGAAAGAGCTCCATGAAAACAGGATCTGGTCACTTCCCTGGCAGAATCGCTCTTTCCCATAACCAAGGCATTTCTGAATCACCACTGGATTCCAGAATGCTGCTAATCCTGATACGGTGACAGGTTCACGTTCCCTATCTACAGCCTTCCCATGCAATTAAAGTGAGCCCACATAGGGAGGCTTGGGGCAGGTCTTCTGCAACCAGAACCCCTCCATCACAGCCCCTGCTGCTCATGAAGTGCATTTTCACCACGCAGGACTGCTTGAAGGGAGCGCAGTGATGTTAGTGACTGCGGACACTGGGGCCAAGGACAGCTTGATAAAGACAGATAAAGACACTTGCCACCCCCAGGGAATTGCTGATTTGCTTCCCAAACCGTTGAAAAGTTTTTGTCTGTCATTATGTGCCATCGCCTTCTCAAACCTACAGTACAGTACCTTTAAACATAGGTGCTAATTTCCAGACTCCCAGTCCGCCAACAGAGGTGTACTGGCCCAGAGCAGTTTCCAGCAGGAAGAGAGGAATCCCGGCAAACACCAGGGTCAGGAAATAGGGGATGAGGAAGGCCCCTGAAAGGAATAGCAGTGTTACCAGATGGCTCCCCCTTTTACCAAGAAGTAAATGCCTCCAGCTGTGGTTTCTTGCTCCGCAGCACCCACGTGATGATGAGCAGACTTGCTCGGAGGCGCCAGTTTGCAACTGGAGTTGGTGTGAGTCTCCCATTGAGATCACCACTGCCTTCCCCTTATCGGTTCCTATCACTATGGATATATGTGTATCGTCATATACACATCTATATATTTATATACTGGCATCAGTAGCTACGTGTCTCACTTTGTCATTAGATATTTAGGCACTGCTAAGCCCAACCTGACAACAAACTCAAAAGCTTGGACACAGACATTGGTAACTTGTTCTTGCTGATGTTTTCTGTCTTACCTGCAGCAGCTCCCAATTACTCACCTTGAGGGAAAAGGGCACAGGAATGTCTGGCATCGGCTACTACTTTGTTTATAGCTATTTCAGTCTTTTAAGGAAATGGTGGCTAAGACCGTATTTGCTCTTGTAACAGCCCTATACACCTCCCCACCCTTGTTCTAGATTTTACCCTTAAAATTCCCAGTGAAAACATTATTCTTCTCCACAGATCCATGGAAATAATCTCGTCACTAGAAATGAGGGAGTGTAGCCATTCACTAGAGATATTGCTTGCACCCCTGTTATTAGAGGAGCAAATAGGAGAGCCTTGCTGTGTGATTTGAAGTCTGTACATGTTCAGGTCAGCCTGACTTCTAGGACTTGGGACAAAGCTCATTTTCCAGCTTCCTCATGAATGTGCTGGAGCATGTCTTCATTCCTGAGGAGGACAAACTCTTGCACAAGATGCTGGCTGGGGACAGAGAGGGGACACTCAGTTTGCTCAGCAGCAGCTGGCCATGTTTGGGATGGTGCTGGTTTCTGCACTAGCCGGAGGCCTGAGCTGTCAGTCTGAATCTTCTTCTCCCGGTATTAGCGGGAGAGCAAACATGGAGCCAGCGAGCAAAGCCACACTCTGGAGAGCTGCAGCCCGGCTTGCACCTGGCAAAGCCAGGCTCCAGCAGCTGCTCTGCGAGGGCAGGGAAGCAGCAAGGCACAGCCAGGGATTCTGACTCAGGGGACACCCAGCTGGGGACGCCTGCCTGCCAAGCGGGGAGCTGAGCCCAGCTGGGAGAGGCGGGCGCCAGCAGCCGGCGTGGGAATCCATGGGAGGCAGCGTGCAAGAGGAGCTGGCGACGGGTGGCGGGAAGAAAACACGCTCCGGGCCAGCAGCTCGATGACCACGAGCCTGAATCACAAGCTGGCGCGGAAGCGCAGGCTCTCGGCTTCAGCAGCAGCCTGGCGTGGAGGAGGGAACAGCTATGAGCATGGCTGCAGGAGGAGTGCTGCCCGCTCGGCATCCTCCCCTCCTCTCTCGCTAGCTGATGCTGCCTGCAAGGTCCAGACCCCTTGGAGCCCTGCGGGAGGCCAGGGTCTGTTCCGAGGACATGGATGGTGCCTCGCTACCGGTGCGCCTCATCACAGGGCTTGGAGACTGAGTTTATCAGCAGTCACAGTGCCTTGGTCGCTTCTGTGCAAGCAGCTAATGAAATTTGGCCACAGCTCTGATGATCCTGCATTTTTCACCTAAAGCAGGCCAGGAAGGTTTGTAGGTGAAAGATTTTATTAGACTATTGAGAAAAAAAACAGACAAATGTTTGGACCCAGGTCATTTATCCTGGCTTGACAAAAGTCCTCTAAAACAGTGGAAAGTCTACAAAGCAGACCACATCCTTGAACTGAGGGCTGTTGGCAATGAGACCACCACTCTGGAGGGTCAGGTCCCCAGGCAGACATGGATAACATCCCCTTGTGCTGCACAGACAGAGGGGAAATCAGATCTGAAGTTTGTACCTAAAGTTTGCATGCCTGTGCCTAAATCCTTGGCACAGAGAGAAAGGGGTGACCTTTAATCTCTGGCCCTGGAGGGACTGTTGAAAGGTCTGGTTCAGTTCCTGGGCTGGCTACAAAAGACCTTGGGAAAGTCCAAACCTTTCTCCAAAGTCCATGGGTCAAAAGAGGTGATGGCGCTGGTCCTGCCCTGCCTGCTGAGGGCACCGGCCCTTGGAGTCAGGGAAGGACCACACAGCACCTGGCTCTGCCTGTGTAGCCCCAAATCTGCCTGCCATCTCCAGCTCCTAACGCCATACAGCAAGGAATAATAATTAATCCTTAAAACGGCAAACCACTGCCCACGGATCAAAAGTTGAGCATTACAAGCTGTTACATGCCGTTGCTGGGAGTCTCGACGTGTAAATGAGAAAAGCATGATGCTTATTTAAAGAAACGTTCTTCTCTCAAGTTATTCAAGCTCAGGATCTCACAGACAATTTTTAGCACCTACTGAGCTGCATTTAGAGTCAATTTAGAGTCCGGTAAAATCCTGTTGACATCGGAAGCATGAGGTTAGGAATCAGTGTAGAGGCTGGAGCGTTAGTCATAGCTGGGCACAATTGAAGCTGGTTGCAGAGCCAGCGGGGAGCCCAGGCATCGCTTTGGGTAGAGCTTGCCCCTGGCCGCAGACAGGCCCTGCGCTGTGCTGCCGTACCCCATCTGAAGATCCCCTAATGATGTGCTTGGTTACAATGCCGAGCAAATCGGCCGTGAGCTGATGAGATGTGACAGCGGTAAGTGAGACGACAATATTTCCATTCAGTTCAATTTGCCTGTGCGTAATGGAAGCAGCCCCCACCACCACGCTCGGAGCAGCGCACATGCAGGAGGCTAAAATTAGAGTCCCACCCACAGTCTGCTCCGCTCCACACCGCTCCGGAGGCACCTCCGTCGGGGCAGAGCCCAGGCGGTGCCCACCCGATTGCCAATCAGATGCCACACGACCCTTCCTCCCTGCTCCCCATCGGCTCCCAGTGACGCTTTCGTGCGTCAGCTCTCCTGCCCGGCTCCGGCAAGCGGCAGCCTCCACTTTTGCTGCTCGTTATTGCCGGCTGCGGGAACAGTCGTGCCTGCGAACAACCAGACCGCGTAGGGGTGAGAGGAGCGGGCGACACAGGTGGCCACGAACGGCATGAAGGGGCAAGCGGGGCAGGGTGTTTGAGAGGGGGCAGGCGCCGAATCCTGCGTTTCATCTGTCCCCATTTTTGCTCGCAGGCGGCTAATCTCTCTGCATCCCTGCAGCTGCCGGGGCAGAGATCACCCTTTGCGCCTTTGCTAGTGATAATAATAACCCTCCACACCTCCACAGCACCCAGGATCTTGGCTGACTTTATAAACAGGGTCGATTTTAGCTTCAAAACACCCCTCATCTCATTACAGATATTGTCATCCCCACCTTTCTGTGTGAGGAGACAGCCACAGGCGGCGCGCACCCGGTGTGTTTGAGGTGGCACAGCAATCACAGGCAGGGACTGGTCTAAAAAACAGTGCTGGGACTTAGCCACGGGGCTAATGTTGTATGAGGATGGCTAGTGCAGTCAGGTGCCGGAGTGTGGCTGGGTAAAAATGGCAGGCCCACTCCGTGTCTCTGGCAACGGTGGTATGGGCTCCTGTAGGTGCACCTGGCTGATTGCCATAAACCTCACCTGGCCCAGCCCCACAGTCACGCCTCTGCACGAAATGACACACTGAAATAGAAATCTGTTTGTCTATATGGATAACTGCCTGGTCTCCCACTCAGACTTGCCCTACGTGCTTCAGAGAAAGGGCCAAGATCCTCCTAAATGCCGTGAAGCTACATGGACAGACTGCTGCAGGGAGCTAGTCCCCTCTCTTCTTTCCCAGGGTGGGAGGAGAAGAGCATCCTATGCAAGGATGGCATGGACAGCAGAAGTGGGCTGGTGATATGAGGAGAAGTCACGACAGCCAAAGACAAAGGGGGGTTTGAAAAGGGAATTTAAGGCAAAAGGAAAACAAAAAAGATGTGGAGAAGAAGCATGAGAAGAGACCCTCAGAGCAGCATGAATGAAGGTGGCACTGGGGACAGGGATTCTGGGCAGTGAAGAGCTAAGAGGGAAGGAAAGAAAAACATGGGAAGACTAGCAGGCAATACTAAAATCATATATATAGCCTTAAAGGTGAGGCAAAGGGGTTTCGACTTGGGTGGGAAGTCTGAGAAGTGGTTCAAGGAGGTGAGCAGCACTTCACGGGGGACAGAAGGTTGCTTTAGGAACAGGCACAAACAATGTCAGAGCTGGGCATGGTGGGGGAGAAGAAAAAGCCTCTGGTCTGCTGACACCAAAGCAGCTCACGCTCACCTCCACAAAAGCATCTCCCTGCCAAGGCTGAAGAAATAGTACCATTTTAGAGGGGAGCTGAGGCACAAGAGTGTATTTTCTGAGTCGATCCAAGACATGCAGAAAGTCTCTCCCTGGGCCGGGAGGTGATCTCCCAGATCTCTTGATTTCTAGCCCAGCACTGTTTCCCCATCTGCCTGCCTTTCTCTAGCCTTGCAATGGTTTGGCAAAGTCTCAGCTGAGGACTGGTAAGGAAAGGGTGTATTGGGGCAATACCAAAAAGAACAAAAATGGCTGGTGTTTGCTGTCCACGGAGGAGGGCACTGCTACCAGCTGCATCAGTTGCTACAAGTCCTTTGACAGCTGCCGCCTTCTCTCGTGGCCTCTGTTTTCCAAACACGAGGATGGAGATGATAACCATGACCCTTCTCACAGCACTGTAGTAAATCAAAGCTCATTTTCTTCCATAGATGATGACATTTACATGTACTTGTGTACATGTACATATGTATGCGTGCTTGTATATATGTCTACACGGCCCTGCTATGGCCCACGCAAAGCTTCTAATGAAAATACCTCAGACATGTGACCCAAACTCAGATGCAAAACTGTTACCCCTTGAGAATACACTAGTCTGAAGAGAAACCCACCATTAGCAGATAGAAAATTATTTCCCTGGGAATGACCCAGCATCCAGCTGGGTGCCTATGTGCGTAGCCCTCCTCGTAAATAAATGAGGTCCCCAGACACTCTTTATTTTAGCCCTGCAAATTTGTACTGCAGAAGCTGGGCAAAACTCAGACTTCTTGATATATTTCTTCTGGCTGCTTCTTCCCAACCTGCAGTTGCTAGTAAAGCCCTCAGACTGTGGGAACAAGTGTCCCGACAGCTTAATAACTCACATCGTTAGGGAATGCTCTCAGCCAGGGGACCAGCTGCTTGCCCGGACCCACACCAAACCGAAGCCCGTTCAGGGGACAGGGCTGCTCAGGGATGAGCGTAGGTGCTGTGCATTTCCCTCACCTCCTCCATTCTTGCCACAGAGGTATGGGAAGCGCCAGACGTTGCCCAGCCCGATGGCATAGCCGACACAGGACAGCAAGAAGTCAAATCTCCCCTTCCAGGAGCCTCTGTCTGGGATCTCCTTCTTCTTCTTGGTGACCACAGCTTCGGGGGTGATGGGCTCTGACTCTTCCAGGGCTGCCTGCTTCAGCTCAGTGGGAGAGCTCAGATCCACGGAGGTGTTGTCCATCTTGCCCATTGTGGCTCAGACGTACGGCTGCTCTTGCTCAAGCACTGGAGGAGCAGGAAGGGCAGCCTCCACCCTGGCCGAGCACGGATGAAACGGGAAGGGCTGAGCAAAGCTCCTGATGAGAAAGTAGAGAAAGAACGTGTCTTGTGTTAGTGTGGCAGGCTTCGGGGAGGGCCCTGCTGCATCTAAAGTGCACACACCGGATAGACTGGTGCACACCAGGGCAGTCTATCCGTGTTTCCCTGCTTTCCCCAGAGAGAAAAGGGAGGACAATTTTGCTTTGCTCCACAACCGCCCTTCTGAGGAGCCATGGTCATGCGGACTGCTGACAACAGGCTCAGATCTGGTTGTTACCAGCATATAGCAAACCCCTCAGCTCTCATCTTATCTGCTCTTCATCCCACCACCTGCTCTGCAAGAAAAGCCCCAGGACCAGTATGCATGCAGGGAAGTCACAGCCTGTGGGTGACCCACCACAAAGCCGTCCAGGCAGAGAAATATATCTAGCATGTCTGAACGACGATGGAGAAGGGCATGATGGAGGTGCCACATCCCCAGCTCTGAGGCCCAAAACTGAGTGTGCCGGCCACGGAGCCATCTGAGAGATTGCGTGGCCCAGGCAGCCATTCAGGGCTGTGACAGCGTAGCTTTGCAATGGCATCTGCCCTACGGACATGCCCCACATTGTAATCCCATGGCCTAATGTCTCACGGCAGTGACATGGCCGTGATCACAGCTGTGCACTTGCAATGACCAAAACAAATGAGTGGGTATGTCAGGAAACAAAGCTATGCTATGAAGAGGTGGCATGCTCTAGCAGTTAAAGCTGGTCTTACTTGAGCTGTTTACTCTTGGCAATCTTGTCTCCTAAGCAAAGAGCACCCATTTGCCCCATGGGATGCCTGGGGAACTCATTAACTAACATTTCTAAAGCGTCCTGACCAGAGATGGTCTCCCAAGCCCAGGCTCAACAGCAGTATCGGCTCCTGCTTGCTACAATTGACAGTCTGTGATTACAGCAGATGGATTTCATCCCCCTCCAGAATTTGTCACTGAGGCTAGAAAAACTGTGTTAACTGTGAAGGGAATGGCTGAACCAGAAAATAACTGTAATTCATTCTGATATGTCAGTGGAGAAGCCACAAAACTCCTTGCTGTGGGCTGAAGGCTGTAGCTGAAGCCCTCTGAGCTATGGAGACAGCTCCAAGCCTCACAGCTCCTCTAACCGAAGGGTGGTTGCAGGTAAGCCCAGAAGTGGCAGCACAAATAAAAAGCCTTCTAGGGAGAAGAGACCATTTCACATAGCCCATGAGGCAGACACCAGAAGAAAGCATTGCTGGACACCTGAAGCAAAGGCTTTGATTAACGGATCCTCTTTCTGTCCTACATCTTCCGATGGCACTGCCACACCAGCTCCTGGCTCCTCAGCAAGGCAGGGAGCAAAAGGATTACATAGAACATGTAGGAGGAAAGTAAAATAAAGACAATTTATAAATCAAAACAGAAGAAATAGCACCAAAACCCCTGGGAAGAATTCAGAGCTGGGCTAAGTCAGGATAATTAGCTATGCCTGGAGACATAACAAATTAGGCTCAGCAGAAGCCATTTTGCCTCACTTTTTTTCTGAGACAAAAAACAGTAGGTGAGCTGCTATTTTAAAAAAGTATGTATATATCCTGCCCTCCCTGTGCTCTTTCCCCTGTGCTTGCTGCCACAATTCTGGAGCGATACTGCAGCTAGATGATCACACTTCATAGTTCATATACTTGGGGTAAAAAGATAAAGGAGCAGCAGACCATACTGGCAGATGCTTCTTACCTGAGAAGTAAAGTCCTTCACCTCGAGCTCATAAAGAATAAACTAGATTTATAGAGGTTTCTCCACAGTCAAGAAACAGAACAGTCAAGAGGACCCACTGAAGGTTCATCCCACCTACTGTCCTGTCTTCTACAGTGATGGATGATTAGGGCAGAAGGGCTCATGTGTATCCCACAGCGCGGCCACGCCATGTCCTTCCCCGGACACACAGCTCTGACCAGGAAAAATACAGACTTCGGCTGTTCCAGGCTAAGTGTTTGACTTCTATGTTTAGACATCAGCTCACACACTGGACAAGTGGTCCTACTGGGACAAAAACGCACCTGCCCCTCCACTTATCCACATGGTTCTCCTCCAGCTGACAGCCTAGAGAGAGCAGAGTCAGTTTGGCAGCTCTCTGTCATGTCACATTATTCCTTCTGAAAAGTACACAGCGCTTTGGGCACAGCAAAACGCCCCAAGGACTCAAAATGATAATCAATACGACCAGAGATACAAGCTGGAGGTGGGCTAGGACTTGAAAACAAGGTCAAAGAGTTTAAACATGACACCACAGCAGGTTTCTCATTCAGCTTCTTCTAAATACTTCTAAATATTCTGAAGCCAAGACTATCAAAACAATCACTAAACGCCAGGGTCATAAATCTCTGGCAGTAAAGTAGTGACCTGAGTTTCACCGAGTCGTGCAGAAGGCCTGGTCTTCTGCTGCTCAAGTCAATAAAAACAATTGTGTGGTCCCCAGCGGGTGCAGACCCAGGCTGAAATGCATTCCGGAAAACAGTCCTTCCCCTCATTCTTTTTGAGGAATTTCACTTCAAATAAGAAAATAGCCCTGAAAAAGTATTACCTACACTTGAAACGCTGCTGCCTGAAAGTGCTAACAACGGTGACCTTTTTGCTTTCCTCTGCTTTAGTGTGAAATATTAACAGTCTCCTCAAATTTGACAGAAACCAAAAATTTCAAGGGCATAAAATTTCCTGAAATGAAACAGCAAAATTACCTGTGGAAACGTGTATAAGAAATACTTTCACACCTCTCCACCTCTTATTTGTCAGTGCTTTAACAGCCACACAAATCACTTGTGACCCATGCAGGTAGAGCCACAATTAGTTTAATTACACAGCACAGGCTGTTGTTCAGTTAATTAGACTTTTCTTTCCATCCACACCATTTTAATGACAGCCAAGTAGCCCCAAGGCTCTCACATCTTGTTTAGAGCCATGACTGGCTGATCAGGGCATAGCAGACTCTCGGCCGATTTTCTGCTCGTTGCATATGCTTGAGCTTCCCACATCGGTGAAAGCCAGAGGGGCTGGGGAAAAGACCCCGCCGTGGGAGCTGGACGATGCTGGTGGGGCACTGGCCCCATGTAGAACCCATCCTGGGCTGGAGCACCACTGTCCTGCCTGGCTGGGTCAGGAGGACAGAGGGGCTTTTGTTTCACAGCCCTCTCCATGTGCTGCCCAAGAGGCAGCCACCACAGCCACCCAACCTTTCGTCTCCCTTCCCCTGAAGTGAGGTGATTGCTTGCTTACAGGAGAAACCAGCACTCGCAGAAGACAGGAGAAGAAAATAAATCAGGTCTCTTGGGTGATAGGGATACCATGTGTCCTTCACCCCAGCTTTTCCACCCTCCTGCATGAGATTTGGGTTGTTGATATCTGGGTCTGACCTGTGGCTGTTGCCCAACCTCTATCCTCCACCAGCAGTCCCAGGCAATCTGTGTCGCTCCCAATAACATGGCAGGTGAAGCTGGCACCACACCACAACCCTATCCAGATGAGCAGAGGGGGCAAGGTGGGCATGAGCCATGTTTTGTAAACCATTAAATGAACAGGACACCCACATGAGGCCAGAACACACCTTGCAGCCCCTGGCCATGATCCTGGGAAGGCTGTGGCAGTCCATCATGGCCCTGAAAAAAGCAGGTGAAGAACTGCTGAGCTGCTGGCACTGGCTGCAGCCTGATGCATGGTCGCTTTGCCAAGCGGCGTCTTGATGTTTGTGTTATTCAGGCAAGAAGACTTGCGTCAGCTATCGCAATGCCCTCCCTGGTTCCACTTGAATCTCCTCTGGCTCCTTATCCTGCAGTGGAAAGCTGGATCAGATCCCGCTCCTGGCCACAGACTGCTTCACCCACCACTGCTGCTCTCGCCTCGGTGGCTGGGGCCACCTCACATTGCCTCTACGGAGTTTTGTGCCTTTCTTGAATGACACAAACAATGCAGCCTCTGAGCTGTTTTAGAGCTCTCATTTAAAGCTCAACTTGGCACCTGAGAAAGTTCCCCAAGGAGCAGCACTCATCCTTGGCTCCCACCACCATCCAGGCCCAGCCCCAGCAGCGTGCGGACCAAGGCTGGACCACATCCCGCTCCCCTTGTGGCAGCCCCTGAGCAGACTGCAGGCAACTCCCTGAGCCCCCCGCCTTCTTCGAGATTGGGAAAGACAGACAAGTGGCTTAAAGGCATCCCTGCCTCCATCCTACCCAGAGAAACTACCACATTAAAAAGATTAAAGGCCTGTTTCTGCCCATTTTAAATGTGCTGATTAAATTAAGAAGCATTTTCCTTTTCTTATATAGTGCAAGTTGGCACACTGGGATGCCAGTTTCACGATTCTGGTAGTTTATACAGTTTTGCTCTGTTATTCTTTTGCCCTGCCTGAAGCAATACGGAGGTTTTTAGCCCAGACCCATCCACCCATTCCCAACCCCAGTTACTTTTTGAGCTCACTGGTGAGTTTCACCCGCCCTTGAAAAAGGAGCGGAGTCCTAAAAGACATCCAGTTCCTTGAGAAGTAGGGAATGTGGAGTGGGAGTCAGGCAGGAGCACTGAGGATGGGCTAGTGTGGGGGGACTAGAGAGACAGTAAACACCCCCATAAGGGACCTGTCGTGAGAAGTGGAGGGACAAAGGACATTATGAAGAGAAAAGCAGGTATCGTTAGTCCCGCTGAACCAAAAAAAAACCAACTCACTATTCCTCCTCTAAGACAGAAGCTGCTGTTTTGCATATATTTCTGCACCTTTTTGTAGGCACAAACCAGGAATAACATTCATTGGCCTCCTCTGCCTGCCTTGCTCCTTGCTAAGGGGCAATCCCTCTCCAGGGAGGCTAATGGAAAAAAACTTCCATTGACTTCAGCGAGAACATTGCCAGGACAGAAGCACCTGAAAATGAACACAGAGGGCATTTCCAGCTGAAATTTCTCACTTGCCTTATACATCCCCGTCCCTTTCATTTGCAGCCCAGCATGGTGTCCAGGCACTGCCACCACGGTGTGGGCAGGCATCCCCGATGGACCCTTCATTCTTTCCCCCAGGGACGCTCAGGCAATCCATGAGATACTGCTCCCACCAGCCAGTAGGTTACTAAAACTGGGCCTCTGAGTGAAGATTTTAGCTAAAACCCTGAGCTGCAACAACATCCTCAGTGGGACCATGGGCCTTCACAGGGGTAAATTTCCCCGTCTCGCCGGGAGTCACAAGTACTGTGCAAAGGTCATGGCTGTGCTATGCATGAGGGGGGGAAATAGTAATTTCACACATGTAGAGATGGATTTTCTGCATCACCAGAGACGATGCAAGTAATGTCAGCGGTTATTTGCTATATTGGGCTTGATATGTTTTGGGGTGTTTTTTAGTTTCTTTTTCTTTTGCTTTTTTTTTTTATGAAGTCATTGAACAGAGCAAATTGGGCAACATTGGTCTTGCAATGGAAAGTGATGACCTTCACCTAAGAAAGCCACCTTGGATTTGTTGCCACAATTTTATAATGAAAAACTGAATAAAGAAAAAAAAATGACAAGGAAAGAGCAGAAACAAGAGTGAGAATGATCCAGAGACTGCCCTGAAGTGTCCAGCATAGCAGGGGAGCGATCACTCTTCACCTTGTGTGGCGGAGGAGCAAAGGGCTGGCCACTGTGTGTCCCCTGTGGCCGGGAAGCTCGCAGCTGGGGACAGGACCCATCCACAGGGCACAGATGAGTCCAGCCTGCTCCACACTGGCTAGAACATGCTGCTTTTGGAGATGAGCAGGTAAAATCCCTGCACTGCCTCAAAAATCTCTGCTACTGCATTCAGCTGAAAGTACAAAGGGGAAGATAGATGGGAGAAGGAGGACACAAAACGCGGACCTTCTCCTGCTCCTTCTCGGCAAGGTCACAGCAGCGACCGAGCCCTGCATCAAGTCACCAAGAGCTCATCCAAAACATGGCGCCTGTGAAACTGCCCGGCGCCACTCCAGCGCACGTAATTCAGCCCCCAAAAAGACTAGAGCCTCACCATGCTGAGGACAACATCATTTTCCTGCTGCAGCACAGCCAAGCCAGAGAGGAAATCTGTGTCCCACTTTCAGATGCCAAACTCTTTGTTCTCCTTCTCTATGAAAACGGAGAGATAATCGTGCCCCACAGCCCCAGGGCTGCTGCGAGCCTCCACTTGTTCATACCCTTTTTTGGGGTGGAAAATAGAGAACGGCAGATCCAGCTCCTTCCACAGGAACCATGCACCAGCATTGTTAGCCAGCAGCCCCTTGGCTGAGGTTTTCCTTGGAACAGCCCAGAAAACATGCTCGTTACCCAGTAAGGGCATCATCCCCTGCCGTCTAGGACCAGCCTGCAACTAGCTGGGCATTATAATCTCTACTACTTTAACACTCAGAGCTTCTTTCTCCTCTCCCTACTTCTTGTGCTAAGTGCTATACAGTGGGGCAAAATGATCAGCTCTTCCCCCTGGGGCTTGAGATAAGGTAGGTGAAGGAAAGGCTGTTGTCCCCATGCCTCGGCTGGAGACCCAAACCACAGCCGGACCATACCAGGGTGCGGATCCTGACCCTCTGGTGCCAAGTGCAGCTTTTATTGCATGAGCATCTCCACAGGGACCAGACACAGCTCTCACTTGCTGTATCCCCAGTGAACAGGTCCCAACATCATGGGGAGGTTCACCCCCAGTATAAAGACATTTGTTGTTTGCTCCTTATGCCCATTCAGTTTTTCTAGAAGAAAAACACTTTTGCAGCTGCATGCCTTCAGCCTGATTTTTGTTCTCCTCAGCACAAAATCCCAAAGTGTGACAGAGCTTCTCTTGGAGGGAGAACCACAACTAAATGTGCCAGAAGTCTCCACCAGATGCTGGGAGAATCACAACAAGGTCACCAGCAAACTGGTGAGCCTTCGTTAGCCAGGCTGCAGCTGTCTCTTCCTCCAAGCAGTATTCATGGACTGGGGAGCAGGGAGAAGGTAGGAGAGGAGGGAAGGAAGGGGCAGATGAGTTTAGCCCATTCTCCAGTGCCATGGAGAGTGGGAAGGGCTTCACCTAGGGAGCAAGGCATCTCCTTCAGGGTCAGAGTCTCTTAGAGATAGATCAGAAGGAAGGGCACATACACACTCCCCTTGAAACGCTCCCACAGCTGTACGGGCAGGGAAGCTCAGCTCCACTGTCAGAGTTTGCAGGACCTCTGCAAAGTGGTGCCAAGAGCCTGAAACACTGTGTTTCAGGCTGATCCTTGGGACTGCAGCACACAAGGCTGGGAAGGGCAGCCCCAGATCCAGGTAGAAGCAGCTGTACCTACTCATGTCCTATGGCTGCCACCTAGCCTGTCCCCAGAGTCTTCCTCACTGGAGACACCTGTCCAGGGAAACCTGCCCAGGGTTTCACCTAAGTCCTGTTGCAATGTCTTTACTGAGCCATCATTTAAGCTCACTGCATCTCCCTCCAGCCCAAAGTCACTGTGAGAAGCTATCCACTTTACCGACCCCCAACACCATTTCTGGGTGCTGCTCCAGGACCACCATCCTCCCCCTCACCCTGCCTGGCAGCACCGGTTCCCCAGATGGGAGCAGGGGGCTCATGTCCTGCTTCTCCACTGCAGCAGAAACACCCTCCCCAGCCCGGGCTTTTGCTTGGGCTGAGGGGGTTATGAAGTGGAGGCTGGCTGCTGCAGCTGCTCTTTAACACCAAGGGGAATCCAGTTGGCTCCGCGTGCCAGTGACAGCTGGGAAGGATACTGCCTTCCCAGCAACTGGCATCTTTCTTGACCAAGGGGACATTCCAATGTCAGTGGCAATGGCAAATGAAGAAATTTAGGCATAGCAGTGGTGCAGCTGATGGTAAAGCATAGACGTCTGCTTCTGCTTTGGGCAGCATGCCCAGTCCATGCTGCCCCAGTTGAGCACCAGGCAGGCCTGTCTGTCCCCATTCGCTCACCTCTCCAGCACCTTTTGGGAGGCAGAAACCATCCTCCACCCTCCATTGTCCTCAGGGTGCTGAGCCCCTCAGCCCCACATCCAACCCACTGTGGATGGAGGAGAGCTCAGCATCTGCAGCAGCCCTTCCCCAGGGACGCTCATGTGGGCAGGTGGCTCTTCCCCACCACTGCTGCAATGCTCCCTCCTCCGACCCCAGCGCTCACGTCCCCAAGACCAGACACTGCTGTCCCAGTGGATGCACCTACCTGACAGTGACGGCTGGTGGTGGGTCCTTGGGGTGCACCAAGCCACTCACGGAGACACCAGCCGGGGGAGGCACATACTGACCTGCTCCCACACGCAGAGGGGAGCTATGAGCCCCTCCTGCCGCGGGGCCCCTCTCCCCCTGCCTCACCCCACGCAGCTCCTCATTGCCCGTATCGATGAGCCCTTAATGAGCTTTGAGCTCACGTCCAGTCAAATCAACACCCTGCACGTCGCGGGTGCGGGGCGGGGGGGCACTCAGAGCCACTGGAAAAACACACGTCGCTGGGAGAGAAAAGGCTCCAAGGGCATGGGCAGGAGGGAGGGCAGGAGCATGGGCAAAGGGCCTGGGGCCAAAAAATGGGGGGAAGCAGCAGGCGAGTGGGTTTTGTGGGATTGGTTGCACCCATGTTGCTGCAGCAGTTCCTGCAAAGGCGGCTGCAGCAGTTCCTAAGAGGCCATGCTAAAAGCACCGTGCACACCCCTTGCCCTCCGTGTTTGTGGTTGCACAGTGGTCTCTGTCTTCTCTGTGATCAGGGCTGGATGCAGAGGTCCGGCATGCCATGGGCGGCAGGGAGGTTGGGTCTCCGTCCAGGAGCTTCTCCTGCTTTCACACAGCCCTGCCCAACGTGGCCCTTGCACAGGGCCAGGCTTGCGAAAGCACAGCCCTGCAAAGGGGGAGCAGGGCAGGCAGGGCCCAGAAAGAATCATCCCAAAGGACACCATGGTGTCATCAATCAGGTGCACGACTGGCTGTGGGTCAGACTTTTGGAGTGGAGGGGGAAGGGGAAGGAAAAGGGATGTTTTTCTTTTGAAGCATCAGGCAACATCCACCAGGCAAGGAAAGGAGCCATATGCGAATGACCAGTTGCTTAGTGTGTAAATCCTGTCATTTTCTCTAAAATGGGCTGCATTGAGTCTTTATTCCCCTTTTCTTTTTCTTTCTGGGGCCCAAGACAATTTGCAGCCACTGGGAGCATGGTGAAGTCTCTCTCAAAGGCAGCATGTGGGAGCTGCCGGCTCTGCCAGCATCGCCTCATTAGCAGCAGCATTTTCAGAGGCACAGGGGAAGGAGCCCAAGTGAATTAAAGTATAATTCTGCCCAGAGATCGCCAGCAAAAATGACACCTTCTCGCTTATCAGCTCCTCTCTTTGCGTGAAAGCAGAGCTAGGTATGCTTAAATTAGTAACAAAAGTATACTTAGCAGCTTTCACTGCTGTGGAGACAAAGTGGCTGGTGACCTGGATTCTCCCCATAACCCCCAGCCCGTACCCAAGGGCTTGCTCCACCCCAGGCATGATCCTACACCAGGTCCCCAGGTGCTCAGGTGGGCTGAGGGTACCCCAGTAACCCCACATGTTTTGTTCCTCATTAGCAAAACTCACCTTCTTCAAAGGTCCCTGGTGTCTCCTTAGAGCAGGCAATCACACCCATAACCCATCACAGCTAAACCCAATGCAGCTCATATGCCAAAGCCCTTGACACATACGGATGGGAGGGAAAACATCCTGCCGTATGTCTTTGCTGAGGTTGCTGCCTGTGGTCCCATCTACATCTGTGCTAATATCCTGCCAACAGGCTGTGTTTAAAGATCATGTTTCAGGCTAAGCAGGCACTAGAGGAGCACGGAGGAGGCAGTAAGACACCCACCAGGTCATTTTGGCCATTAAAAGAGAAAGACAGTAGTGCCAGGAGGGCTGGCAAGGCTGGTGAGGGAGAAAATGGAGAAAGAAAATTATCTTTGCTGAGTAAACCCAGGAGGGTTTGAGAGTCGAGTGGGAGGATCGAACGCAGGAGAAGGCATCCTGAGAAAAAGGCATCCTCTCTGGGCTGAAGCAAATGCTGTGAGCGGGAATCCCTTCTGAGAGTGAGCTGTGGGTCCGACAGGGCACCCTGATCCTCCTCCCCTGCCTGTGTTCCCCATGCCACTCTGTGAGCTTGAGTACCTCCTATTTAGCAGATAACAAAGTTAAAAGAAAGGTAAACTCCATCTGCCCCAGAAATTTTTCCTTTAGACTCTTGTCTGGGATATAAAACAGCCAGTGAAAATGTTGTGCTGCCCGCACTCCCTAGAAAACCCATTCTGCATTTATGCACGCGAGCACAGCCTTGCACCGGCCAGACCCGCAGGGACAGGGAGCGTGTAGTGCAGAGCAGGGAAATCATTATCGGCCGTCACACCATGGAGCTCTGCTGGAACTGCTGCCGGCAGTCATAGAATCATAGAATAGAATGGTTCGGGTTGGAAGGGACCTTATGGATATCTAGTTCCAACCCCCCTGCCATGCACAGGGACACCTCCCACTAGACCCCAGGTTGCTCAAACCCCCATCCAGCCTGGCCTTGAACACTTCCAGGGATGGGGCATCCACAGCTCCCCTGGGCAACCTGTTCCCAGAGTCCCACAGGAGCAAGATCCTGTCCCTGCCCAGTGAGCCATGGATCACGGTGTTTTGGGGAGCTTCTTCACAGCTCCCGGTGAAAATGGGACCAGCAGAGGTGGGCTTCCCCCGTCCCATGGGGAATGCATGGGCACAGCCCTGGATGTGCTGGACCATGTAGGAGGCTCAACTCTCCCTCACCTGCCAGGCTTGCTTTGCAGCCACCACAGGGCCCAAGCCAGGAAAGGGCTTTTTGAATGTAATGCCATGTTACCAGATTAGATTTGCTTCAGCGAAACAAACCAAATTAGAGCAGGTACCTGCAGATGGTAGTTTCAGTGACGAGCCAGCAGCAGAGCCCCTGGCCTCCTTTTGTCAAAAGAAATTAAACGTCAGCTACCGAGATATCATAACTCACCCTTTCCTGAACACGCTGTGCCTGGCATTAGCCTGTCCATCACTGTTCCCTCTTGGTCTTCAATCTCTCCTCAAGCCCCACTGCCGATGTGACACCTCCTAACATAAAAAGACAGAGAGAGACGGTAGCAGTTTGCTTGCAGAGCAGGTGTAGATCTCAGGCCTGAGGGAGCCAGCCTGTTATATGCGTTTTCACAGCTCCCCACAGAGTCCTGGCTGAGGAACACCTGAGAACCACAGCAAGCTGAGTGGAAACACTATGTGCCATAGGCAAAGACATTCTCTCACTGGAAGCAGAGCAAGCCATCTCCTCACCTCACACACTGCTGGCCTGGAGTGAAAACAGGCCAGAAAACAGCCATTGCCACTGAAGGGATAAAAAACTGATTTTGAAAGCAGCAAGTGTTTTCTCCACATCATTTGTTGTGCAAGTGGGCAGCAAGTATCAAAGGCACTGGGGGGCAAGAATTTCTCTCAGCATTAGTCTGAGCAACCCCTTCCTTTCCCAGAAGAAAAGAAGATGGGACCAAGAAAAAAATAGAGGATATGGATATTTCATACTTGTCTGGAACTAGACATGGACTGGTAAACCCAAATGAATTTGGTACCATGCCTTAGACGAGAAGTGGAATTTGTTTGGAAGGATGGGAATTGGAGCTGTTCTCTTGGTTGTTGTCCATAAACATTCATGAGACTAAATTTTGATTCACCAGTGTGTTCCCAGAAAATGGGAGCTTGGCAGATACTCAGACAAATACTCGCTGGCTTGAGTATTTGCATTTGAAGCATTTGGGCTGCCACCTCCAAAGCTTTTGGTGGCTTGGGAAGTATCCAGCAAAAGAGCCCAACCCCATCATATAATCTGGGTGAGTAAACACAAGTGCAATGAGTGTTTTCTGAATAACAGCTATTGGATGCAATGATAGCAGTAAAAGCAGCCAAGTAATCAGGCTAGCCATCTCTTGGTTTAAAATTCATTTGCAAAAATCATTAGCACAATCATTGTAAAATAAGCAGAAGTATAATCACTCAAGGATAATTTGCAAAGAGGAAGAGGGCTGCACTCACTGAAAAGAGCTGCTACTAGCTGTGAGGCGGCCTGGCTCTGACTCAGCCCGCCAAGTCCACCACCTCCACAGGGAAGCAAAGCTGGCCAGCACAGCAGGCCTGGCAGGTATTGCTTTTTTGAGCCCAGTCTAAGCCATGGCCTTCTCCTCCACAACCCCAGCAATCCTGTCAACCTGCTGTAGGGACCAAGCTGGCTTGCCTCCCTCCTCCCTGAGCAGGCTCAGAGATCAGGTCTGGTCTGACTCCTGCCACCCAAGTCATCCTCCCCAAAATGGTGCTCAGTAGGGTATAGACATGGAAAAAGTGGGAGACCAGGGTAGGTAAGAAGGACAATTCTTGTGTTCAATCCTGCCAGCTTCCATCCACAGGTGTTATACAGGACTCCCAACACAGGTGGCCTGTTGAAACTCCCCTGGTGGGGTCTAGGGTTGCTTCATCAGCAGTGTCTGAGCTGTTAATACCCAGTAACGTAATCACCTCCCAGTCTCGCTGGCCTCTTCCCCACAGGAAAGCTGCCAGAACCTGGGCTCCTCCTGATTTTGGTCACCTTGTGCAATTGCTCCCAGTTAAGGTGGGATGAGCCAGTCCTACGGCATAGGGAGAGGTCTTGCCCCATGCTTTTATAGTTCTCCACAGGCTGCCAGCCCTCCTCCCAGGGCACACAGCTTCTTTGAAATATCCTTCCCCCAGAAACCTGTACAATACTTTCCAGAGCTAGCACTTTTTTTTACAGTTGCCTTCACCCATTGGTCTTAAATCTACATTTATGCCACTTGCCCCTGCAGTTGCTAGGAGCCCTTGGGAGCAATTTCATCTGGAGATAGCTTGTTTCAAAGGCTGGGCATTTTTAAATCGCTTCCACTGCCAGCAGCGCAAACAAAGCAGAACATGGTGGAAGAACAAAAAGTGTAAAAGAAATATAGTAAGAACAAAACTGAAAATAACTACGAGAAAAGAAAAGGAATTTCCACCCTGGAGGAGATTAAAAGTGACCTGCAAAAGAAAAATAGATTGGTTGGAGCACTTTTGTTCAGGGCTCGCCTATTCAATTTTTTCCCTTGGAATACTCTGGAGACAGGGAGAACTAGTGAGATAATGTCGCTGGAGATACTGGCAGTAAGACTTCATCATCTGTGAAACAGACAAGTTCTGTTAAGCTCAGTGTTTTTTTCTGATGTTTGTCCTGTGCACCTCACCTTAACTCATGTGGTTGAGAAACACCTGGGAGAAAAGCTTCCTCTGCTAAAGATTTATTGGCACTGAGCTTTTGGTCAGCAAGTGAGACCTGAAGGACCAAGAGTCCTTCATCACAAAATGAAGAAGGTCAATCTGACAAGTCCTGAGATGTGTTATGGGAGGACTGGGGGTATTGGGTAGAAGAGAAAGAAAAGGCCACTAAAATAAAATCCATGCATTCAAAGAGGTCACAGTGGCATATTTCCTACTCTTTCTTTCAGTGAAGAGCCTTCACCTCCAGTTTGTTTCGGTAGAGTACCTGAATATACCCCAGAGGGGTATAACTGATTTCTCCACTTGACTGAAGTAAATAGGGCTGTATGAAGTTTCTGAGAGGAGAGAAACACACTGCTTCACACAGGGTAGCATGCCTACAGCTTTTGGTATCAGCTAAAGCACAGTGAAAGCTCAGGCCTCTGCACCTTCACAACATCTCCTTCCCTGGCCACAGGAAAGCTGGTGGTGGTGCTTGAGGATGGCCTGTACCTGTGGGTAGCCCAGCCCGTTCATCTGATCGTGCTAATAACTACAGCACTTCACTGCCACACAGATTCAGTTTCCTGATGGCCAAAGCCAGACCTGAGTTGCCCTTCCAAAGTGTGAGGTTTAATTACCAGCACCTGCCTCCCAGGAGCTGCCAGAAAGCTCTCGAGCTGCTTGCTGGTCAGTCTCTAAGCACTGGCAAGGGTACGACACCTGCCTGTGGAATTTCAGGTTTCTCCAGAGGTGCTTTGAAGGCCAGAGTCCCCAGAGCGTGAGCATGCCTAGGGCCAGGTGACATAGGGACGCTGGTGTCCCCAGGGGGGCCCAGAGGACCCAGGAGGCCATGTTACCACTGGTGTCTGCAGGAGGATTTGGGAACAGACTCTGAGCACAGCAGAGTCTCCCCTTGCCCCGATCTTCCCAGCTATCTCCCCTGCCACAGGGGTATCTGAGCGAAACTTGGGTGGCCCCAGGAACCAGAAGTGAGAGCTATCACGGATCCCAGCCATGGGATTTCTGCAGGGAGAACGATTTCTGGCAGGACTTGTGTAACAGCAGGGTTACAGTACCTAGCCGCTGCAGGGAGCTCTCTTAGGTCTTGTCCACGTGTAAGCAATCAGCGTTGCCCATCTAAATCAAAACCAGTTAGGCTAAATTAAACCAGAGCAGCCCACTTTGCAAGCATGAATATTCCAGTTTAAAGACCATTTGGGCGATAGGTGGACACAGTCATGTTGATGAAAGTGTGCCTGTGTCTGCAGGTTGTTTTGATAAATGTAGTTAAAAAAACTGAGCATCTTTTGATCAGTGAAACTGTTCTCTAAGGGAATGTGAGGATTTATCTCTATTGCTTTTAATCCACCCAAAGCAGCGTTCAACTTAGCTCAAACTTGATCCTTATGGACTTAATATAAAGTAAAATCAGTGTGAATGGAACATAAATAGAAGTGTCCTCACATACTTTGGAAGATTTAACTCAAATCACATCCTGTGTTAAACCAACCTAACTTTAAAGTAAATGTACCCTTAGGTCTAGTTACATCATTGGTATAACTCTGCCAGGAGAGCGTATGAATTTTTTCCCCTCTTTATTAAGAGGCTTATGCTGATAAAAGCTCTGAGGTAGATGCTTTAAATCGGCACAAGTACAGTTATACTGATAGAGCTTATGCTACTCCCCAATACAACTGTACGGCAATGCTCTCCTACAGGGAGAAGCAGCCTTCTTGCACAGCTGTGTTTGACCTCAAAATCACATGGGTGTGGGGAAAAATGTGATACAGGTGGAGGAAAAAGAGGGCAGATATTGGTATGAGATGCAAGCCAGGGCAAGTTATCAACAGAGGCAGTACAATCACTGCCCACTGCAGGGCAGTACGTGGGCCTTGGGGACAAGAGGAGGAGGAAGAGCAAAGGCTCGGCTCCTCGGTGAAGTGCCACGCAGCTGCAATCTCATTTATCAGCACGTAAGGAGGGACAGTGTGTGCAGCAAGAGGGAAAACGTCTCCAGCCTGCAGCCTTGCTGCTGCTTGCCCATGTGATGCCCACAACCAAAACGAGCCCTTGTTTGCAGCAATCGTATTTCACCCCACCCCAGGGGATTTGTTTCTATTGATAGAATCGGATGGTGGGAAATTGCCTTGCTGTCGTTCGATGTGCCATACGTCAGCCCGACCAAGGGACTTTGGCCAGAACAACCCAAAGATGCTGCTGACAACTCTGCCCAGGGTCAGTAAAGCACCCTTCCCTTCCTTCCAGAGAGGGAAGACATTTTGGAAAGTTTTACCAAGATTACAAATTACTTATTGTCCAGGTCTGGAGGCTCACAAGCTTGAAATGCCAGCAGCAACAACTTCACTCACCAGTCTTGGTCACATGGACATCAGTGGTGTGATTTAAGACAAAAAATTACCAAAGCTTAATTGTCCCCCAGATGCCCTGACACACATGCACCCATGTGGAGATGCGCAACATCTCAGACCAGTATCTCTAACTTTCTGAAAGGGACTGTCCCCCTTTTGCCTTTTTTCTCTTCGGAGGAAGCCTCGTGGGAGCACGAGGACCAAACAGCAAAGGTTTTGCTGCTGCCTCCCCTGACCGCAGGCTGTGACAGCTGCTTGGAGAGACCGAGAGATCCCTCAGAAGTAACCCCCAACCCTAATAAAGCCCAGTTCCAACTCTCTGGAGACCAGGGAAGCTGGAAAGTGGGACCGAGCTTGACCATCCCCAAATGCAAGGGAAATGCTGCCCCTGTCTCGAACTGCAAAAGAGGCTGGGGTGGGTCTCATATTGAAAATTACATTATGTAAAGTCTTAAGCACCAAATAACTTTTAAAAGCTGGATCTTTTAACTGCTGGCTAGGGCAGGTAAGTCAAAAAAAAAAAAAAAGGAAATTAATTCCTGTCATTTTCCCAGCTTGTCACTGTAAAATCAATATGTTCTGAAAGCACTCAAGTATCCTCCACCCACAGGCTTTGAAAAAAACCTAACTGTTCCTGACCATACCGTTCGCCCACATGGAGACACACGCTCCTGCGCTTGGGCTCCTGGACAAGGAGGTTTATGGGACTGGACAACGGGAGGCTGCCCCCAGGCTCCAGTTTTACTTAGCCGGTAGCTTACGCTTTGGCTGAGCAGGAGGTGTAAAGCTGAGCCCTCCAAAAGCAGGCGGGAATGAGAGAGCCCAGTGCTGGTGGCAGGACAGACACCCATGGGACAGGACTGCATGGGGCACGGGAGAGAGGACTCCACTGCCACCTCCCTGTTACATGACTGACATACACGTCACACCGGTGCCAGTGGGAGCCACAGTCCCCCGGCCTGTCCAGGGAATTTGTACCTCATCCAAAAGTGTAACACTGAAAACTAACACTGCCTAGACATGTCTTCCCCAAAGTTATGAGATTGCAGCACCCCAGCACAAAGCCCTCTGCTCCTAGACAGCCTGGTCAAGAAACACTGGGCTCCAGCTCTCAGGTCATCCCCACTTCAAAGCTAGTGCGTGGGGAGGGAGGCGTGTGTCGCACGACACGGCAATGTCCCTTCTCCAGGATGTGGGAAGGTGACAGGTTGCTTTTTTGTTTGGGGGTGGGTTTATTCCTCCATGAGAAAAAGAAGCTTATTTTATCTCCTGTTGAAATACAATGTCGAGAAAGGCACCAGACTGCCCGTAATCACTCATTCTTCTCCAGAGACCACTATCCACACCATGGCACAACAAAAGCCTCACACTCAGTAAAGCACAATTTAGAAAAGTCTAGTGGCCACTGGCAAATAACAAACGAGCGTGAGCACGCCTCCAGTCTAGAGCAGCTATCCTACACAGCTAGACGGGTAAAGCTCCCCATCCTGGCTGTAACCCAGGCTGGGGAGGAAGCTATCCTACAGCCTGTAAAAAAAAAAGGACAAAAAAAAAAAAAGTCAAGAGACCATTTCACAGAATGGTCTTGGCACATCACCAAAACCAAGACAGGATAGAGTTGCCCATGACTGGCTTTGCACAGCCATTGAAAGCATTTCTCCCTGGGAATCCCTTTCTTTTCCACATAGTTTTCCAAGCACAGGCTTGACAAACTGGAACAGACAGCTCCAAAAATACGTGTCCTCCTTTGCAGAGAGTGTCATGGGTCAAGGATTCAAAACAGAGCCAGAATCATGCTCCAAGAGCAGTCAAGGGAGCAGAGCTTATTCTGGGTTTCAACACAAAACAGCACTGTTAGACATGTTTCTCCTCTTCCCTCAGCCCCCTCAGCAAGAGATCCAGGAATAAAGTCTTTGACTTTGACGGCCCAGTCCTTCCCTGCAGCCCCGCAGGAGGAACTGTACGGTAGCATATACACATCTCCACATCCCCTCAGGCCTTAAATTTTAACCTTTATTTTTTGAAAGCTTATATTGATCAACATTACTCTCCTCTTACCCTGTTCAAACCTGACTTAGCTAATTAGTAGGATGTTACTGTACATAAGCACATGCAACCTAATAAAGCAAAGAACAGCAAGATGACCTGACGCTCTTTATACCCTCATGACTGCAGACCACCTCTTTCCTGGCCCTTGTTGGCTGTGCACCCAAGTCACTTTGCTTCTGTCTCTTATTTCTACCCCGGCAAGGCCCACCTCCCTTCAAGACCAGGAAAGCACTTCACCAAACCCCTCCTGCCACACACCAGGGAAGCAAATGCTCAGGAAAGTCCCCAAATGCAAGCACAAACCACACAGCCACTGCAGACTACCCAAAACTCACACAACACAAACATGACCTAAGATCTGAGAAACCAGTCTCCCCTCATCTTCTAAGGGTTTGCCCAAACAAAAATGCATTATTTCCTCCAGCTCAGTCCCTATTGCCCTTTGTCCTCTCCTGGCCTTGGCAAGGTGCAATACATGCACCAGGATCCAGGGAAAAGCAAGAGCTTTGATCAGGATGGAGCTGTGGCTCCAATCCTTGGTAGCTAACCCTTGCGCTAGGGCTATCAGGGCCCTAGCTTCTCTCCACCCAAAAAGCTAAGATGAGGGCTGGAGGGAGGGCACAGCTACATCTCCAGCTCATTGAGAGCTACAGCAGGTCACTGTTCTTTGCCTGAGGGCTCCCATGGTCATCTGGGGCAGGAGAAGGTTTGAGAGCCAAGCTCCAACCAAGATGAAATGCCACTGCCATACTCCTCCTCCCAAAAAACTATGTTGAATGTTAGAGTCATGAAAACTGAAGACATCCTGGTGATGAGAAGAAATACATATTACTTCATGCTGGACAATGGTAGAAGTGCAAGAATTCCTGTAAGAGTCCTCCAGAGCCCAGATGCATCCTCCAGGGCCAGGATGGAAAGGGTTGCCCAGCCACCTGCAGCCCAAGACCATGCTAGGGACACCATGGTGTCTCCCTACCTGACCAAGAACAGGAGGCAGCAGTCCAGCCAAACCAGGAAACACATTCATCCAGATGAGGATCTCAGGGAAGACGCTCAAGAATGATGCATTTCTCTTTGAGAAAAAGAAACTTGCCAGAAGGGCATGGGAAGGGGTTTGATTGGTGCACGCAGGGATGGACACAACCTCTCTGGCTGGGATGGTGGATGAGCGGTGGCAGGAGCGTGGCACGCAAATAACTTGTAACAACTTGTTTGGCTTGTTTGCCATTGTTTTATCTTTCTTTTTTCAAATTCTGTCCAGTACAAGTTTTCAACTCTCATTTTCTGTTTTTTCCCATTTGCCACTGTCAAAGGACGAAGGGAGGGACGGCTGAAGAGGAAGAAACATGAAAAATGGGAAGAAAAGAAACAGAGAACGAAGAAAGGAGAAGGAAAATGCAAGACCTTTTGGCTTGATTTCTTTTTCAACAAACTATTTTCCTGGCTTTCCTTTCTGGAGATAGGGGTGAAAATGGTCTTTTAATGAAAAAAAAAAACCCCAAACATGAAAACCCAGAAGTGGTAATGAGGATGTCTGTTCTTTCTTCTATACACAGTGTTTTTCCTCCAACGAGCATGGCTACCTTATAACTTCCCTTGGACTTCAGCTTCAAATGCATCATGTCTTGGCATGTTATCAACAATTACAGGGGGAAAAAAATCTCTCCCTCCCCTCCATGCCATCCCTTCAATGGCTTATTTACATGCTGGTGGTGCGCAAAGAGGGAGCAGTTTCCTTTCAGACTTGGAGATCTCCAGAAGTGCCCACTTCCAAGGGATGATGGAGACCTCTCAGATCTGCTCTACACACGCAACAAAGCCTGAGATGTTTGTATCAGTTTAACAAACCAGTGCTTGGTCCCTCACCACGCCTGCATGCCGGGGGTCTCAGAGCAAAAGACAGCCATGGGTGGCATTTTCCCCTGTTCCCCCCTGCTGGTTGTACCTGGGTCACTGAGCTTTCCCTTAAGCTTCCTGAGACTGTCAATCCCATCCAAAGCATCTGGATTAATTTCCTGATCCTGGGAATTTTGTTATTTCTTTCCATGAGGACAGCAATACCTCCTCTGACTTTATTAAAATATGCTGCTTCCTGGCAGAGGTGGGACGGGACTATCAGATTGTACACCGGCAACAGAGGAACCAGTTCATGCAGTATTTATTTTCAATAACACAGCCCTACGTTTGCGCTCAGAACTGAAAAGTGATTTATTTCTCTCTAGGATTTTTGCAGTGTTACCCGACTACTCAGAAAAAAGAGTGAACACATCTCCATCACTTCTGTGGCAGTACGACACTACCTTGCATCTTCAAGACACAGCCGCAGGAGCAAAGGTGTTAAAAGTCCCACCAAGGGTTGTACAAGAAACCCACTAATGCCTAAGGGTGATTCTGGATAGCAAGCCCCAGCCCTTTAATTTTCCTGTCTGTTGCTGGAAGAGGAGAAGGCAGGGTTCCTTCTCAAAACAAATGCCACCCTTTTGACTATGGGTGCTGCCAAGGCAGCCGCAGCCCATGCCTGAAACCAAACCTCTCCTGCACGACCCTGCCGCAGCTCCAAGCGTGGGGAGGCAGCCGCAGAGCAAGCACACACCGGACACCCCAGCACCGCCCCAGGGCCAGGGATTTCTCCAGCTGATGGGGCTGTGCCACCCTGCCGCTGCTGCTCCTGGGTGGCAGCCACCGGCTCCGTGCAGAGACCCGCTGCGGGGAGCTGCTGCCCCCACCAAATCGTGAGCAACACCGCTGGGAAGGAGAGGGAGAAGACCAACAAAATACTTACCCACGAGGCCTGACTGCAAGCCTCTGGATGTTAAGCTCTTCCCCTGACTATGGCTGCAATGTGACATTTAGCGCCTTAAACAACAAAAATAAAATAAATGGTCCCTTATGTGATGCTGCAGTCCTTTGCAGGCAACAAGAATGAGGTTTGCCAGCTCTCTCTGCCTTTTACAGTAAATCATCTCCAATCAAACGATAAGATCTCAGAGAGGTCCAAATTTTGATACTTGACTTTCAGCGTTCATTCCGCCAACAATTTTTAGGTTTTCGGTTTTAAAGGAAAGGAAATTAGGCGGGGGGAAAGATCGCCCTGTGCTAATTCACCAGTTAAACTCACAGGAAACCGCAGAAGATAAGGTTCCCATAGCAATTGGGATAGGTACCGCATTGCACAGATGAGGCCCGATTTTCCCGCTTACTTTCAGCGCTGGTGGTTTATCTCCACACAGCACAGGGAAAAGCAATTACTTGGAACGAGGAACAAGGGAAAGGAGCCTGTGGCATCTCTGATTCTTTTTAATGGCCATTCTCCGGCGTGGTTTGATGCGCGACTATTGCAACACAGCCACGCACCAACGCACGTACCCTCCACCACAGCAAAGCTCCTGGGGGGGATCCTGACACTGTCTTTTCCTGTGGTTTTAACTGTGAAATTCTGATAGGCGTTCAAGTAGGTTTTGGCAGGGAGGTTTACAGCCCCAGCCTCCACAGGACAGAGCTGCGTGGCACCACACCAAACGCCGCTTCCAAGCGCAATCCCTCACAGCCATCACCTCACATTCATGACTACCCTGGCAACGAGAGACCTTTAATTCGACAAAATCTGCTTCCAATGAACCCATCTTACCTATTAATTATCGCTTTATCTTGCCTGAGTGTATGATTATTGCACCCGATTATGTCTTCCTCGTCCCCTGAGCAGTCATCTGCAGCACAGCCGAGGGAGCACAATCCTTCTCCCACCCTTGCCCCAAAGCTACTCTGCAGCACAGAATCAGGCCCATCAACTCCTTCATTAATTCCTCTACAAAATGCCCCAGCAGTGCAGTTAAATTTGTGGGCGTGCAGTCCCCGGGGTCTCATTTCTCCCTGCTGTGCTGCAGCTCTTTTTTTATTATTTTTTTTACCAAGTGCTCTGTGACTTTTCCTGCCCTCCCTGAATTTTGTGAAAGAAATGTCAAATATTCAGCTGTTTCACTCTCAGATGTGTTTTCACTGAGCCGTGTAGTTTTGACCAAGAGCGAGCCCCTACGCAGTTTTTCCTCACCCCCTTTCCAGCCTGAGGCTGTCTTGAGAGCCATCATCAATAACTGTGATTGCATCGAGCACCCTGTCACTCTCTTCCCTTTCAGTGACAACTGAAGCCATAACTACTAACACTGCACCCTCCTTTTATCACCGCCTATGATACGTTCCTGGCTCCCTCTCCCTCGTACGTAGGTGACCTAGCAATGCACTTTCTTTTGTCATCCTCCAGCTTCTTATGTACTTCTGAAGCAAATTACTTACTCCCTGCACTAACGCCCCATCATTCTGTGCCTTTGCATGCCTAACTTTGCTCCTGCACACCCTTATTCTCTGCTCTCTCTCTCACCACTGTGGTTTCCTTTCCTCCTCCAAACACAACCACTTTTTTTTTTCCTTCCCCACCCCCCCCCTTTTTTTTCCCTTTTCTTTTTTTTTTTTTTGTTAATAAGTTGTTTTTCTCTTTGCCACTAGTGTCAGTAATGGAGGACACTTCTGAAAAAAAAACAAACGTGTTGCTCTCTCCCTGGCTACTGACAGGGAGAGTTGTCCCCAGCGAGTCAAAAGAAATGCTGTCCCTGGTGGGTGCAACCAGCTGGCTGTAAGGAGAGGGTGTCCCAGATGCTTCTGTCTCAGGTGTGAAGGACAGAAGGGAAAAGCCCAGGAGAGAAAAGAAACCACTTCAGGAAGGAGAGAGCGAATCAGTCCGGCATATGGAGGAGACTTCCCCGGTGCGTTAGAAATTGGTTTCTCTCTCCGTGACGCTGAGCACCTCCTGGATGGGAGGGGACCATCCCCTGCGCTTCAGTTCCGATAGACCCGCCACGTGCTTCTTCGGCTGTGGCAAATCCTCCGCTGGGGAAATCAGCTGTGTCAGCCGCTGCGGAGAGGAAGGCTCTGTTAATTAAGCTGATAAACAAACTGACACCCAATAGTGATCCACAACCATTGCTGGGGGCAAAGGCATCTAGAGAGCTAACTCCCAGCTCCTGCTCCTTTCCTGCCGAATGGCTGTGAAAAGGAGAAGAAGGAGAGCAGGCTCACTTTAACTGCTCTCAATGACAATTATTCCACCTGTGGGCTCAAACCTGGGCCATGGATTGACAACCCGACATACAGGGCTCTTCACAAGCATGCTTCTGGGAGAAAGGATGTTAGAGATTAGCCCCACAGACATTTTCTATGACCGTGGAAAAGCCACGGCAAAGCCCTTTTTTTTTCTCCCTATGCCAAGGAGCTGTGCTTCCCACTGATTTTTGGTGGGATCTGTGGAGCCTTCCAAATGGTCTGGCCATCGGAAAGTGCCAGGCGTCTCCGACTATGGTCCGAAACAGGGTGGCAGGTGATACCTACCCCCATGGCACTTCCCTGGTAAAGCAGCCCTTCCACAGAGTGGTTCCTGCCCCCAAGCCATGCCAGCGCCCTCTCCCAGCCAGGCAGGCTGTGGTGGGGCAGGCACCAGCAGGGGCTGTTGGGCAGCTGCCTGCCCTCAGCTCCCCCTGTCCTCCCCAGTGCCACCAGTGCTGCAGGCTGTTCCACACACACGGACACTAGTGTTGTCTCAGCTTTGGGGCAATTTATCCTTAAAAAAAATGCAAAGAACTTGGAGCTCTTTGGGCAAAAGTTACCGGCCTGCAGAGAGAGCTGCTGTGAATTTCTGGGTTTTCTCATCCCATTTTTGAAGCCCCTCTGGTACCTCACTGTCCTGGTTTAAAGTAAAACAGAACCGATTTTCTGTTTTGTAATTTTACTTTTTAGCTGGGCCTCTTCTAACTCTGAAATTAATGGCATATTGTTCAGACACTGTTCACTCTCAGAGGGATAAGACCTGATTATACCAAGGAATGGTATGCAGAGAGACTCTTGCTTATGCTTATCACTATAACAACCAAGGTCAGCTAACTTCGTTATTTGCCCCGTTAGAGGGTCGGAAGCGGAAAAGCAGAGAGGGATCACACCTGTAAGGAGGAGATGACCCAAAACTGACCAACAGGGTATTCTATCCCATCAGCATCATGCTCAGTATAAAAGCTAAGGAATGAAAGGGTCAACTCTCTTTCTTCAACGGCCAATGTCCTAGGAGGACCCTGTCTGTTCATCTGCTTTTGATCCCGATCCGAGCTTTCCTGACTCCAGATCTGGAATCCAGCTCCTGTCCAGTCTGGGACTTTCCCTGTGCCTGATGGTGATGTAATCGTCATCCTGGGAGCTGGGAACGATTTTGTATGTATTGTATACTTTTTATTTTATTATTATTTATTATTTCACTATTTATTAATATTTTCATGAAAGTAGCTTAGTTCTTTCTTCTAAACTCATAAATCTCTTTATCTCTCTTTGGAGAGAGAGGTGGGGAAGGGGCCATCTGTCATTCTGGTTGGCCAATCTGGCCCAAACCATGACACACACACCTTCCTGAGCACTTATGCTCTTCCCAAAACCAAGAAACATGCTGTGTCCTGCAGCCACCTGCCCAGCTCCATGGGCCAGCGTATCACTTCCCTGCTGAATACAGACTTTCACAGCCACTTTTTCCTGTTCAGGCCAGTGCACGCTCCTCCCTTGCAGAGAGCATCACAAGCAGAGTGGGCCATTCATTTGTGACTCGCTGGATTAATTTCAATGCTTTCACTCCTTGTGAAGTGCCTGCCAGGATCCCGGATTTTGCTCATTTATTCAAAAGTATTTGCCCAATGATTTCCGAAATCAGCCTTGGCCTGCAGCTGCTCTGTGAGCAGTTCATTGCAAGTTTTCAGTCTTTGGAGCTGGAGCTGTCTTAATCAGCCACATTAGGAAACAACATTTGTTTCTTGGTCAGTCAAGTGTAACAAGAGGAATCAGTTTGTCGCAGTGACTGATCATAATTACCAATTACAAACTTGCTTTCAGTGAATATTTTGCAATATTCCGTTGAAAGGCACCGTTCCTGGAAGCATCTGTGTCAGGAAATTAATTCACTATGTTTCTAGGGTGTGACTGGAAAAAAGGAACAGGTATGTTTTGAGAAAACCTGTTTTCAAAACAGGAGCTACTTTTCCAGGATGTATCATGTGGTTGGCTTTGATTCTCCCTTGAAGCAACCCAGGCTTAGCGGCTGATTCCTTCCTTCATGCCTAAACCACATCCTTGGAATTTTCTTCATGTTAATGTAACTGAGAAGTCCGTGGAAATTACAACTAATATCATCTAAACCAGGACATATATAAAAACCCTCAATCTGAAATTGGCCAAATCAATTCCTCGGATGTGCTGTAAAATTAGCATTGACACTACTCACAGCAACATTTAAGTCCAAAGGCTCAAAGCACTTTGCAACAGATAAGAAATGTTGCTTGTGTAGCAGGAAGGACATTCTGGCAACTACTTCAATGATGGCTCCAAGCCCTCATTTAGACATATGAAACCTCAGAGCTGTGGGGAGTGAGACATTTTGTGAGCCGTCCAGTCAAACTCTTCAAACTGGTCACGGGAAAGGACAGATGCATTACCCCTAAATGGCCGGGAGCACAGGAGAGGGTTGTAAGAGGCAGGACTCAAGGTCTGAACTTGGAGCAAATCTCATCACAGCACAAGATTCACCTGGAGTTCCTCATACTGGGAGGTGTACAGCTCCCAGCTCCCTCCCAACCTTGCCATCTCTTCATGGCCACCAACAGCGACCAGAAGGCCCAAGGGCCAAAGATTGCTGAACAGGAATTGTTTCATAGCACCGTACTTCTCCACCTCCCTTGGCTGCACAGCTTGTGTCCTTCTCACTGTGTCATTGAAGACTCCTTGCTACCGTTCCTGTCTGGGCATTGCACTGTATCTTCTCCTGAGCCTGAGATCATAGAATCATACAATTATAGGGTTGGAAGGGACCTCTGGAGATCATCTAGTCCAACCCCCCTGCCAGAGCAGGGTCACCTAGAGCACGTTGCACAGGAATGTGTCCAGGCGGGTTTTGAATGTCTCCAGAGACGGAGACTCCACCACCTCTCTGGGCAGCCTGTTCCAGTGCTCTGCCACCCTCAAAGTAAAGAAGTTCCTCCTCATGTTTAGGTGGAACTTCCTAGGCTCAAGTTTGTGCCCATTACCTCTTGTCCTGTCCCCGGGCACCACTGAAAAGAGCCTGGCCCCATCCTCCTGACACCCACCCTTAAAGTATTTATACGCATTGATAGGATCCCCCCTCAGCCGTCTTTTTTCCAGACTGAAGAGACCCAAATCCCTCAGTCTTTCTTCATAAGAGAGGTGTTCGAGTCCCCTAATCATCTTGGTAGCCCTTTGCTGCACCCCCTCCAGCAGTTCCCTGTCCCTCTTGAACCGGGGAGCCCAGAACTGGACACAGTACTCCAGGTGC
>VXBH01005605.1:244565-261228 GCA_013400035.1 Rynchops niger | reverse complement strand
CGACAACAGTTTGTGTGGTTGATGCTCCCCTGAAAACGATTTGTATCCTGTTAATAGAATTAGTAAATATTTGTAGCTCACTTTGAAGCCTGTGTCCCCCGGGGTATGTATGGGGGCGGGGAGGGGTGCAGAGAAATTAAAGAGACCAGTTACTGATTTAGTCATCCCGTCCCCTTCCCCCAGCCTCGCTCTTTCATTTTCTACCTCCTTTATGAAGACACTAAACAGACAAATTGGGGGGTTGAAAGGAGGGTTGTGCTGCGGAAGTGACAGGGGTGGTACGTGGGGCAAGGGGGGTGGAGGAGCGGGCCTGATATCTGCTAATGCAAAATCCATTCCCATCTAATGAACCCAGTTGGGAGCCAAGTTCTGAGGGCGGCAGGGCCCGGCCAGGCGCCCGGGGTGGTGGCAGCAGTCATCAGTGGGACGCTGGCCCATGGCACCTGGGGCTGAGCTGGGGGGTGACCCCAGCCAGTGGGGTTTGGCTCCTGTGACTGATTTCGGGGTCTTTCAGCTCCGTCACGCCCCAAGTTGACCATAACGGAAGATGCGTATGTATACGTTTAATTTCACTTCTTCAAATCCCTCCTTCCTCTTCCCGGTGAAGTATTATAAACTGTTAAAGGACAAAGAAAGAAGAAAGTGAACTCAGATCGGAAAACTGAGTCATGTAGGGCTGAGACGTTTCATTTCCCGTTATTATTTCTGATTCACTTCTTTGCAGAACCGCACAGATGCACAGGCGGAGGTTAGGTCACCTGCAAGTTTTTAGGTGGTGGCCACGTTCCAGCTCTTTGCCTCCAACAGCTGGCAGTTGAAGCACACGTGAGTGACGAGGGCCACCCAAAAGGAGGATCGGGTTTGAAACGGTAGAAATTCAAAGAGCTGTTAGCATCTCCGGGCATGGCGTTATTACTTGGGAATGATTTTGACGGGCACTGGGGAGGAAGTTTGGACAAGTTACGTTACTTTCACGTGCGGGAGGAACCCGCATTGTGCCATTGTTTAGCGAAATGTGCTCTCATTGACTTGCCAATTCTACCCAACTCCGTAGTCCTCTGATCATGCGAAGCTCTTGGCAAAACAGCTTCTTACAGGTGAAGGGGCTTCTAAAAACATACATCTGAAGTAAGCTTTTGCCTTATACGTAGACTACAAACAAACTGTTGGGTGGGGTGGAAGCGAGGAGGGAGCACCGCTTTTCCTGGAAACCACTGGGGCCGGGTTAGAAACACTCAGCTCGTGCAATAGGCGTTGCCGTGCTCCACATGTAGTAGGATCTGATAACCTGGATCTTCTTGATGCTTTTCCAAATTAAACCGGTTGGACTTGAATGCCCGTGTTTTGTGGGTTCAGTGTTTGTATTAGTAATGCTTTCTATGAAGCCATAGTAACCCTGGCTGAGGAGGAGAGCGTGGAGCCCTGCAAGCGTGAGGGTGGGCAGCGCTTGGCGCTTTGCTGCGGGAAGGTGCAGCTCTGCTGCTGTTGGAGGGTCAGCCCATGCTGGAGAGGAGAGGACTAGATGCGAGCCAGTTATAAAAGTTAACTGGCCATCACGCAGCCTCACTGCATAGTCTCGAGGATCAATTTATTCCTTGGAAACAGAGCAACAAGCAATCTGAACTGGTGGTGCGGCTGCCTGCTGGGCGAGACTAGGCCACGGTGGCATCTCATGCGGCTGCTAACGTGGGGGAGGCTAGGGAGTGACTCCCGAAGTCTGGCTTGTCAGGTTGGAAATTTGCCTTCCGATTTTTTGGGGGTGAGCAGATTTTGTGGAGAGCAATGAAGAAAACTCAGGTGGCTAATTTCTGTCTTGAGGTGAAGAGCGAGCAAGGCAGCCTCTGTAATTGTTGAATATTGGGTTGTCTGTGTGCCAGGAACATTTGATGGGATTGAGAGGCTTCACTTCTCTAGTGGTAGGCAGCTCAGTGTCACCTGGCCAGTGTCATCTCCTGCAAGTGCCACTGGAGAGAAGCAGGTGGCTCAGGGGGACGATTCCTCTGTGTGTCTCTTGTTGCCCATTTCTCTCCATGAGCTACCAAATCGACCAAGGTTACCAGCTCAAATACATCATCTAACTAAGTTAGGATAGATGAATCCATTTTTCAGCTGAGAGTTTGGTGTCTTGGAAGATCACAACCCACATAAAATAGTCATTCCTACTTGGTTGAAGGTTGGCATTCAAAGTTTGTTCACCTAAAGAATGCAAACCTTTATAAAGGCCCTGACCTTCAGTTGAAATATAAGTCTACGTGAGAAAATAAACCATAAATTGTTTTAAGCTTTTGAATTGTCCTTTCTTGAGAACAAGTTCAGAAAGAGAGAAACAACTGCAAAAATTCTCTTTAAGTATTGTTGGTTTTTTGTGAAAAGGCAACAGAAATGTTCACAAGTCTTTACAAAAGAAAACTTTAAGGCAAATAGTTGCAAAACGCATTTAGTATGCTTCAACCAGCTGGATTTTCTGGCAGCTCCAGTGAAATCTAAACAAGGAAAATTGTCTTTTTTTTTGTTGTGTTTTGCAATATTTTTTTTTTTTAATCCAGACTGGACAGTGCAAAGCACATCCTCTGCGGGAAGGTGTCGCAGGCTGCAGATGAGATAAAGTTCCCTGTGATTATATGGGGTGTTTCTCAATTGAGAGTCAGCACATGTGGAGGTCTGATCCCTTTAACGCACACATACAGGGAAAAGGGAGGAAGTGGAGTCCATTAAGGAGAATAGTAAAACCAGGAGTCAAGTAATGAATGAGCGACTGATCCAGTAACGTCATGTGAGCACCTTTCACTCCCACTCGTTGCAGGAGGTATTTGACAGTTTTGCAGGGCTGAGCCCCAGATCGTGTGAGCAAGGGCCTCTTTTGCAATTCTATATGTCTGCTCTGCCTTTTCCAGACATGCATCTCTGGTTTTATTAAGCACACGGCTTGCTGTGGTCCTTAAGTTCCCAGCAGCTCTTTCCACTCCCATTCCCACCCAGAGCTGAGAGACCTATTACCAGGTAATGATGTGTCAAGCAATAGGCAAGGTAGGGGAAAATCGCCGAAGGAAAATGCTGATGTAGCGGTGGAAGCCTCTATTTTATTTTTTTTTTTTTCCCTATTCTCCTTCATGACCTTGTTTTCTATACCCAAAGCCTTTAACGTGCTGGTGTTTCTCCTTAGATGAATGGGTGGGTTTGGGGACTGACAGAATGGCAGTTGGTCTTGTCTAAGAAGTATTGTAATGTTTCTCTTGTCCTAAGGTAAATTACGTTTTCAAATCCCCCGACTTGGAAAAGTTGTTTCAAAGTAGTGAGTTTTAACCTCCCTTGGGTCTATGTATGACAGAAACAGTTGAATTGCCTGTAGTTTTGTGTTTTTTGGAAAACTGTAGTGAAAACTGGCGGTGGTTTTCTTGGTGGTCCAAGTCTCTGAAAATATGGCCCGACTTCTTCAAAAATTGAGTCCAGTACAACTCAAAACTCACCTTAACTTTGTGTGATCTGACCTTCCCGGGGTCCAGGCCAACAATAGATGACTTTTCTAAATTTCCTCGGGGAGCTGACTTCAGTCCTAGCAGCCTGACCAGGACTTGGAAGCATCTTTAATAGTGATGTTGTAGAAAGCTCTGCAGCCCCAAACCTCCCAAACACGCCTGGGGAGCATCATACGTCTGCGACCTGGGCACTGTCTGCGGTCCAAAACCCAACTGGATGCTGCACGTTTTGATAGTCCTTATCTCAACCCTAAACCAAAGATAAATCTTGCCGAGATTCCTGCTTCATCGTGTACCATTTTAATGGTTTCCCCATATGTTAAATATTTTCTCAGTAAGTGGGAAATCCAGTGTTTCTAGTGAACTTGATATTTAATAAAGCCATTTTGAAATGATCTCTGGATAGCAGAGTCTGCAAATGTTCAGAAACTGCTTTTTTTACATCTAATGCTCAGTGTTATGTTCTGAGATTCCCTGCGAAGACTCGAGCCCAGATTGTAAAATGTACTTTGAAATTTAATTTCCATCAATTTCAATGTGGAAGAGATTAAAATGTGAAACTCCACAAGGAGAAAGATTTTTCTCGGTAACAAAACAAATTCCACCCTGAGCTGGTGACAGATTTTATCAAAAATATTTTAAAAGCTGTCATTTCAGATTGTTTCTGCTTTACCAGGTTTGAAATGCTCTAGAAGCTAGACCCGTTTTTAATCTCTTTAGCAAACTAGTTTTACAAATCAGCCACTGTATCTCTGATTACAGCAAACTTTGCTTTCTGAAAACAGCGGCTGTGGTAAGGAGGAAAAAAAATACATTCTTGTTTTGCAAACAGTTTTGGTAAGTTCGATAAAAATATTCATAAATTATTCCAGAAGAATTCAACAGACTTTGGAAAACGCCGACAGTAAAGCAAAATTCTGGCTAAAAATTTGGTTTTTGAAAAAAAGAGAAAAGACTGGTTTCGACATAAAACACTTCTCGTGCCAAGAATTTAAGCCAGCTGTCATTGTCTTTTGTATCCGTAAACAAATTCTTTGGTCTCCCTAACAAATCTCAAATGAGTAAAATCAGAATGGGAAAAGTAAGGGCCGTCTGTCTGCAGTGCATATGCCATCCGGCAGCCAGCGAGGATTTGGGGCTGGTTCCGTGAAATCCTTAGCGTGTAGAGAGCCGCCGGAGGCTGGACGCCGGCAGCGCTGGGGAGAGCGCCTGGGAGGAGAAGTCAAACCCCAAACACCGGCTCCGGCAGGAGATGCAGCCTGGCGGTGGGTGCGTCACACGTACGGGCTGTACGTGCGTGCCCGCGGCATGCGTCTTCCAGGATGAAACACGTGCACACCCCTGCTGTAAAAAGAAAGAGAAAAAATCAATATACAGGACCTGCAGGGTACTGCAAATTCTCACCCAACTGCATCAGCCAATCGCTCCTGTGAGTTTGGCCCTTCTCGTCAGAGCAGGGCAAGAAAAAGCAGTTAGCAGGGATATTTCACATGGTTCTTGAAATGAACCTTCTGAAACCAAGCCCACCTGACCACCACTTTGCTCTTCAGTAGTGGGGCCACCGCACTCGCTAGGGAGGAGACTGGGCACTGCGATGCACAAGCAGAGTTTTTAACATCATGTAGGAACTTCTCAACAGCTAGAAACCAGGAGAGATTTGCTCCTCGGTCTCTTTGGTCCCAGTTTCCTTTTTTTTTTTCCTCCCCCCCTCTTTAGAAGTCCTAACCCCAGCTCATGGTATCCCTGGAATGCGGGGGACGGTATCCCCCCATATCCTCTCTCTTGAGCAAAGCCCTGGAAATGTGGATGAGGATTTTGAGTAGCGCTTCCACAGCTTGCCCGCTCCTCTGGCCCAGATACAGGTGGTGACATCAGATTACTCTCTGTTCTGGCTGATAAGATTTGTGGAGATCCTCTAAACTGGTTGTCGCTTGGGCAGTGCTTCACAGGTGGAAGAAGATATTCTTTATTTCTGTGATCATAATTAGCGATTTTAGCTGAAGTCATGCAGGCTGTTTGAACCTCTTGTGAGGACTGAAGTTTTGCAGAAAGCAAGTTTCTGTGTGAGATTTCTCAGAAGTTCTCCATCCCCTTTCTGCCAGCATTTCAAAGGCAATAATTGTCTTTGGGATAATTTGGGGTGCTCTCATCTAATTAATAGCCTGGACTCACAGAGAAAGGACGAGTTTTCCTAAAAGGAATTGTTTAGTGAGGAAATTAAGTCTGAATTGCTGTGATTTTCTGCCTTGTAGGATTCTCTAATAGCTGCTAAGAGTTTGGGTTTTCCCTCTTTTGGCCTACTATGGGAACTCTTTTCCACCTGGCTTCCTTGTAGTACGATAGTTGTAGGAACTGTGTGACTCTGAGATCTTCACTCTGTTGAAAAATTTATTATTTCCACTAAATAAAGATCTGTGGCTTGAAGATGGTGAGGTAACTGTGGGCGGACAGGTTCTGATCGCACCAGCCTTGTCTCTGTAGGAATCCAGGCAAAAAAAAAAAAAGCTTACATCATTTCTGAGTCTTTTGCCTCTGTTTTGCTTCAAGTTGTTGGTGAAGGCTAAGCAGAGATGTTCACCAGATGGTTCGTCTTCCCAAATATCTCTCCTTTCATAAGGGTATTTGTTTCTTTCGCTCCTTCTTCTGTGCTCAGCTTTGGAGTACTTAATCGATAGGAACTGTTTTCATTTCTTTTGCTCTGAATATTTCCCTGTGACTCCGTCTGGGCCCAGGGAATCATTGGACGTACCTGCTAGAGTGACATCTGATGCGTAGACCCGAGTTAGTTTGTGAATGCAGAGCCTGCCAGCCGTATACGACGTACATGTGTTAAACACTGATGTGAACAGTAGACTCTACCCTTCTCTTTGGAGTCAAACTCAAGGTCAGGAGAACATGAGGTGCTCAGCTGCACTTCATTCACAACGTGACAGATCTGTGAGAGGTGTTGTCTTCAAGTCACTTGGGATGCACTTGCATGTGTGTAGGCTCCAGCATGGACCGGCCAAACTGCTCACCCCTCGGCACAGAAACCCCGTAAGACCCCTCTCCTGCCATGCCCGGGAGCCGATAAGCATCTGCTTTTGCTGCGCTGAGAAGACCCTGCTAGCGATAGCGTTACCGAGCTTAAAGATCGAAGCTGGGCAGAACACGGGGTGGAGTGAAAAAACCTCCCGGTGTAATTAATCCAGTCATATTACTGCAGCTTTCAGCTTTGTTTTTTTTTCCTAAAGCTGGCCTGGCCTGCAAAACCCAGGTCTCAATTAATACTATTATCCTGGGGATGACATTTCCTCAGTCTGTCGTCGGTTATTTTTTAATTCTCTAATTTGTTCTAATATGCGCATTGCCTGCACATCAAGTCAGCCATGAAGACGCTGCATTTCCAGGTTCCTTCCTCTCCATCCTCCCAAAGAAATTAAAGCAAGGAGGCTGCGGGACCACAAGTGCAGGAAATAGAATTAGGGAACATATTAATTGGGGCATCAAGTAGGATTTTGTTCCAGGCGGTTTCCTTCCGTGAGCCACTTTGATGCTTCCCCTTCGCAGCTCTGTTTCTCATTAAAAGTATCCCTTAATGGCAAATGTTGTTTATGCATGTTGCAATTATGTCATGCTGTAACCCCTATGCTGGCTGATTGGCGGCGAGGAGGAGGAGGTCAGTTGTGGGGAGGAAGAGGGGGAGGACGTGGTGGGGGAGTAAACAACAGAGGAATAGTTTCAGCTTGGCGGTCGAAGGCGATGGCTGCTCCGAAGCCCTGGGTGCGCTGGTCCGGCGAGAGCCAAGGGCTTGTCGCTCCTCTGCGCCGTCGGGTTTTAGCCTTTCTGCTGTTTTATTTCACTGGCTTTGGGGTTTGCAGCGCTGCCAGAAAAATGGCCGGGTAATATTAAAGTTCTGCTTTTCGAAGCGAAGCCTGGATTCTCTTTTGCTGTTTTAGCTACTGTTTGATTTAAGAGAACTAGGATTTTGGTTACATTTGTGGGGTTTTTTGGGGAAGGGAAAGGGTGCGTTCACTTTGTCATCGTGCTTTTCGCTGTCCTCCGTGGCTCTGGTGCATCTTGTCCCAGCCATAGCTGCAAACCTTCGGCAGGGACCTTCTTCAAGGCCCCGAGATTTGCTCCAATCTTTTCAGACTTCAGTGAGGCTGCTCCTTAGGTGGCTTTTGCCAGCGCTAATTCAAGGCTGTGAGAATAGCTCATTTGTGGGAGGGTATTTGTTTTTCCATCCAGGCAGCCAAAACCTCCGGCTTCCCCTCTCCCTTGCTCGCGGACTGGGAGCGCAGAGGGTTCATTCTGCCCTTGATCTCCCAGCTTCACGCGAGCAGCTCAAGACAAACCTGGTGGCAAACTTAACTCTTTTTTTTGTTGTTGTTTTTCCCCATTTTCTCCATCGTTCCTACTGTAAAATGCATTTGCCCCCGTGTCTACATCTCAAAAGCAAACAATTAACAGCCATAATGAAAGAAAACAGTTCATGTGTGTGGGGAGAGCGAGCCAAGCCCATGTCCATGCCCAAGCAAGTTCAGAAGCCAATACAAATACTGCTGCTGTGTTTTGGAAACTGTCGGCCTCTCTGGATTTTGGGAGCCAACACGCAGCGACTGAAGCCGATGGCGAAAGCAGTGAGCAAAAACCTCAAAGCTGTAAAAACCAGAATGTAAAACAAATCTAAGAGGGGGAAAAATAAAAAAAAAAAAAAAAAACCAAAACCTCTCCCTCCTTCCTTCCGAGCTAATATCCTATCTAAAGTGACTGGAGCCTAAGCAGGCAAACGGGCTGAGGAAACCGCAGGAGCTGGGGCTGACAGGGACGGAGCTGGTGAATGAGGGGAAGCAGACAAGTGTAGGAGTCACAGAGGAGAAGTCACTCGCTGCCTAGAGCCAGAGCTGCTGTGAAATGACTCATTTTCACTTTGCCTGTATGATATTTGCATGCAAAACACACTCTGCCGCACCATCACATGGGTATTCTGCTCATGGGTTTTGATCCGGGATGAAATTTCACCCTTTCCTCCAGCAAAGTCGTTTATCTTTCTTTTGGGGAGGAGGGAGGAAGTGGGAGGGAACTGCAGGGAGAGAGAAAGAAGTTATCCTTCAGGCATAAAATTCAGGGATTTATCCCTCCAAAGGGTCACTCGGCTGTTTCCGATCATGGGGACAGAAGTGGGAAATGCTGGTGAGAGCACAGGGTTGGGGCAGAGGTGGGTCTTGGCTCTGCTGCCTCCACCCCAGCACTAGACCGAGCTGGAGCAGTCCACAGGCAGAGACTTGGAGCCTTTGTACTGCTTTGACTTAAATCCTTATTCAGCTACAAGTCTGCTCTGGAATGAGGTAAAACTCCAGAATTAGACCCGGGACCTGTTCTGGGAGTCTTGAGAGGTCCAGGGCTGTCCCCCACACAGGACAGAAGAGGTGCTTTGCCTTTGATCTACCCCCTGAGAAAGGTTTGCAGTGTTTTGCCTGGTCGCACTCAGCAGATAATTCGGTCTGGGGACTTGATGCTCTTCACTAGGTGAGGATCCTCCCATGCTGACGGGTACCGTGCGAGGGCAGCGTGCCATCCTGCCTGCTCAGGATCCTGCCTGCGCGTCCTCCTCCCTGACCACAGGGTGGAAAGAAGCCTCAGAAAAAGACAGAGGCTTAACAAGTTCTTGAAGGGGACGAGCCCAACTGTTCTCCTGCCTAATCCTGTCCCTAGGCTGAGCCTTACGCTGGGGGATGCTGATTCACCCGCCTTATTCTCACAGCAGCCCTCACTGTGGTTGCTCTTTTCCCTGCCCCTTTTTTCCTTGAACATCTTCGCTTTCTCTTTCTCTGAGCCTTAACCCAGGGGTGGCTTTTTGAAGGGTTTTATCCATTGGGGATCTTGTCGGGTCTGTTCTCTCCTGGTGGTGTGGGACATTGTGCTGGCTCTCTCCATTACCCTCCCATCAGTGCAGAGCCCAGGAGGAAAGAACCCTCGGTAAACAGCCTTCACAGGAGTTTTGGTGTTGGACCCCTCTGTCCCTAGGGGAGGAGCAGCCCTGGACCGTACAGCAGCTTTTCGTGCTCGCTGTTGAGTATTTCTGGTATTCGAATGCTGCTCATGAGGACAGGCTGTTGAGTATCATGTTCTTAAGCCAGCTAGCTTTTAGGGAGCTTCTAGGTCAGTCTTAAGGACCTCTGTGAGAGCAGGTTTACTGGGCAGTGTCTTGGATTCTGCTGGGCCTGGCTTGGAGCAAAATAAACCCGAGACAATGGTGGGGTTTGGCTTTATGAGATGTTTTGTTGCGTGTTTGTGCCTCTCCCTCTATGCCCCGTGAACAGAAGGAAGAAAGGGGTCTTAGCAAAGGGACTCGGGTCCTCAATTACAGACAGACCAGAGTGTAATAACGCTAATAAGCGCCAGCGTACGTGCCGGGCTGAGAACTGCAGGGATCCCTGTGTTGGGAGCAACGGAAGATGCTCATAGTTTGGGAAAGAGTAAACCTAATTCTGCAATAAGTCTTGGTGCTGCTCTTGGGCATTTCATTGCTTTGGGGCTTGGGCAGGCTTCGCTGTCCCTGTAGGAACAAGTCTGTAGCTGTCCATATCAGCTTCCACTCCCGCCATGCGTATGGGACTGAGTTTCCCAAGAAATGGCTTGCATTAATGCAGTCTTAACTTTCTCCTGCCACTTTTTCTCTGCCGTTGCCTGTTTCCAAAGCCTTACAATGCAATATGTATCCTTATGGGAAAGGCAAACCTTTGGTGTGCTGGTGGTGTGGGCAAGTAGCTGGGTGTGTGGTCCGTTGCTGTTTGTCTTTCCAGGGCTCCCTTGGAAGACTTGGTCTTCAAGATACTTCTTGGTAGCGATTCAAGTGGAAGGCTCACCCGTGTAAGCCTTAGTCATGCGCATCAGATGATGGGCATCTGAGGACTTATCAGGGCACTGGAGCCCCTCTGCTGGGAGGACAGGGTGAGAGGGTTGGGGGGGTTCAGCCTGGAGAAGGGAAGGCTCCGGGGAGACCTTGGAGCCCCTTCCAGTCTCTAAAGGGGCTCCAGGAAAGGTGGGGAGGGACTGTGGAGCAGGGAGGGGAGCCATGGGATGAGGGGGAACGGTTTTACACTGGAAGAGGGGAGACTGAGATTGGATATTAGAAAGAAATTCTTTCCTGTGAAGGGTGGTGAGCCCCTGGCCCAGGTTGCCCAGAGAAGCTGTGGCTGCCCCATCCCTGGAGGGGTTCAAGGGCAGGTTGGACGGGGCTTGGAGCCACCTGGGCTGGTGGGAGGTGTCCCTGCCCAGGGCAGGGGGTGGCACTGGGTGGGCTTTAAGGTCCCTTCCAACCCGAACCATTCTATGATTCTATGATCTGAAGAAACTGTGAGGGTGGGTAAGGATCTACCTTGAAGTTACTGCCCGTGTTCAGACCCTTTGCCTGCATGAGATAATGTCTCTGGGGGAGAGCGTTACGGAATTAAATCCGTCCAGTGACTCTTCGGACATACCTGGAGTTTATATTATGTGCAGCCCCAAACCTATGCTCAGGTCAGACTTTGCTGTCTGTGTCCTAGGCACGGGCTGCTCTCCAGACCGGAGGGGCAATGAGCTTTGGGGTACTCCAGCGAAGGGGAGAACCTTGAGACCTGCCTTGCCCTTAGCCGCGAGCCCAGTTGCGTGGGCAGTGAAACAGGCTGTGCCCAGGCTGGGTGCTGCCTGGCAGTCTGTGTGCCGGCTGCTGCCCTCGCTGTAAGGTTGCTGGTATTTTCTAATGCCGTAAAGCAGCGTGGCTGTAGTGGAGCATACCCAGGCACCTGAAGAAACATGGCAACAAAAGCGCTGCAGTAGTCAAAAACCCTTTGAAAGGACCTATTTTAGTGCCAAGGTAGAGGAAGGACACCCCAGCACAAGTACATCTCGTACACAGAGGTAGAACTGCCTCTGGCACCTCTATGTGAGCCCGTGACTTTTACAAGGACATTATTTTTCCCGTCTGTTAGGGGATGTTGAATCCCAAGTTGGAGGGTTGGGTGGGTAAAGGAGCGGGGCTGCAGTGTATCGGCCCATTTCTCCTCCTGTTTGAATCTGGTTTTCTCAGAAGCCTAAGGAAGGAAGGAGGGAGCAAGCTTAAACGGAGGCTACTTGGCTGGAAGTGTCTTGTACATTGTTCACGAAAAATACACAAAGCATATTGATAGCATAGCGCAGAGTCCAGCTTGTGCAGTCGGGAATGTGTGTCTGTAAGTGTCTGTGCGTGCGTGTGTCTTTGCAAGATACATCCTTCCCTGAAAGTAAATTTTGGAAGGCAGCTGCCAGCAGGTGAATTCCCGTGTTAAAATTGCCTGAAATATCCTGACCCATCTGCGCTAAATCACTGGGGGAACAGCAGTGGTAAACCCCGGCGCTTGGGTATTTCTGCCTTGGTTTCCTGGACAGAATTACATAGGCAGATGCGCAGGGGTGTGCGCTCGATAAATCCAACTGCGATGGGCTGGCTGCAGGCGCGGGTTGGCAGCGCGGCTCGCGTTCTGGATCCGGCCTGTGCCAAAGGATGGATCTGTTGGATGGCACTGTGGTATTTCCAGATATCCGAGGGTCTGGCTGGCGCTGCTGCACAAACCAGTATCCTAATACCTCTTTCTTTGCCGAGATTGATTTTTAATCTCTGGTAAAATGAGGACACGCAAGGACATCTATGCTGTGGTGACCTTAATTAAACTCCCGATCCAGGGCTGGAGGAGTATCAGAGAGGCCAGGGCAAAGTCCCTCATTTGGTGGTAGAATTTTAATCGGATAATCCCAGGAGCCCCCGATGAGAGATTTGGGCTTGTCCTTTCCATTGTGCCATAATGCCAGGGAGAAACGCCAAATATGCTGCTGTGAAATGATGCCGCGGTGACGCCTCGGGATGCTCGTGAGGAAATAACGCAGCGGCAGTGCCGCTCCTCTGCGTCTCCGCCAGTTCCTTGGTCTTGGATGTAAAACTAATATGATTCAAAGAACCAGAATGGTAAATTGGTCTGAAATTAACGCAGTTGCAATCTGACTACTCCCAGCGAGCCGTGCAATTTTCTGCCTTTTTCTTGCCATGTGTTGCTTTTCTCCCCTCAATCTCCATTGCCCCCGCTTACGTACCCAGAACAACACGCTTCTCATTTTATATGCCCTCAAAAATCACGTGTTCCGCTAATAGACACCGAGCTTCACTGTCCCTGCGGTGCTGGAAATCTCTTCAAATGAAAGATTTTCATATGAAAATTCCTCTGTAATTTAGTCTGCTTGTGGAAGCTAAAAAAAAAAAAAAAAAAGTGGAAACGCCTAAAGTCAACAAAACAGCTTACAACTTGGGTGGCCGAGGGGGTAGCAGGTGGGGGTGCCACGGTAAAACAAACCCCAACTTAATTACAGAAACCTCTGTCAAAGAGGTTTTCTTTTTTTCCCTCACGCGCACGTACGTACATGCGTGCACTGATCTCCTGCAAACAGACCGTGCTGGAGGATCAGAAGAGCGGGGTTAGCTGCACCACACCAGCTATTCTTGTTGCCACGAACCGTTTTGCTGACTCAGTCCGAGGAATCCTGGCGCGAGCGATGCCAAATTGCGCTCTGTTGTTGCTCTCGATTCGCTCGCTGCCGAGTATTGGGGCTGGGGCGGGGGGGGAACCAACCCAAACCTCTGTGTCAAGGCACTTTTCTAGCAGCCGGCTGAGAACCTGAGCCCCAACTTTCTGTCTCTTTTGCTCGATGCACCTGCTTGCTTGGGGAGGGCACCTCGGTGAACGCTCCCTGTCGTGAGCCTCCTCGGAGTAACCCAACTGAGTCAACAGCATCATCCAAATTCCAAAGTGTGGGCGGAAGAAAAGAATCACCCTTTGTTGCCGAACCTAAAAATCCCGAAGCTTTCTTCGCCACGCAATTTGTTGGTGTCAGCAGATTCCGGGTGTTTTACTGCCAGCAGTCGGATTGAACTTCCTTGAAGTTGCAACATCAGGAGGGTTAATTATGTACAAAGCGCTGGCCGGTGGCGGGGTCTGGCATGCAGGGATCCAGCTGTGCTGGAGAGATGATCCAGAGGTGATTGTCACGGCCAATGTTTTCGTGTTCCTGGGGACTCTGGGCCGGGTGCGTTCCTCGTATGGGGTCGGTGAAGGCAGGGGAGAGCAGGCAGGCTGTGGGAGAGGCTTTTCTTTCTGCAAAAGGTCTTGGTTCAAAGGAAATCACGTTAGTGCGGAGAGGATTAGCATTCCCAGGAACGGAGCTGCAACCCTGGGGGGTTTAATCTGGTTTCCTTTTCAACCTTTTCTAGAGTTGAAAAATGCCGTTTTCTTTAAAAATAAATGTAAAAAAAATAAAAAAAAAAAAAAAGGTAGTCTTGGGGGGGAAAAAGGCAAAATATGTTTATGGTGGGGTTTTTGGGTTTTTTTTTTTGTATGAATGGATGGTGGCTTTACAGCTGTAGGGCTCCCTTAGTGTTAGTGAATAACTGGTGAGTTGTATTCAGCTGAAGCACGTGGAGAGATTTTTCTCCCAAGGCATGGAGTGAACGTGGTGTTGAGGAGATTGTCCCTCGGGACCCCTGCAGTCTGTTTGCCGAGTCCTCCAAAGAGGGGAAATAGTCATATTTTGCTCTTTCCAACCAACCCGTGGCGCTGCCAAGCCTCCATCCTCCCCCCTTCCAGCAGCGCTTTAAAATACAGTTTGTGGATTTCCCAATATTTGTAACCTCGTCAGTCAGGGCTTATCTCCCTGATAAATAAAAGGACGCAAAGCACACAGAGGCCTTATCGGAGAGCTAACAGAGCGCTCGCCTTGCCTCGCTGAAGGCGAAGACATGGGAAGCGTTCTGTCAACAATTTAAAACACCGCAATTAAAATGCATATCGATTCCTTTTTTTTTTTTTTTTTTCACTTGCACTAGTTTCACATCAGTTTGCTGCTGACGCCGTTTTTGACACCCGGCTTAGCCAAGGTGATGGTGTTGGTTCTTAAAGCATCACGTTTTCCTCTTTGGCTTCCTTTGCCCGGCAGCCGGCGAAACCCAAATGTGCTCTTCTCCATAGCACTCCCTTTGAGGTCCTTTGCCCTAATGGCCAAATATTTTTCTCCTTTGTTCTGATGCAGGGCACTTCCATGTCCCCGCTTGTTATTTTAATACAATTTTCACTTAATTGTGACACAGCTCAGTTACAACAGCAGCAGACCGAAGGATGCCTTAAATGCTTGGCTGTCCTTTGGCCGCCCTAGGTCAGGCGTCGGAGCTGCCAAACGTCAGCGTTGCCAAACAGGGGAGGGGATGAGACTTAAATACAATTTTAAGTAACATTTTTCCTTTTTTTTTCCTTTTTTTTTTTTTTGGCAAATGGGCCATTTTCCTATATGCTACGACCCTATCTGAGTTCTCCACCCACCCTTCTCTTTGACAAGGGAAAGCAGGGTTGTCTGCTCTACCAGTGGGTGATTTTAAACAGTAGTGGAGTTTGCCTGGGTTCCTGGCTTAGATGTGTGCAGTGCAACCGTCTTGTGTCTTCCTCACTCCGCAATGAATGGCTGTTTAATCTCCATCCCATGAAGGGGGCGGGGGGGGGAAGCCAGGACATGCTGGTCCCCTGAGATGGGCTTTTTAATTGCTCTAGCTTGACACTCCAACTTAGTGTCCTCATGGCCACTGATTGATTTCAATTAACATTCCCATGCTCCAGGCACTATAAATAACCCTTGTCTGGCCGGCTGCTTCTCCACTGCCAGCTCAACCTTTCTCCTTTAGCTGCTGCTGCTGCTCATCTTGCTTCTTGGCTTGGCCTCAGGCTCAGTCTATAATTCTTTCCAAACTTCCCTGTATAAAATAATCATGTACATGAAGTAAAACAGGAGTCTCATATACACACTTAATAACTCTTGTGTACTGTATGAGTGGGAATTCCACTTTATAACCCCCAGAGTTTTCAAATGGTTCTCATTTTCGGCAGCATTCCTCCTGCGAGATCTAAAACTTCCCATTTTATCCCGAGCCATTTCTTTCCCTTTCAACCTTTTTATTTCTCCTCCAGATTTCGGGGCGACGGGCGGCTTCATCTTTTCTTTGGGCTGTGGTTTCAGCAGCGAGGCAGCTGGGAGCCGATAGCGCTGCTCTTGAGCTCTTTAGCCAAATGTCAGGGTTCTCTTCCCAATGCCACATTTTCCGAATTAAAGCTTCAGCTCGCTTGCGATTCAGCGCAAAAGGCTCCGAGACGAGATTTAAGCTAAACTGTGATAAGATAAGCTTACGGGGACCTAAAGCTAATATTCTGCATGTGTTTCTCTGTCTGCCTACCTGTTATCTCTTTCCCAGTGAAAAAGAGAAGAAAGAATATCGCGTGTATTTAGACACATACTGTGTGTGACAGATAACATCTGCGTGTCTGTGGATGCAGGAGCAAGACTGATAGGCAGATAAGTACGAGGTAGCAAGCCACAGATTTGTAAGGCCAGAAGGGACAGTTACATCAAAGGCGTCTAGAACTGGGGGGTTTGAATTTGAGGGGGGTTTGTTATTTTGATGACATTTGGAAAGCCAAGGGAAAATAGATACCTCTGATAAAATACACATGTATTTCTCCATTTTTCTGCCAGCTGGGGATAGGGCTGAAGTTTCCCAATCTTGAATTAAAAAAAAAAAAAAAGTTCATTATTTGTCTCTATTGTGTCTGGCTTTTTTTCTTTTTTCTTTTTTTTTTTTATTTTCCTACCCAGTAACACATCCAGTGGAAGATCTCAAAACACCCTGACCCAACAGCATTTAAATTAGGAAGGTTTGTATTGATTTGGGGTTAGTCCACAAGCGTGGAAGAATTGCAGGAGGCGATAGGCATTGCCCCGGGAAACCAAGAACCTCTTGCTGCAAAAATTCCAGGTGCCTTTTCGAAAGGGGCAAACTAGAGACTGGGGGTAGGGGCAAAGGCAGGAGCTTCTCCGCGGCTTTGGGTACGGTTGGCAGAGTTGGACGTGCGGAGACGCCTGCAGGCAGCGAGCCCCGGGAGAGCAGGGCAGCGGGGAAGCTCGTACGGTTCGGGGCCGTGCCGCGCTGGCGAGCACCCTTTGCCACGCTGGTTGTTGTGACTTTAATCTTCCCCCGTGTGCCACGATCCCAGCTGCGTGCGGAGCCCATGTGCGCCGTGCATGTCGTGCAGTTACTGGTTACCGGTGCTAATTGAAACATCGTTTTCGATGGTACATTCTTTGGCTCTTTTTTT
>VXBH01005605.1:233554-244547 GCA_013400035.1 Rynchops niger | reverse complement strand
TTGGGCTTTTTTTTTTTTTTTTTTTTCCTCTCCTCTCTCTCCCCGCTTTTCACATTTGGAGCCTGGCCTCGCTCCCTCTGTTGAGTCCCTGGCTTTAGTTGCTGAGCTCTGTGTTGGTGCGGTGTCTCCACGCTGGGCAGTGCTTGGCCAAACGAAAGGATCGTGAAATGGTAGAAATGATGGGTGGTTGGATCCCCTCCAGCATCTCACTACCCGCCCTGAATGGGGCAACCCGAAACCTAGTCCAGATTAGGGTCTCATCAGTGCTGAGTAGAGGTGAAAAATAATCTTCTCTGATCTCCTGGCCACGCTTTTTTGACTAAATGGTTTGTGCATGATGAGAATATGCTGCCGGCTCGTGTCCAGGCTGCTCCAACCCGTGTTCCGCAGGGCTGTCACTCACCCTGCAGGTTGTAGACTCCGTCGATGCTTGGGGTGGTGTTACGGTTTGAGAAAGCCCATAACAATTTATTGTCGTTCAGACAATTATTCTGTCACCTGTTGACCCCTCCCCACATGGAAAGAAGAATTGGGGAAAGCAAGGAAACACCAGGGTTGAAATATAAATAGATTTAATAGGATGAAACTAAATAATTAACAATAATACTAAAGAGCCAGTATTAACCCCTCTACTAATATAAGATATACAAGAACTATAGTCGGCCCATTCCATCAGTAGGAAGCCGTGCACTCCCAGCAGGGAACAGTAAATGTGGGACACTGCGAGCGCTGCGGCTTTGGGAGGAAGGGAAGGGCTCAGGGCTCCGGCACCGGGGCAAGGGGTTTCTTTGGACTGCTGACATCAAGGGAGAGAGAAACTCCTCAGCAAACTTGCTAATTTGTACAGAATGTGATGTTCATGGTATAAATAATCCTGTTGGCCAGCCTGGGTCAAATGTCCAGGCCTCGCTCCTCCTCCTCCCTGCACCTGGCAAGGCTTGAAAACACCGAGACCTTGAATCCCACATAGCCTAGCTGGCTATAACGTAAATATTTTCACGAATTCACACACTGAAGTCTTCCGAAAGTGGACTTTTCCCCAGCATTAGGAGAGCAATCAGTCCTGTGTCGCTCCACCCAGGACGGCTGGTTCCAGGGTGTTGAGCTTCACCTGCGGCGATGCTGGATCCGTGGACCACGGCTCAATGCCGTGTCTCAAGTTTTCCCCTTGCTGGTCGGACCCGCCTGCCTGGTTGGCTTCTGCTGGGGCTGTGGTGCCCGCAGCGGCACAACTCGTTTCCCAAGGGCAGGACGCTGCCCCATTTTTTTAGGATTATTATTTATGAACATTGATTTTTCTACCTGTTCTTTGACAAACTCAAAGTAATAGTTCCGTACCGATGCTTTCAGCTTCTGTTGTGTGACTGGTGGTGGGGCAAAACTAAACGGGAAGTTAAAACCCCATACAAAATAATTAAATATATTGGCAATTAAAAAGAGCAGCAATCTAACTTGGAATTAAAGTTTAAAAACATCTGAAGAGGAGTGAATTTTCTTTTGTGTCTGATACAGCGGCAATAACGTTAACACTTTAATACCATTTAATGCTATTTTAATGCTTCTCAAGGGAAAAAAAAATATGAAGGAGGGGTCTTTTTAAATAGAAGCGATATTTCTGAAAGTGTTGAAATTTGCCAATTTGATGGTTTGGGATTTAGTAGTAAGTAAAAATATAAACCCCTAAGTCAGCAATAGCAACATGTGTTTTGTGGTGGCTTGTAGTCCTGAAAGGCTTTTCTCTTTCCACAAAAAACTCAGTGCGAAAAAAATTCACGTAGGTCTAATCACACCATCTCCCAAAGCTATTAGTGGATACGCTTATAGATAAACAAGAAACAAAACATCCTGAGACCAGTGGGAGAAATAAATAGATTTTCTGGAAGGGAGAGCGAGTGTGAGAGCGAGGGGAGGAGTGATGGGGCAGATGTGTGCGAGTTTGAAAACTGTTTTTTGCATTACAGGATGTCATTTATTTAGTTTGAAAAAACATGTTTTTACGGCGTTATTCTGTGCCTTTCGGAGTTCTCATGCGCTGGAAGCCAGCGCTGGCTTCTGTGTCAATGGGCACTTGGGGACTCCGAGCCCTGAGTTATTTGACTGTCAGATGCTGTTACTAAGTCACTGGAAATCACGGGTTTTTTTTTTTTTCTTTTTTTTTTTTTTTAAATCAAAATTAATTTGTTTTACTCCAAGGTGCCCAGAGCAATCATTTATAATTATAAAGCTGCAAGTGGCAGGAGGATGTCTAAAAATAGCACATTCCAAAAGCTCAGATACAGATGCTGGAAGAGAGATTTTTCCCTTGTTTTGTATTCTGCGTCATTATTTAGCCTGAAAAACCCCAAATAGGTGAAATAGGGAAAGCCAGGTGGTATACAGCTATACATACTGTAATCTTGTCATTTGTCTCAAATTAATCAATCACAAAGAGTTACTGGGCCGGATCCTGCTGGGTGCCATATATTGCTCTGCTGGGCCAAAGTGGGAAGACGCGCCAGACAAAACGCAGTTAAATAGGGGTGTCAGCATTTTATCTCCGAAAATACACAAGTTGCTCACGTCCCAGCTTGCGGGGTAAATGGCCTGGGTCTGCAGAAACATCCGTGCTGTGGGAATCTCTGCGAGGTCGCGCTGGGCTCCCTTTTTACCGGTGGGTGAAAATGGGTGTATTCAGGGTGCCTGAGCACACGCTGCAGCCTTCCGCAGGTGTCTGACCTGCATCAGGTGGGCTCTTCTTCTCTGGCACTCTTTTTTTTTTTTTGCCTGATTACAAAAGGAAAAGTGTCAGTCTGTGCCGTTGGCATCTTCTCCTAAGGGAAGAACACCCCACCGTGATTGTCCCCAGTAGTCCTTGGATGGGCTTGTTTCTGAGGGTTCATAATCCTGGCATTTCTGCTGGAATTTGGAGGTGGGATGAGCTCCGGCCTTAAACTGAAACTTGGCCCTAGACCTTTGTTTTTGCCTGGCTTTGAGGGCTTGTCCCCTTCTTCCCTGGGATCTCTTCCCAAGCTCTTGGGAAATGCAGCCCAACCAGATTACAAAGAGGTGTGGAGATGCGTCTAAATCCCGCCTGCCCTGGTTGTCCTTACATGAATGATGCCTGTTACCAAATTTACGCAAATCTAGTTAAATAATTGAGCCTTTTCTAGCACCTGGAAATCTCATTCAGAAGGAAAAGAATTTGACCTTTTGTCTCTCATTCTGGACTTCCAGCATCCCAAGTCCTTCTTGGCCAAGCTTCATTATGGCCATCTAAAGCCGTATCAAGAGCCTGACTAGACATTGCTCACTTCGTGCCACGCTTTGTTTATAAGCCTGGATTGTGGTTTTGTCCCGGTCGGCTTGCCCTACCTTAAAATACTGGCCATGTAGATGAGTGGAGAATCAGATTAACTGTCCTTTATAACACGAGAGCTGAGACCCGATGCGAGGAGCGGCTTCGGTTTACAGCAGACGCGAAGCCAAGCATCCTGAGCCGGCGCTGCCATTGTGTGGTCTCATCTCCCGTCCCTGCCACCGCCGCACCGCCGGCTTCTCCAGCTCTCTTCAGGAGGTTTGGGTCCCATCGATCACTGGGAACCCCCGTAAAACCAGGGGTCATAGAAGGAAACGTTTAGCAAACGTTCAGCTGTAGTAGTGAGGCTGCTGTAAAAGTCTCTTGGTTGTCTTTTAGGTCTGTTGCTCACCTGCTTTAAACTGTGCGTGACTTTGGGGGACTTAACTTCTGTCTGCAGAACAAGGGAGCTGAGAAGTTTCCCAGCTCATCCACTGAATGGGGTCAGTGCTTTCCCTACAAGGTGCAACCTGCAGAGGGCCGTGGCCTTTCCTTTAGTTGGGAGTAAGCTACTGCTTTGGGAAGACCAGATTCAACTGCTGAGGCTGCACTTGATGCTCTCCAGTGGAGGAGAGTCCCCGTGGTGGTGGAGGGGCACTTCCCCCAAGTGCCCTGGTCGGCACAGTAGAGCTGGAGACCTGGCTGCCAGGGTCAGGTTGGGACCCTGGGACTGGTTCATGAATGGTGCGATGAGCTTTGTGAAATGCTGAGCATTTTAAAGATGTCTTCTTGGTCTCTCTTGATGCCAACATGAGTCACATCCCTTCTTCCAGACCGGGGGTCTGCAGCAGGAGGAAGGAAAGAAGGAAACTTGGGTGTAGTTAGAAAATAGAAGTAAGGAGAAAGAGGACATGCAGTGTTGGAGTGTAAAGAGTGACACCAGCCCACTGTTGCCACCTTCTGTGTGGCGTTAACCCTCCCAGCCCCAACGGGAGGAAGAACTGAGGCAGCCGGACTCTGCTCTGCCGCCCGAGCTTGCTGGGCTTGGCACAGGGCGAGCCACTCGCTTTCTGATGTCAGAGACTTTTCTTTGACTGAACCTGAGGAGGAAAGTTTTATACAGGTTACTGGACCATTTTGACCTTTTGCCTGCTTTATCAAAGGCCAGAGAAAAGATTTTGTTGTTTTATTTTATGTGGGGCCAGAGGCTGACTGGCCATACATGTTCACAGCTTTGATAAAAGCCGAAGTCCTAACTGAAACAGTAAATTAATTTTGACAGCTCGGGTACATATTGCACTTCTCATTCAATAGCCAGTTGGGTGACTTTTCCATTTCCATCCGCTAGCCAGTGGCAAAGGGAGGCTGTGAGTTTGGGACGTCATGATGCCGTGCCTGAGCACGAGCCGCTGGGGCATGCCACTGCCGCCCCCCAGCAGGACGGGGCCGGAGGAGCAGACTTAGCAAGACTTGGCATGACTGGTCAGATGGATACAATCTGCAGAACACAGTAAAACTGCACTGACAAGTCGTAATTTAGAAAGCCTGTATAATATGTTGTTGGTTCTCCCTGTGCTTGGGGGGGGAAACCCTTCTTGTGAGCTCTGGATGCCTTGGTGGTACCTCTCACGCACCATGCGCAGCCCTGTTCTCCCAACATCAAGACTCAGTAGGTGCAAAAAAGTCATTACTATTTCCATTCCTCCTTTTTGGTTGACCCTCAAATTATAATTTTAACAGAGCACAAAGATTTCCCGTTTCCCTGTGTTTTACCCTTAAACTTCTATGACTTTGCAGGCACCTAAAATATTCAGCAGGCAGACTCGCTGCTTTGACTCAACCCCCACTTCTTGTGGTCCTCTTGCGGGGACCCACGTTTCATTCTCTCCATTCCCAGCTTCTCCCCAGTTACTGATCATTACCTGTGAGCTTATTTCATCAGTCCCAGTTGATGCTAATTTAAAGTCTTTTGCAGGACCGGTGAGCCTTGCTTGTATCTAGTTGTCCTTCCATTTCCTCGAGGTGGTCCCCATACTTACCTGGCAGGTTTTTTTTCCTTTCTTCAGGAATTTTCCCCAACTGACAGCGTCACCCAGCTCTCCTCAAAATCCAAAGGCACGTAGACTGGAAAAAAAGAGCATCTCTTCCTTTACTGACTGATGTATCCTTAATTTCCTAGGCTGGCCAGGAAATGCAATCAGTCGTATCGAGTGTTTTGTTATCAGAGGCCATGTGTTTTTCCCCTTTTATAGGATAACGGTTGTAAAATGTCTTAGAGTCTCCCTGTAATAAGATTGGGTGGTTTCTTGGCTGGTCATATGAGATGAGTTACTGGGAATGTTTTGTAACGGGATGTGTTGTGGATTTGGCTGACAGTGATTTGATGTGCCTGTCAATGATGGAGATGCTTAGAGGCTGTAGCCGTCATTTCTGCCTGTGATGTGTGGTGATGGGTTTGTTCTTGTGCTTGTTGTGTCTTCGGCTGCTTGTTTGTTGTGGTCACTGTGTTTTCATGGTCTGATTTTTGATTATCCTGTAGCCATGGAGACCACCACTGTGCTCTGCCTCCCGTTGTTGTGGCTTCCTGCAAACCAGTGTTTGTTGTGGGAGATAATATGTGGTGGTGTTTTTCGGCTTGTTCCTTTGCTCAGGCTGCTTGATGTTTGTGTTGTAGCCATAGNAAAAAAAAAAAAAGGAGCAGACAAGCTTTCCCTTTCTAGTCATTTGTGAAACTCAAACATGATCTTGTTCAGCACGACCACGAAAACTTGGAGATCAAACTGAGTAAATTGAAAGTGTCCCACAACACAGAAATTCCCTTCTTCCGCCTTTCCACTCTTGTCTCTCCACAACCAGATTCCTCCTGCCAATTCCAAGCAGGAGGGAGATTTGCCTACAGCTAAGAGGGCTGCTTGTGCTCCCTCTGAGCGGGGTGGGACAGTAATGACGGACTGTCACCTGAGCAGAACTGGATCTTTGGTAGTAGAACACTTTAGGCCCTATAATGCAAATTCATGCCTTTGTTGGCCTTACGACTCCATAAAACCACTATTTTTATTGTAGAAGAATAAGGTCTGCGTCAGGGAAACGGAGAGGAAGGGTCGGGGGGGCAGAGGTACCTGTTTATATCAAGCTTTTCCATGCGAAGAAGAATGTATTTTCTGAAAGGCTCCCTTTTGGTGATTTGTCTACAAGCTCCGTTCCACTCCTCTTGCTTCCCCCACCGCTCCCGTGCCAAACGGCTCCCTTTACCTGTACAGATTAACACTGGGCCGGGGGGGGTCAAGCTTTTATGAACCCAATGTTTTTCCCTAAAGATTAACCCCCTGGATAATCGGGGTGGGAAAACGTAGCTGCAAGGTACGTAAAACGAGACCTTTGAAAGCTCCTGGTGAAAAACTTTTCCCGAGTCTTTTAACAGTTTGAAAGCCCCTCACTCTTCCCTCCCCCCAAATATGATCAACAACACTGAAATTCAGACAGTTGTAATCAGCTCTAATAGGAGCAGAGAAGCCAAGTGCCACGCGTTATTATGCCTCAGCCCCTGTAGTGCCGGTATCCGGAACCTCGCTTGCGCTGGGATAACAGTAAACAGATGTGAGGGCAGTAGTTGCAATACCAAGTTACCCTTTAAAAATCCAGCTTGCCCCATGGATTTTTACAGTTCTTGTTAAGGCCCCTTCTTACCAAACGCCTTTTCTTTCTCTCTCTCTCTCTCCCTCTCTCTTTCCTTCTCCGTTTTCTGCAAGGTTATTTTATTTTTTGCAGGATCAGCTCCCTTGGCTGATTGACCGTGTGGCTCCATAAATAGTTGGATTGGCATAATTGAGGGGTGAGCGGGGTTTGGGAGTGAGTGGCCGGTGATGGAGAAAGGAGGTGGGGGGCGGGGGGGTGTGATGGGATAAAGCTGAGCTTACCACCGAGAGAAATGTTTGTGGAACCACGGCTTTTCCACAAGGAGCCACAAGTCTCTGGGAGAAGCAGAGAAACGCTACGACCACTGGAGGAGTGAAACGCGGCTCTCCGGGCCAGAGGCTGATATCATTGCTCCGAGAGTATTGTCTTTGGCTTTGACCTCGCGCAGGCGTGCGTAGCCGTAGCTTAGCACGCCGAGCCGCCGCTTTTGAATGGGAACCGACACAGGAGTCCCGTTGAAGTCTGCAGGGGGATGCTGCTCTAAGTATCTTTGACGTGAAGGCAGAGAACCCCGTCGGCTGCTTTGGTGCTGAATTAGGTCTAAAAGTTATGTTAAATACCTGCCGAACCATGTTATGGAGTTGCGACTTGACTCCAAAACGGAATCTATTGACTTCGAAGAGGAATAATTGTTCTTGTCAGTGGTGGGATCGGTTCCTGCGTTCACACAGGTACTTGGTCTGTTGGGTGCTTGTGCCAACAGAAGAAAAGAGATTTTAGACCGTTTTCAGCTGGTTGTGAGGTGGCACCCCGAGGATTTGGTTTCCCATACCGCCCAGCGTGGGGTACCCCTTAGGCAGCTGCCCTGCCCTTGCCCCCACACACACTCCCACTGCCTCCCTCGTGCTGTTCTCACTGCCGCAGGGCGAGATGCATAAATCGGCCCATCCCGGGGAAAATTAGCCCACCAGTGAAGAAGAAAATTTTTCCTGGTGGATCAGCTTGCTGATCTGATCCATCCTGCACCTTCATCGCCTCCAGATCTGACCTCGGGGAGGTAGGGGGAGTAGCAGGAAGGTGAGCAGGCAGTGGTGGGCTCCTCCTGAGCAGGGACAGGTTATGTGAATGTGTTGTGAGAAAGGAAGGGCGAGTTTGGCCTCTTCTGGTGACTTTTCCAGCCCGGCAGTCAGCCTGCCAACACTTGGTTTCTGGCAGCTTCAGTTCAACGTTGTCATCGGCTCTGCCCACTTCTTTGCAGGCATCCCGAGATGTTGTAATTTGTAGGTGTGGTATTTTTAACCATGAGCTTGGTGTCTCTAGACACACCATGACCACAGAACGGCTTTCAACAGGGGGGTGTGGACAGAAGGAAAGGATTTATTTTGGTTCCTGAGCGCTATTGAGGGCCTTTCTCCCAGGCGAGGGAGGGCCGGGGTGCCAGAGCGCTCTCTCCTGTTCCCCTCGGCTGTGAGGCCGCAGGGAGAAGCCGGAGAGCTGGGGATGTGCGTGTGGATGTGGGCAGTGACGCATGACGAGGGCATGTGCAGAATTCCCCCGCCTGACCACAGCGCTTTGCTGAACAACTATCAGAAGGTTTCTCACCCTTTCTCGAGGGAGGATGCTGTGCTTCCAAAAAAGACTCCCGACGGATGTAACGATATTCATCCAGTTCTGCTACAACTGTTGCTCTTCCTCCGGCTGTTTTGCTGCTCATTATCTCCCTGGGAAGAGGTTGTTCTCTTGAGCAGCAATATCCCAAAGCCAGTTTGGTTTCTGCAGCGTCCATATTTAGTGGGACTGTTTCTTATTTAGGAGCAGCCTTTGCATGGGTGTGAAGATGCTCCGCGCCATGTGAGTGATGTTAAATGGGCTTTGCCCCCTGGTCTGTAGCTGGAGAAAATGTGTGAGAGATTTCCCTGCTGCTAATAAGCATTGTGTTCGCCTTCCTCTTTTGGGGGTNAAAAAGGCCTTCCAGTGGGACGTGAATGTTTCTGTTGTGTTCCCACATTGTTCCCAGCCTTCTGCCGCAGTCCAGCTGCATGACACAGGCCTCCAAAATGTAAGCGAGATTCCCTGGTGAATGACGCACGCAATCGCAAGTCGCTGCTTGCGTGGACGGGGCGACAGCCGTCTTGCGGGTGGTAGGGCATGTTTGGTGGTGGAGAAGAGGGTGCTGAGGGCAGCATGGCCTTAACCAGCCGCGTGAGTTGGGCCCTGGTCTTCTGCAGATGTTGGACCCAGACCCTTCTGTGGCCCTGAGTGTGTTTGTAGAAAGGCTTTGACTTCTTGACAGCCCTTTGAGAAATGCTTGCTCCTCTGTAGATAGCTAACGGGGGGCCACCACGGGCTGAGAGGTACCCCAGTGCCCAAGGGTTTCTGGAGAGAAGACCATGGCAGCGCCGGGTTCCCGGGAGGTGGGAGCCGGAGGAGCAGCCTCCAGCAGCAGCAGAGAGTCTTTGCTGCTAATGTTTCCAGGGAGGGAATTTGAGGAAATGCTTGGATAGGAATAAGTAGAGCTGGCAACAAATGTGCATTTCATTTTATGAACATTTCATGGTGAAACTTAAAACTTCCACAAAATTTGGGGGACTGGATAGCTCAGGGGATTAGTAATGGGATACAGAGCCTTTCATCTCACCAGTGCCTTTTCAACTGCAGCTCAAGTCAATACCAGCGACTGAAAGTTGTTACCATCTGATGGCTTATGTGTAATGAGTTGATGGTCTCACTTCATTTCCTGGTAGTCAGGTATCTGCGGCTGACGCACACAAACACACCATAAAGCCTGGCTGCTCGCCAGCCTTGTTGGCAGCCTCTGCCAGCGACTGGGTGAGTCCGAGAGTGAAATATCCCGTTGGCTTCCAACTGGGAGCTTTATCAGGTAGTATCCTGGCATGTGCAGCGGGCGAGAAACTTTTGTAAGGTGGGAAAGCCGATTCAGAGCGTTGTTTTTATGTAGACGTCTTCCACCTGTACTGAGGTCTACATGGAATAACGTTTTGTTGCAAGGACCTTCTCTTCGGATGCTCACCCCTCAGCAAAGCTGTGTGACGTATGTGAGATTTACATTTTGCAAACAAGGCGAAGGCATTACAGCACAGGGCTTTCTGTTTAAAATAACGTCACCGCTTTTCTCCCCCTCCCAAAAGCGGTCCTAAGTGGAACCCGGAGCACATTTTACAAGCATTTGTTTATTAACGCTTCTGTGGTGTGACTCTAGCGCAGGGCTGTGCCGTCATCCCCCTTTCCAGCTGGGGAAACTGAGGTAGAGAGAAACCAAATGAAGGAGTAGATACTCCAAGATAAAAAATTCAGGAGTTTGTGGGTGCTGGGCCTGTGCCAGGTCCGATAATGGATTTAGACCATTGGTATACTCTGCGCTTCTCCCTCAGTTGGGACCTCTGCCCTTGCCCGTTCCATCATGGATCTGAAAGCAGCCCCTCAGATGAAGCCTAAGAAGGCGGCTGTTGCTGGGGAATATGTTCTTTCGCTATTTTGTACTCTAGACACCTCGTCGTTAGGACATGTTTTGGAACATGGTGACTCCTAATGAAGTCGTCCAAGCGTAGATTTTGTTGGTCCTGTTGAGAGTCATAGTGGGGGGCGGTGATGGGATGAACTGGTTACAGCGATGACTGAGCCCTGGGGCTGGCTGTGGTCCCCAGGTGAGACTCCCTGGCCACAGGGCAGCGATCCATGGAGGATGCCGGTCCACCAATGGGGCGTGCGAGTCTGAGCATCCCTCGGTCCCCCACCCCGGGGATTTCTACCCCTCTCTCTAGCAGGAGGGTCCCTGGGCCCTGCCTGCGGGGAACGGACACAGTCTGATGTAAACTTACCCACTGTGAGCGTCAATGGACCAAAGTGGTGGTGGGGTGAGGCTCCCTGTGCCCCCCCAGCCTTTCCACAATTATGCAGAGCCGGGCACAAGCAGGCCATTAGTAAACAAATGATGTCAGCTCCCACTGGCGTTATTTTTAAGCACTTTGTATATATTACTTGTCTGTATGTATCTCTGGACTGTTCTTTCTCCCCCTCCCACTGCCTCTCAATCACCCGCAGAGCTTCTGCTTTTGCCTTTTT
>VXBH01005605.1:175116-233526 GCA_013400035.1 Rynchops niger | reverse complement strand
TTTCTTTCTTTTAGTTAAAACCAACATCTGTAGATTTGTTCTGAACAAAAATAAAGCCATCCATCTCCTTTGGCCTGCCGTTCCGTCATGTAAGCTCAGGAAAACTGGCTCGGTCAAGGTTTACAGTAGCTGTCGCAGCCCGCAGTGGGAAAGGCACTTATCTGTAGAGGAGGGTTAGCAGTTCTCAAGAATGCATCCTTCCCTGGGACTGAGGGGGTGGCTTTTGTTTATCCTCTGGCACACAATGAAATGATGGGAAAACATGCTTGGATGCACTGCTGTAGTAAGGTGGGGCAGGGCAGCGGTTAAAAATGGAACGGAGCCTTTGATCCCCGGCCAGAGCAGATGACTCCCAGGGTCTGGGTTTTTAGGGTGGACGTCGTGTTCTTTCTCTCCATCTCCGCGTACAGATCGAAGAGTTCCCCTCCTACCTAGCGAGCAGAACAAAGCCTCCAAGGTTTTGTTCCCCAGGGGGAAAGAGGAGGGATCGCAAGTGGGGTCAGAAGGAGGGAGGAGGCTTTGGGAGGCCCCGCTGTCGTGCCTGGCTCAGGTGGGTGCTGGAGGAGGGGCTGCGAGCCCGAGCCTTCCGATAGCCAGCCAAGGAGGGGAGCCTGTGGCTAACGGGGGGCGTGCGTCCCAGGATCTCAAAGCACCACCGCAGAGAGCACACAGCTGAGCCTCTGGGTCACTGCCTTGGTGGGGGACGCTGGGGCCAAGCGGTGACTCATGACAGCGGTTGGGCTTGGTGACGATGTTTTTCCTGTTAATCTCCCCCATCATCTCCCCTAGAAAACACAATGGAAACTCCATAATCCAGGAGATAGCCTGGGGCATACCACAACTCCAGAGGGTCCTCGCAGGAGGCTCCAAGTCCTCCCCAGCTTTCCCAGCAGCCAGACCAGGTAGTAAATAACCACACGAGTCCAAAAAATCGAAGGGGAGTGATAGAAGTATTACGTGCTTACGCTTAGTCCTGCTCTCTCCCGGATCTGGAGTGGGATGCGCAAAGACTCTGGAGCCGCTGACTCCTCGGAGCCAGAGTATATCATCTGTTAAGTCTCTGGCACGACAGACTTGCTTTAGAGTGAGCAAATTAAAGGTCGTCTCTCAAAATCTGGTTAATGCCACATGCCAAAGCAGACAGAGGGAGAAACAGAGGGATGATAGATACTCAGATGTATGGATCAATCTGTGGCTCAAGGCATGTTTGTTTCTTACTTAGTTTTGTTTCTGTAGACTAGGTATATTGTTTTTATTATTTATAGTGTTGGGGGGAGTAATCCTGTGTGTTTGAATTTATTTGCTGTGCTCTGTGGCTGATTTGGAACACATCCTGTTGTGGGTTTTTTGTTATTTTCTTCACTAAGGAGCTCGGCAATCTTTTGGCACTGAGTACAGGGGGGAAAGAAAAAAAAAAAAAAAAACCAAAATCCCAAGATTTCATTTAACCGTTTACCTTTTCAGCACTTAGCCACTGCATACGTGTTGGAGATAGCCGAGGGACCCTGGGTGGCCTTGATTCAACAGGTCTTCAGGACTTTAAGCGTATGCCGACAGCTAAAAATGCCTCTCCGAACAGCGGCCGCGGTGGGGATGGCTTCGGCCGAGGCTGCGGAGATGGAGCGCAGCAGCTGTGGAGCAGCAGCCCGGGAGCCTCAGCCAGCGCCGCGCAGGGAGCCAGGAGGGAAAGAGGATCCATTACATTGCAAGTTAGCTTTAAACTCGCCTCAGTGTTTTAACATGAGTCATTCATTCCACTAGTGAGATGACTGAGGAGTCTGGGCAAAAAAAAAAAAAAAAAAAAATGGAAAGGCGAGTGCTGCAGAGGAACATCTAAAGGGATGCGGGTGGGGGACTTGGACCCAAGGACTTCAGCAGCTCGGAGGCATCCTTCAGATGCCTAAGCAGGGGTCTTGCTTTTCCCTTTTTTCTTGATTAAGAAGCTCAGGGTTCTGGACTGGTTTTCTCCTTGTATTAGCGTGTGTTTGTACCTCTTTGGCTGGCAGGAAGGGCCTGTATCCATAACCTGGGGCTTTGCTTCTGAGCTGAGCCACGGCTCCACCTCTGCAGCAGCTCTGGGCTGGGAGAGGTGTGGGGTCCCAGGAGGAGGGAGGGCAGTGGTAAGGCAAGGAAGGGGGGCAGCATGAGTTGTATATTTATTTGGGATACCAGGAGCAGAGAGACCTGCTTTTGTAGCCCTCTGAACAGGGGTTAGAAAGGTCCCGGTGTGGACTTAACGTGGTAATTGTCCCTTTGGTCACACAGCTGAACCTGAGTCAAGAGGCTCTGGAGCCCAGGGTGTGCAAGTGTGCGGCTGGGGCAGGAAACTTGTCTCTTCTGCAAAAGACTTTCCTAAAAAATTGGGACTCTCCAGGTACTGAGCATTGATAGGCATGGTCCTGGACAGAAGACAAGAGTCATCCTTGAGCCTCAGAGCCCCTCAGCAATTCAGTTCTCTAGTGAATTAATTCCTCCTCGCCTGGTGTCAGGGATTTCCCTGATCACATCTCTGTCTGCAACTTGAACAGCTCAGGCTGTGCAGCCAAAAGCCGAGTGGGACGCATGTCCTCCGAGCACAGGGGATGATTCTGACCTGTTACACTTGTGAAAGTAGTTTAAATGCATCATTAAGGCCAGGAAACCCAACCCGCATAGCCTGGAAGCTTCACATTGTAAGTAGGCTGAGGCATGGTTAGTTCAGCAGCTTTGCTTGCCCGTGGTATTAACTACGCTTGTTTTCCTTGTTACGTGTAAAACTTGACACCTTGCTATTTCTGACTTCTGATCTGTACCAAACTCGAGACCCAACCTGCTCCAAATGGGCCGTTTGCCCCGTGTACAGTTTGGCTGAGTGGACACTTCAGTAGAAACTTGAGTTTGTGGAATTGCCCACCTTAGCCTGATTTCTTAACCTTAACTTAGGCTTTGGGGATATGTTTATCGTTACTGCACATTCAGGGGAGAGAGATTGCTGCTGGTTCCTTCTGTATTGTCTTACTTCCAAGATATTGGAGGGGAAGGAAATGCACAAATGCTTGGTTTTAAAAACGTGCAGCATTGCCCTTCCTTACGAGTTCCAAGGTGTGTTACTGTCAGCATCACCATGGGAATTTGAATTGCTCTCCTAGTCTGTCTGGCTGCTGGAAATATCAAAATTCCTGCTGATTTCATCACTATTGTACAAGCAAAATACCTCCATGCAGCTGCTACAAGGAGACAAAAGGTGGCCCTGGCCCACTCCAGACTGCTCCGGTGGGAGCCAGCTTGGGCATGGGCAGAGGGAACTTGGGTCTCTGCATCCCTGTCTTCTTTTTGAAGGTCCCGTCCAAGGTGTATCCATGTTTCTGTGGCAAAATTCAGCACAGTACACAGTATCACGGGTCCCTATTGAGCATGTTCCCAGTAAAACTGGTCCAGCCTTTTTTCCCTCTCCACTCTGTGTAACAGGTTACACTGAAAAGAAAAAACCAGATTTTGGCTGAAATAAAAATGTTTTCCGAGACTGTCAGCTTCAACTAAATTTCCCCGCGGATGAAGTTGGCATGACTTCCTTTAGCTTTCATGTTTTGTTTGAATAACATCAAAAGGCTCTTGTTTCAATGGACTAGGATCTTGTCATTTCAGCGCCAGCATTTCACTTCATCTTGGTTTCTCTGTTATAGTAAATAAACTTCTTGGTGTTACGTTGAGCAAGGCAGTTGGTGACCCCACATCAGGTATGACAGACTTTTAAAGGGAATGGGTGATGCTTGGATACCTCTTCCAAAAGGGACTTGGAGAATGTGGCTTTGTAGAGTGACTGGAGGTAGGGCAGGGCTTCCCACCATGGTGATGTCCAGAGAGGCATCACAGAGGAGAAGCCAGTCACCTTTAAGGTCTTTGTTGTTCAGCACCAAACCGTAGCTGAGTTGTTCTCCCCTATGGGAGGGCTTTGGTTTCACCAGAACAGAAAAAAAAAATGTGGTTTCCTTCCTAATGGAAAAGTCTGTGACTTTTCACTTCGTAGAAAACTTCAAAATCTTGGCCTCTCTTCTCCAAATGGGAATCTGTGAGTTTTGCCACGCTGGAAGTTGTGACAGATAGGGGACGTTGCTTTCTGCCCGGCTGCAGCACCAAAGAGGATCCAGTGTTGAAAACCCTGACACGCGCCTTGGGAGAGCTGACTTGGACTATGGCAAGTGGCGTTGGTTTGGGTTTTGATCCATAGAGAAGTGCTTGAAACAAAGATACTTTCAAGGCTTTGAGGAGCAAAGCTCCCCCAGCTCTGGGGCTGTTGAGCGTGTCCCGTGGGTAATGCTGATGATCCTTTTTCTCATCCTAACACTCGACTTTAAGGGGTTTATTTTAAATGATACTGCTTTACATGCACGAGGTTTCCCTGGGAGGATAAAGAAAGATCTTTCCCTCGTGTCCTTGATGGGAAGGAAAAACAGGCAGTCTAAGCTGTGAAGAAGAGGTGAAGGCTCCTTATGTTAAGGTGGGATGAGTTATCGTTGCTCACTGTTTGGTTTCCAGGCCCATTGGTGTTTCCGAACTAAAGCCTAGAGGATGATTTTCCCATTTGTGAGGCAGGATTCCTTATCTGTGTTCCTAAATTCATTCCATTTGTTTGCTTCTAAGCTAACCATGTTTCTCAGCAGGTACCATTAGTAAAACCACAGACCTATGAAAGCACAGACAGTTCTTTGGAGAGGCTTTATCTCCCTTGTAGGTGCTGGTGGGGAAGGGAAAAGGTAACTCTGCTGCTTTTTCTTCCCTGGCTTTGGTTACAGTCTTTTCTCACGGCTGTGGGCCATTAAGCAGGGCATGCTGCCTTCCCTCGGAGCCTGCGCTGGAGGGTTGGTTTTACTCAATCCGAAGATATATGGTTGCATTTTGAATGAAAACTACATCTGAAACCAGTTTTATCAGTTTCCTGGAAGATGACAGGGAGAAAATATGTGAAAAATGTCTTTTCACCACTGTTGGGTTGGGGTTTTTTTTGTCCTTTGTCGCCCATTGCATCAAGCTTCCTTATCATTTGACCATGAGAAAATGTTTTCACCCAATAAAACAGAGGCCAAACCCTCATGGGTTCATTAAGGGGGGACTGGTATGACCGGAGATACCTGATCTTGAGTGCGAGGGGAACATCAGCCCCGAGACCTGTGCTGTAGTCCGGCATTTATTTGCTTGCTAGTGATGTTTTGGGGCAGGAAAAGAGATAGGCGCATTTCTCCTGCTTAAAGCAGCTACGCTGGGGGGAGTTTGTTTGGTGTAGGTGAGTTCAGCTCTGCTGGCAGGTAAATGAGAGGAGCAGCCAGTGCCTTGCTGGGCTCCTCCTTTCCCCCATCACTTGGACGGGAAGGAGCAGAAAGTCCCACCTCTCTGCACTGGAGCGCTCCCAGTATGAGCAGCCACGCGATGGAACGAAGGGCTATTTGACAGCCCGTAACTATCTCGTACAGAAACAAGGCAAGAAACGTTCTCACTTCCAGTGTGTTCCCCACTAGGCAATATATTTTTCCCATTTCTCCCTTTCCTATGTGCGTAGCAACATCTTAGTTAGGTCACTTCACAGCTATGAGGCTGTTGTGTGGATTCCCTCTCTTCTAGGAATTCTGCCGATGAATCATCGACACTTAAGGACGTAGTTTGATGTCTTTATTCACACTTAATGCTAGTACTTGGCCGCAAAAGTAATCCTGTGGAATCCAATGGGACTAACTGTGGAGTTATATACTATTAAATCTTTGGCCTTTTAACAGAGTAATGGGTTACAGCCAGATTTGTGAATAGAACTGAAATGTAGCCCTGGCTTTCGGAGGGGTTAGGAGAAGTACAGGGCAAAATTTTTCATGATGAAACCTAGACCCATGTGAAAATTCCCTGCTAGCTGGCTTCGTTGTAAACCCTTGGATGTGATCCTCGGGGGAAAGGCGGTCGGGCCCACCTGGCCTCGCTTCTCAGAGCCACCGCTGGCGTTGGGAACAAATTCCATCCCAGGTTGAGGCTTTTGTCAGCGTATTTTTGTTTTCATTTTTCCATTTGTTCACTATTGTTGTAATTAAGATGTTTCAGAGCATAATAAATAACTGTCTTTCCAGAGTAATAGCTTTTTAACGCTGGATGCATCAGGGCATTGTGCCTCGTGCCAAGTACCATGGGCTGGCGGGAGACGAAGCCACAGGAGATGCAATCCCACTTTCCCAGTGGGGATTCTGGATCTGATGGTGATGCTCTTTATTTGTAGGAGAGCATTGCTCAGGTCTCCACTAGAATTCTAGGTGGGTTTGCTTGAGTTTTCTGAAGCTGAGGTGATGTGCAGAGTTCAGTTTGCTTTCCTTAGGGGGTGGGTGAGTGAGTACCATTAATCTAATTTTCCCATGTGAAGAACAGGAAAAAAAAAAGCTCGAAAAAGCAGCAGTGTTGTCATGGGTCTCAATGGTATTTTGGTAACGTGGTGCTTCATGATCTTCCGTTGTAACACTAATTGAGATTGGGAGTGCTGGATCAAGAGTTTTGGGGGAAGGAAACCCCCCCAGGTTAGACCTTATAAAAGCAGGGATGCAGCTTGCGACAGATCATAGCATCATAGAATGGTTCAGGTTGGAAGGGACCTTAAAGCCCACCCAGTGCCACCCCCTGCCCTGGGCACGGACACCCCCCACCAGACCAGGTTGCTCCAAGCCCCCTCCAACCTGGCCTCTAACACCTCCAGGGTTGGTTGTATCCAGCTGATGTGCTTTCCTGTCTGTCAGTGGACCAAAAAGTGTAGAAGGCAAAAGATGAAAAGAAGCCCACCTTTGGGCTTGTCCTCTGCCATCTGCAGCCCCACCGTAGGATGGGGAACAGCAGCACTCCCAGCTCTGTCCCATCAGAGCGAGGGAGGATCGGCCGGTCCCTTTCTGGGGGGCGGGGGCTTGCAAGCAGTGTTAACATTGGAAAAAAAGGGATCCAGCCCTGGTGAATCATGACGTTCCTCTGCCTTAGCGTTATCTAAGAGAGCAAACAAAGCTAATAAAGCTGTGGGTCACAACTCTTCATTCACTGAACTCTTTGGAGCCTCAGCTCTTGCAGCCTCACGGATGGAGGGGATGGTGCTGTCCCCTGTGCAATGCCCTTGTGTTGGGACCAAGTCCTGCCCAGCTGGGAGCAGAGGGCAGCTCCTCGGGCGCTGCCGTGCCCCACGACAGCCCTTTTCAATGCGCCCAAGCCAAGAAACACCAGCAAAGAGCAAAGACACTCCGGTGCAGCTGTATAAAATTACACTGCAGGGGTGGAGGGTGGGGAAATGAAGAACAGAGAACAGCCATACATCCTCCCTCGGACAGGGCTTGGTTTACGCAGCTCCGCCGAGGGTTTGTTTTCTTTTATAGCGGGTCGGATCACGGCAATGGGGGCTGTACGTGAAAACACAACGCAGCGCAGCAGCTCTGGGGCTCACGGCGTTGCTGGTCCACTTGCCCGAGCTCCTGCAAGGACCCAACGTGGAAGCCTTGAAGTCTCTTCCTTTCTTCAGCCCCTGCCTCTCCCTCCCCTCCTCCCAAAGTGCTTTTAATCCTTTCGGTTAATGTGAAATTAAGATAATGAGTCAAAGAGAAGAGAGGACTGGGAAGGGGACGGCGGGGGGGAAGGGGGAAAGAAAAGAAAATAGAAAGAAGAGAGATTCTTCTGACAGATAATTAGGGAGATTGGTTTACCAGCCAGAGACTAATGCTGGCTTCCCAGCTCAAACAGTCCCTCGTGACTCATTTTGTGACTTTAATTTCTATGGGGTTCCTTAAGCAGGTGCCCTCTGACAGGTAGTCAATAGAGGACTTCTGGCTGAGCACCAACGCCTCTTTGGAGAGGTCAGATTCGGAGGTCAGAGAGCAAGGCCTGGGAGGTTGGCGGGTCAGGAGCCATCACAGTGACAGATGAACCCAACCGTCTTCCCTTCTCCTCGCCAAGCGGCAGCGCCGGCGTCTCTCGCGAGCGGCCCCCTCTTTGCTAAGAGACGTTCCTGTTCATCTCCCGCTCGCACCTCTCAACTGCTCTTCATTAGCCCGGAGGATAGGGCTTGTTCGCAGCCCTCGATCCGATGGTGAGAGGGTGCTGTCTCCATACCTCTCAACTGGTCCTCATTAGGTAGAACAGTCCCCTTTTGTCCTGCATGAAGCCCCCTTTGTTTCTCAGCCACAGCGGGGCTGCGAGAGCAGAACCTGATACAAAACAATGCAGCATTATTTAGCCAGAGCCTAAAGTCAAGGAGAGAGCAGCGTTTCGGGAGGCTCTCGCTGCCTTAGCCATGTGCATGCGTAAACACCCGCAGATTCTCGCTGTCCGTCTGTCTGTCCTCCCCGCTCTGAGCTCGGCTCCTCTTGCTGGTGTTTCTAGCTGGAGTTCACACCACCTTCCACCAGCAGATGTTGCAGGACCCCTTTGAGAATGTATTTTTAAAGTGGTGTAGCTACCAGGAACCCCTTCTTTCCATTTTTCCGCTGGCAGGGAGCGGCTTTTATTCTGTTTGTGTTCTGGGGTGACTGGGTGCTCCCCCCTTTCCTCGAGGGGTTTGCACAGGGTCCCCTGCTCTGGCAGCATCTCCCTGCGTGCTGTGGGGGATCCGGGACCATTTTGCATTGCTTTCCCCCCTCCCGGGCTGCCTCCCTGCTGCCAGCAGCTGAGGTTGTGTTGGCTGGAGCCTGATTAGTCGTTCTGTCTGAGATCTCTTTCAGATTGAGGATAACGATGGCAAAAAAAAATTAATTAATTTTCTTTCTAATTGGATTCCCGCTTTTCCCTGAAGAGCTGACGTCTTTTTAAAAAGCGGCGTCTGTCACCTCCACGTTGGTGGCTGCAATGCTGCTGCAAAGTGGTATCACCACAGGAGTGTCTGGTAGGTTATAAATCGGGCAGCAGAATTAAATGCTTACATGCCTGGAGTGCCAAGGTCGGGTCCCTGATCCCATTAGCCACTCCTTTCGCCTAGAAACAGCTGGAGCAGAGCTCAGCATCAGCTGCAAAATACCTCGTTCAAGTAGAAACTGCCGAGGCAAACTGAAAAGAAATGAACACAACTGTTGCGCTTTTGGGTCCCATCCACCGCAAAAAAGGGCGAGGACTCTGGGATTAAAGAGTGTCGAACCCCCGAGAAGGAAAACAAAGCCTGATTATTTTTTTTTTTTGGAGCAACCGGGGAGCCAAAATGCTGCTTGCAATGAATAGTGTTTGCAAAATTAAGGTTGCTTTTAAGTATTTAAGTTTAAAAAAAAAAAAAGAAAACTCAATGTGGATCAAGCCATAGCAGGGCTTTGTAGGAGTGGGGACAAGGAGCTTACTGTCCATGTGCCGGTGACCCAGAGAGAGGAACCTCTGTGTCCTGTGCAAGAGTCAGAATATGAAAGTCCTCTATAAAGCCAACCTGATTTGTGAGTTAATTGGAGTGGGGAAACCAGGACAGCGGTATGGGGAAACAGGGCTTTGTGGGTTTCCTGGCACGCCTCTCCCGAAGAGGTCCTTCTTCATTTGGGTAATGTTTCTGCGGCCTGCAGGGCAAGCATTTACACCGTCGTCTCTGTGCCAAGGCTCTTGCGTCATGTTGGTCAAGGTTTATTTTGATACAACCCCGGACGGCGTCACGTGTTGCACAACGGCCAAACTCGCATTTCAGCCACCTTGGGAAGCCCTTGCCTGGTTGACCTCAGGCCTCACCACCGAATCCGAAGGGCTCTGTGGGAGCTGGAGCGATGACTGTAGTTCTGCATCTACAGTCTGTTGGGTATTGGATGTTCCCACCCTATTGTACACTTTAATTCTGTGCAACCCATGCAGAGAAACTGGTACAGGCCTCCCGTGTGACTCAGAAAGCGGTGACACAGGCAGGGTTGGACGTCTCTGGCAAGCAGATGTTTCAGTAGGCAGCTAAGAATTTTGTTGGGATGGGGGGGGGGCAGTTCCTGTAGAAACCTCCAGTGCTGTTTGCAGAAGGGCTGGAAATTCTGCTTGAGTGGCTTGAGGAAGGGTTGCGTCCAGTGGTTTGGTTGCAGGCTGGTGCCACCTTTGCTGGCGGTGGGTTTTTTGGCCCCACCAAAGCAGCTTGTGTTTGACGCTCAGGGCTCGCTGCACCTGCGGCAGGTTGGTCATCCCAAGAAGGTAGCAGGACTCAAGAGTGAGAGCACGGTGCAAACTGGGAGCTGTTTGCTCCTGGAGGTTGGATTTGCTTTGTGGCCGAGGTGGGTGGCCAGCAGAGCCGAGACGGGGGTCCGGCGCAGCGCTGGGCTTCAGGACTGCTCCCTGTTTACGGCTCTTTCAGCAGGTAAATGCCGTAGCAGGGTGGGACTTTCAGTCTTGCAAGTGAGGGGTTTGTGTTTTGTTTTGAACCGTAAATATAACACAATTGTGTTTATGTAATGCAATTATGTGAGATGCTGCATATGAGTTTTAAATAGAATAAGGGTTAAATTTAGCCTCTTTTTTTTTTCTTCCTCCCATTGATTTTGCAGAGATAGACTTGTGTTTGAAAGACTTCTCACCCTGGAGTTTACCGGCCTCTGTACTGCATGATCTCATTGCTAGCATCTCACTCTTTCTCCACCCTTCCCTCCCGTTGTTTGCTATTCTGACTGAAGATGAGACATAAAAAGTTAAACAAACTTTTTAAAGACAGGGAACGCATCATCCGATGTGTTTATGCAGTATTAAACACAACAAGATCGTTATCTGGAGACACTGGAGACCGGATTCACGTTGGATATAAATGAGCAAAGTTCCCATCAAGTACATGATTTACACCTGTGTCGGGTTTGGCGCCAGGGTGTATAAAGATGAGCAAGAAAAGAAAAATTTGGTTTTGCAGGCTTGTACTTCTTAAGCTTGCAAGCACTTTTTCTTATCCTCCAATTAGAAAGTGGAAAAAGCAAACAAGTAGGCTGAACATAATCACAGGAGCAAACTTTCAAATTATGAACTTACTTAAGTAAGTGAACTTACTTGCCCACCGGCGGCAAAGCGGTGGGCCCAACAATTGGCTCTGCATTTCCCCACTTCTTAGAGGTCAACACTTGGAATTTGCCTCCTAAAATGAGCTGAAACGATATCTGGGATTCAGATGCAATGGCCAGTGATGCAGAGGGTTATGCAGATTGCACTGGCTTTGTCAGACGGGGTTTTACCGGAAGCTTCTCCTCAGCTTCAGCCTCTGCTGAGGTTATTTTGAAGTTTCCGTTGTGATCCACAGGTCCCGGGATCTCTGCAGTAAATGAGTGTAATTTTATGCTTGGAGGCAAATCCTCGGGTCAGCCAAGCCGACTCTCTCGTAAACAGCACTTCATGTTTTCAAGGCTCTCAACCAGCAGCATCCCCTCAAAAGTTTTTGATACAAAGTGGTTTTAGGTTTATTGACAGGGTCTCTGCAGAAGGTCAGAGCAGGATCCCAGCTCAGGGCTGTTACTCTCCAGCCTCTTTCATGCTGCTGCTTCAGCTCTTTCCGTCAGGCTGAATCTTCTAGCCTTCTTCTGGGACACCGCAGCCATGCTTGTAAGAAATACCCTTCTTTTATAGCATATAAAGAAATATCTTCCCTATTTAACAGGTGAGGAAACTGCGGAGGCGAGGTTAAACCAGAGAGACTTTGAAGGAAGAGGAGGGATGGCATGACCTCGTGCCTGTCCCAGCGTACGTGACCTGGAGCACGTCTCGAGTGGGCTGCTGGTCAGGTTGGGCTAATGCAAAAGGGGACAGCAGGACGTCGTGTCCCATCAGCTGTGCTAATAATTTTTGCCTGCAGGATGACGGACTAACCTGGCCCGCAGTCAAGCAGGGACTACTCCGCTCCTGCTGAGGTTTCCTGGCTCTTCCTTAGCACTGTCCTAGGTGGCTTAGAGGAAAATTGTTTGGTGAAAGATTGGAAAACTTCTAGTTTCTCAAGGGTTAAAAGACTGGCCTCGTTTAAAAATATTTATTTCTCACCTCAGATGATTAATATTTTCAGTGCTGAAAACATTAATAAAGACATCACCAACTTCTTTAACGCCCTGAATCTGATTTCCCATTGAAAGTCAAGGCAAAGTTGAGGGGGTTTTGGTAAGCTGACAGGTCCTTCTGCAAAAAATAAAATGCAAAGTCATAATGTTGAGTTTTATTCTCTTAGGAAGGAAAAAAACTTCTGAAAGAGACACACCTGGAGAAAAAAAAATTGATCGGTCAGCCAAAGTTTTGGTCATCCACAATTCCCTACGGTCTGGAAGAGTATTCCAGTTTGTCATGTGTCCTTTGCTTGTATTCATGAACTAAGTACAAGTATGAACTTCTTCCAACTCTAACAAGGATGAGATATATATATATAAGTAGGGAACTTGAGCAGGCAAAAGGCAGAAATAGTTGGGATTTTTTCTTAACATGGATCCAAGGCTTAAAATAATCTGTACACCCTGAGGACCTCTCCGTTATCTCGCTGTTCCTTCACGAGAGGGTTGCCATTGCTTCCCGGCAGCAGAGACTTGATGCACAAAGGAAATATTGAATAATTTCCCATGTTGTGAGATCTGGAGCGGTTGTCTCCCGGCCCATGTAAGGTTTAAATTGGTGGATGGATTGGCATTTGCATCATTCCAAGTGTACGTGACTTTTATTGGGTTCGAGCTTGGCCCATGCTGGTTTTGAAGCCTGGGTTTACTTTTGAAGATGGGGCAATGCGGTGGTTGAATGGCACGTTAAGTCGATGCCCGTTTTTGCTGTTTGCACTGTCCGTGGTCTCTTCCGTTGCTCCCTTCCAGGGCTCCCTAACTCCATGCTAATTGGGTGCTGGCTCCAGGCTTTCTATTTTAATGCCGTTTGATGATAATAATCATTCCCGCAGGATGAATGGTTGAGAACAAAGACAGGAAACGTCCCCCTGATTAGATAGAGGCAGGGGAGCCATTTGAGGAAAAAAACAAATGACAAAAATGACAAATGAGGGTCCTGTAACTTCTGCCATCCTTCTGGGGCATGTGGAAGGGCCTGGAAGGATACGTGAAAAAGACCGTAATTTACTGGTTTGGCAAATGGTATGTTGGAAGTCTTCAAGTATCATCTCCATCTGCAAACAAAGGCCAGCAGGAGAGATAAGGCCAGGCAGCTACCAGAACTGAGCTGTTTTGGGCACAGTTACGCAAAGCCTCCTTCATTGCAGTCATATTGAAATTAACTGTGACCTTTCCTATTGCATTAATGCTGTTACTGGATAAGGGGGAAGAGGCAATGCGCAGCCATAGTTTTAGGTGATGAGCAGGTTATGAGCTACATTCACAGCGTATTCTGAGTGCAGACCTGAGCACTAGTTGGAGTTTGACTTTGTTTCACGTTGACTTGTGTCGATGTAAGGCCATGCCCAGGCTAAGCTTGTTGTGTTCCTCAGGAAACGCCAGAGAAGAGAAATGATCCAGACTGTTCCTCAACAGCGACCCAAACGCGTACATTTCTGCAGAGCAGATATTTTGGATGTCTTCTATCTGGCTTCTCAATTCATGCGTAAATCTACTATTACCTAGATATTGTTGGATATTTCCAGGGTCCTAAAAGAGCTTGCAGGTCTCTTCCTGCAAGGGCCGGATGGGCTGTAGGCGTCAATCCACATGTAGAAACATGGTAGACATAGTGCTTAGCGATGTGGTTTAGTGATGGGTTTTGTCGGTGTTAGGTCAATGGTTGGACTGAAAGGTCCCTTGGATCCTTGGATCTGGAAGGTCCCTTCCAACCTAGACAATTCTATGAGTGCACAGAGCTTGGACCAGGTAGTGCTCAGCTTCCTGGCAGAGATACGGTTAGGATCTAGTTTTACTTGGGCCTTTTTCTTTCTCCGAATACAGAAGTGCTCTGTAAACTGGTGAAGAGCAGTCTAGTATTTCTTGGGGGAAGTAATCAACAAAAACAAACTCTCTGACTTTAGTCAAATTGTTGTCAAGAATATTGTAGCTTCTTAAAAGCGGAAAGGTTTTCATTTTCGGCGGTTGAAAACTGAGTGGGAGCCGGAAGTACAGAGGAGCTGGTTCTGATTAGCCCCAAGTCCCCACATGCTGTTGCACATTTTGGTTGTATTTTTGTTTGTTGAACTTTGTTTTAACTAAGCTCTATTTAGTGCTAGCGTTTAGAGCACTGCCTGGGTTTTGTTTATGATCGTTGCGCGCTGAGGGTATGAAGAGAGTATGGGCATCCGTGCGAAGCCCCCAGAACCAGGGAACTTGGGCTAGAAGGTGCCCAGGGAGTTTGACACTCCATGGCTTGGTAAAACCTCTTAAAGATTTTCTGAAGGTGAATGAAACATAAAGGCCTAAACTCCTTCCTTTATCACACTTTTGATGGTAATAAGCGGAAAAATCTGACCTGGAGAACAGCGCTAGGTCTTGTTATCTCTGGTGTTTCTTGGCCTGCTCCTTAGAAGACCCTTTGAAAAAAGGGTTACTGTGGTTCTCAGTGATGTCTAGGTTTCAAGCCAATAGAAATCTGCTCAAAGTAAATGGAAATATTCTGATTCGAATACCTTTAACTTGAGCTCTGGGATAAAGTGCATTTTCCTAATGGTACAAGGTTTTTGTTGATGGTGTTTTTGGAAGAGAGAGCAACTTTTTAGGTGTGCGCTTATAAAAAACAAGTCTTCCATCTGGGTTTAGTGATAATTTATAACTTCTTTCTTAAACCTGTGCTGTGAAATAAATTAGGGACATGCCTGGAAAATACGGGGTTCGCTTAAGAGTGCTGCAGAGCCTTTTTAGTTTCTTTTATCCCGCATTTTTAAATGAAAGAAATGTGATGATTTGAGGCGTTTGATCTCTGAATGTTGCAATTTTTATTAGCATTTGTTTCCAGTTGTGTGTTTTCCTGGTAATCGGTTTATGGAACCTTTCACCTCTAGATCTCCACCTCCTGTGTCACGTGTGTTGCTCGGGTCCAGCCATCTGGCTCTTCTCTCCTACCACGGAACAAGTGGGGGGGCACATTTTTTTTTTTTTTCCGAAAAGGGAGAACAACAAATGCTTCTGCAACCGTTGCTACTTGGCAGCTCTTCTGGATGGCCTCAGCAGGGTCAAGGACTAAAAAATTGCAGAGTGACCTACTGGTCCCTTTCTAGATAGGGTATTTCGGCCCGGGACTGAGATGTACTAAGTTGCTGGACGTTCTGCCAAGCAAATCAACCTAGTGCGTGATTCCGGTTCTGAATCGGATATTTTTCCCTCTCCGCCTCCTCTGGAGGGTCTAGTGAATCAAGATGTGGCTTCAAATCGCTCATTTCAAAATCCGTCTGCTCTGTCTTCCCCATCTTGAGACCAGTTCAAGATCTGTTAGGGAGTCCCTAATGTTCACGGGCAACAGCCGAGCAATTGGCCTAGAGCAAGACTGTGTGAAGAGCTGGGCTGACTTCAGGAGGGAGGTTTTGAAAAGGTCACTGAAGTTTGAAAATCTCTAGTAATTTCTTATCCTTTATTTCGTGCAGAAACACTTCCAAAAAACCTTCCTGTGTCACTCCCATTCCCTTGTACCGTCATAGATGTACGAGAAGGACACTATTTCTGAGTTCCAGTAGACCACACTCCTTCAGTTGCTCTTGTATGTGCCAGATCTTCCCGCGAAGGGTCCACTTTTCCCAGAATGCTGCACTGTCAGCTCTTGTGTATCCCAGATGAGCTACCACTTAAGCATTAAGTGCCATTCCCTTTGTAAAAAGGGAAAAGCTATAATTTGGTTTAAGCAGACGCAGCTTTGGGGCTTGGATTGCTCTCCGAAAGCACGGTCTATGATTCTGACCTTAAATAGGCTCCGTAACATGTCGTTCCAGCCTCTGTGTGTGTGTGCGCGCGTTGTTAACTGTTTCCATGTTTTTGACAGATGGCTTGGTGTACCTCGCAGCGAAGCCAACATCCTGTTGAACAAACAATGAGGAAAGAGGAGGGAGGAAGAATGGGGTGTGGGAGAGAACACAGGATGCCATTTATATTTTTATTTATGCAAGTGTTGGATTTTTTTTGAAATATTGTGTATGCGGTAGACTGAGAATTGGGGAGAAAATGGAACTTTGAGGCTTCATTTATGAGGAGTCTTCAAAGAGGAGACTTCTAAACCTCCCTCTAGAGACTGTGAGACTTGTCATTACTCTTATTTGTACTGACATCATGGGGAGTCATGCCGTTGAACGGATGGAGTTACTGGGTTTTTAAGTCTTTTGTAAAGCGTTCAGTCCATCAGGCCCTGGCAGTGGTGTTTCTATGGGAGAAGCTTTCAAGGTTCAGGCTGTACAATGTTTTGCTTTCAAGGTTTTAGGCACATGTCTGAAATGTCAGAAGCCCTCGTCGGGCTTCACCTTTCAGTGAATTGCTTTGCTAAGTTGACCCCTTATTCCACAACAACAGAGCTGCCATCCGTGGTCTAGCATATGCTTTGACAAGAGCAGCCTGTCTCATACAGAAGACAGAGGGGATGTCTCCATTTGGTCAGAGCACAGGATTGGGACTTGGACTTAGGTCTGTGGGGTGAACTTGGAGAAACTGGGATGGAGTCTTGTCAATCTGTAGTGTAAACAGGAATATTTGACTGCTTCTGCAAAGTATTTTGGAGACCTAGTGGTACAGAACGCTGTAGGCTTGGAAGCATCTCCAGATAGCTGATAGCTGCCTGCTGTTGTGATGGCCTGCAGGAAACTTTCTTGGTCCTCTAGGCAGGCTGTATCGGTGGCATCGGTGCCCAGCCTTGACAGAGGAATAATCCCAGGTCAGCCGGAGAGTGGGGCCCAAGTGACAGAAGCTTGTTGGATGAATGGCTTGAGAAGCAGTGCAGCTTCTTGTCTGTTACTGTTAAAGTCTTCTTTGGGCCCTAACCCTTATTTAGATTCCCCGTAGCAGAGCACGCAGCGGTTCCAGTGGTTTCTGATGGCCATTGCAGGAGCAGGTCCTGTCTCGGGTGTCCCTTCTGAATGACAAGTGTTGCTCTTGCAGGACTCTTCAGCACTGGCCGGCATCCGCCCTCCCTGGTCAGTGTGATTGATTTCGATGAACACAGAGTTCAGCTGACCCCAGCTCCTCAAAGAAAAGCTGACTCTGCTTCACGCCTCTTTCTTTCATCTGTGGCTCTGTTTACGCGTTGCTCTGCTTTCTGTCTACCATGACCCAGCTCTTCTGTTTACCTTTGGGTCAGGCTTTTTTTCTTCCCTCTCGTGTGAACCATATGCAAATTTAATATCTTTCTCTCCTCCTTTTATGTGTCTGCATCCCTCCCTCCTGTGATCTTGTCCTAGTTTACAATAGAGTTCTCTGCTCAGGTACTGTTCAAGCGTGTGGCAATTGAAGCATATTCCCCCCATTTGGGGTTTTCCTGCCACAAAACTGGAGAAGAGAAGGCTCCAGGGAGACCTTATAGCGGCCTTCCAGTCCCTGAAGGGAGCCTACAAGAAAGCTGGGGAGGGGCTGTTTGCAAGGGCACGTAGCGATAGGACGAGGGGCAATGGTTTAAACTAGAGCAGGGCAGGTTTAGATGAGACATTAGGAAGAAGTTCTTTACACTGAGGGTGGTGAGACACTGGCCCAGGTTGCCCAGAGAGGTGGGGGAGGCCCCATCCCTGGAGACATTCAAGGCCAGGCTGGATGAGGCTCTGAGCGACCTGATCTAGTTGAAGATGTCCCTGGTCACTGCAGGGGGGGTTGGACTTGATGACCTTTAAAGGTCCCTTCCGACCCAACACATTCTTTGATTCTGTGAAAATGAAAAGGATTTTGCTCCTGAGTCTGATGGCATAGATCCCTATTAGCTTCTCAACGCGTTGCTTCTGGGCAGAAGGCAAGTGGAGGTGGTGATAGCTCCCACAAGAGCTGCCCATTCCAGTACCCCTCTCATTCTGTGTGTGCTCTTTAGTACCTCCGATTAACTTCATGTGTACGATCCCTTCTGCGGTGAGGCCAGGGTCTGCTGAACCATCAAGTTATTGCCGGAGGCAGTTGGACAGTAGCATTCTGCTGCTTGGAGTATCAAGATACTTTCTGAATTGCTGCTGAACGCCTTATCCCAAGGGTTGTACCTGCCATCCCAAGAGCAGGGTATATCAGTGCTTCCCCCCCAAAAAAAAAGCTGCCAGTTCCAAGATCAAGAAGCAACCATGAAACCCTCCAGTGCTGCAGAGACATTTTGCCCGCATCCCAAGTGGTTCCCTGTCCCTGAAATAGCATGGCCCGTTAAATGCTACCAGCTGAAAAAAAACCCCACGCAGTGTGGCAGGCGGTTTGGGAGGCATCGTCATGCCAAGTCCCCATTTGCAATACATCATCCCCCTTTCCGCAAGTTTCCCAGGCGATGGGAACGTTTTTCCATCCTTCCCTGCCTAGTAATGAAGTAGAGTATAAAGCGAGTTATAAAGATGTTTAAAGGAGCTTTTGCCCTGGCCTGGCCTGGAAGATCTGAGGTCATTCACAGTGCACATTAGTAAATACGCGTAGGGCCTTTGGAGCTTTCTTCCAGAGAAACAGCTAATAAAGCTAGCTGCCTGTGTTTGTTGTTCATGCCAAGACACATTCCAGCATCAGATTATTTTATGTCATTCCTTTAATGTGGAAAAAAAGAGAGAAGCATTAATTTTTCCAGGTGGATTGGCCTGTTTTGGGGAGGTCACGGCTCATGGTAGGTGGATTGGATTAAAACTGACCCAAACTACTATGTCCGTAATAAACTTGGTGTAACTAAACTTTAGTGTAACTAAAGCCGAAGGAGGAGAGCTTTTTGAGGAAGGGTATGGTAGCTGAATTGCTGACTTCCATTCTGAGACATTTCTGTGTTTGCAGATTTGACGTGGATTTGAAAAAGGAAAGAAGAAGAGACAATAGCATTGTAATTGCTTAAGTGGCTCAAACTGCAAAGGAAATGTTAGAAACTCATGTAAAAGACCTCCTTGTAGCCATATGTAGTACAGAAGATACCAAAGAGGAATTTCTGCTCTCTCAGAAATTCTCTAGTTTGAGAGGGAGGGAAGGGATTGTTCCCATTGGGAATAAAATGCCAAACTTACCATGTCCTGCAGGGCCAACTTAGAAAATGGGTTTAATATTACCAAACCACTTTGTCGGGGGCATTAGTCACTTGAACTTTTTTGTTGTGGTAAAGAACGCAGAAATGTAACAAACATTCTGACATTTCCACCAAAAAAAAAAGTAATCAAAATCAATACTTCTCTTTAGATCTCTGCTCTTTTAAGGCAATTATTCGGTTTCAGCTCTTTTAAAGCAGCCGTGTTCTCAGTCTGAGCTCTTGGGCCTTAGGTATGTGACCAGTCTTTACTCGTGGGAATAGGGAATAATGAATTTTGTGGAACTGGATACATGAGTATGGACTCTCTAAATCAGAAAAAAATCATAGATTCATGTTTTGTAGGTCTGGTTTAATTTTTCCCTTTTGTGTCACTTCATTGGCATTTCTCTTCGTTCTCCCCAACTTAGCCAGAATTGGAAACAGGACATCTAAGTCTGGGGATTTGTGGCCAGCTTCTTATCTCTCATTGGCTTTCCACTACTGTAACTTCAATGACGGATCATCTTTTTTTGTTTAAATATTCTGGTGTGAGAGAAATGAAGACCAAAGGACTTGGGATAGTTTATGATGGGTTACTGGATATAAGTGGAAAATTAGAAGTGATCCATATCCGGTATATTCAACTCTGTTATCCATTTAATCATGGCAATTCCAGGCACTGTAAATTTCTAAATGTTATTTGAAAATGAAGTGGCTCGTTACAACCGATGTTGCTAATCCTCCTGCTGGCAGTAGCTCCCCTGCTGAAATGACATAATTTGTGACTTGCAGTGATCAATGGTGTTGTACGCGGGTTAAATCTAAACCCCAGTTTTCAATGGTTTCGCTCGTATCTTACAACACGGTTGTTAACTACTAGACGTGGCTGTTATGTTTGACGTTAGATGGCGAAGAAGTGAAAATAAATATTTAAATCCCACTTATGTGTGGTCTCGCCAAACAGAATGGAGATAGCAGGCCGGTGTCCAACACTTTTAACTGGAAATACGTGGCTTTTGGTTCTAACTGAATGTGGGAATTCCTGGGTTACACTCGGCGTTGTGAGGGCTTCCCAGCTTCTAAAGGGTATTATAGAGAGGGAGGTCATTCATTTTCCAGGCCTGGGGGTAGACAAGAACTAATAGGCCTCATTTTTAAGATACTAGGGAAAACTTTTCCCTATGAGCACCAGAACGAGATTGACTGTTCCTGACAGCTAAATTCGGTCTAAATCGCAATATAGGATTCCTGTCCAGAAGTCATCAATGAATGAGTTTTCATTGAAAATTCTCTGAGATCCCATATTCAATGTTTCCTAAAGTTCTGCTGGAGATACATTTCTAACTGCAGCTGTGAAGGTCATGGGCAGCACTTGACCAGCTTGGTAAAATGGTTTCATGAGTAGGGAATATACTTACTCAGATCAGCCCATTTTCAAACTTTGTGTCTAGAAATGTAGCTTAATTTATTTGGAATCTGAATTGGAATATACTGACATCAGCATTTGGTGGAACGTGGCAGGGATGAGCCCCAGGAGATGTAGGCTTTGGATCCTGATCAAAACTTCAAAACTGAAAGGATAGATTTGTTCCAGTCCTGAAAAACTGGGTCTAGTGAAGAAGGTGGAGCATCGTTACTGAGCTGTTGGTAGACTATTTAATCCTACTGTGTTGGCACCTTCTTCAAAAGTGGTGTTTAGTACAGCTCTCATCCTCTAATCCACATTTTTGGTTCTGTTCTGCATTTGTGAAAGTTTCTTATCGAAAGGAAAAATGTCAAGGACCGTATGTAGGTTTGAAAAAGCAAACTTAAAGCCCTGGCAAGGCAAAAGAGATCTCTCAGGTTGGTTGCTCTGCTTACTTAACAAACCACCCAAGTTTAAACAAGGCCTTGCTCCTTCAGCCCAAGTTTACTTTCTTCCTGGCTTCAGCTGTGGAAAAAATAACAATAAAACTTTGTATTGTAATGCAGAATGTAATGTTCACAATGTCAGGATTCATTGCATTTACCCATCACAAGAAAAACATGGCCATGGTCTAGATCTTGGAGGGGCTCCAGGGCTTGGATATCGGCAAACCCTATGGGTCTGTTTGGGGTTTTTTTGTTGGTCTCTCATGCAAAGAGCTCAAGTCTGCAAAAAGGAAGCGTTCTCAGAGTCTCTGAAACTGCTTCGCACCCATCACCAAGCTGTGGCAAGCAGACAGAAAGGACACCATCATGCGGGACAGACCAGAAAACCCCGAATGACCTACAGCAATTTCTCTGCTGGGCAGCAAAAGCAGTTGATCAAGGCCTGGGGACAGGTTATGCCGTGGATCTTGGAAACCCTTCAAAACCTCCAGGGTTGGACGTGCCTCTGGGTATTTGTGAAGCTATTAGAAAGCGAGGAAGAATGGAAATACGCACGTGCTGGAAAATGTAAGGCCTTTGGTTCCCCTCAGATTGTTTCAGTGATGTTTTCTCGAATTGCCCTGAATATCTTGGGGATAAGTGGAGAAGAAGAAAATTTGCAAGTTCATTTCAGGAACTTTTTAGCTTTTTGACAGTGGTATTGGTAGAAAATGAGATTGTTCAAAGAAATGAGTTTGCTCCTTTTCTGTAGCCTTGAGCCACTTTTGAGTTACTTTTTCAGTAGCAACAACAGATTCTTACGCCGTCCATGTTTTTCCCATTGCTCAGAGCGAAAGGTAACTTCTTACTGAATGTGCTTACGTTTAGTGAGCGTTCACCTCTGAAGAAGAGTAGACATTTGACCTGCATTGGTTTCACAAGACTTGGAAACATCTCCTCTGTAACTGTTTGCACGGCCAGGGGAATGACAGGAAAAAAGTCTTTGATGTCCTTATTCCAAACACGTGAAGTTCACAGTATTTCCTGGGAAATAATTTTCCTGGGAAAATTACCTTTCCAGACTAATTGGGCAGTAATAGATGGTAAGTGCAAAGTGCTAATTCTGAACTGTGTGCAGCAGCAGGAGCAGGTGGGAAGTTTAGGGAGACCCTGGACCATGGTGCTGTATTTACCAGGCACTAAAGAGATATTTTGCTTGGAGTTTGGAATTTGTACCAAACATCTAAACTGAACAAACAAACAAAACCCTACAAAGCAGATTCTTTTCCCTTGGTTTTCTGATGTTTATTTTTGTTGATGAAATGAAGTTGTGTTCTGAACTTCTCCAGGTGCTCCCCCCAGCTCTATATCCACCTCCAGCATTGCCTTGGGTGCAGACAGTTCATCATGGAAGAAGCTGGTCCATTGCAGAGCTCTAGGGATGAGTTGGGCCTTTGAAGCTCTCTATGATGACTGGTCTGGACTTACCCTGGGGACCCAGGATACTCTGGTTGCAGAGCAGTCTGCCTTTCAGAGAGTCCTAAAGCCCGCCAGGACGTGGGAACCTAAAAGCCATGCTTTCTCAGCAGTGGACTGCTAAGAAGCTGGGAGGAGGAGTTGACTGATAATGCAGCAGATTTCCATTGGAGACCCACGTGGTTTGTGTCAGGATTTTGTTGAGACCAGCATACCTCAAAGGAACATCTCGGTATTCCATGCATTCGGACTCTGCAGTTTTCTGATGCGGTTTCTGGACCAGTTTGGATCCATGGTTACATGTCTTTGGTGAAGCTGGAGCAATGAGAGTGTGTCGTGAAAAGAAAGGATCTTATATCTGCTCAGATCTGCCCCGCTAAAGTACGTCCAGATGGACAGATGACCTCCAGAGGTCCCTTCCAGCCTGAATTATTCAGTAACTCTGTCTCTAGCATTCCAGAGGGAGTGTTAGGTGAAACTGGGACCATCCCATATGGGGAGGAGGATAGAGTTATATCTGCAAGTCCTGAATCTTGACCCCATCCTCTGCCCTGGCCATCCATCACTGGGCACTGGTATTTTATTCTACCAGGATGTCAATCACCATTTCAATTAGTGAGTGGGAGGAGAGAGTGCGGATGATAGCACCCCATCTTCCATTTGATTTAGGATGAATCACACTTAAAAGGGCATCTGAGGTTAAAGAACGCAGGATTCTGGACACATGTATAAATCAACAGGCTTGAGGTTTTCATTATTCACCTTCTAGTGTATGAAGTGATATGACTCATTGGATCATAAAAGAGATCAAATAGCTTTGTTGCTAATAATTCTTTCCTTGACCCATTCCGTGGCGCATTAGGTTTGTAAACAGAGTTTTAATGGCATCCCTTGGAAGTAATAACATCACGCCTTTATAGCACCTTGGCTGGCTGTGTGCGGCTGGCCGTAACTGTGCTTGGGTTTAATCCTTAGCCGTTTGTGGGAACTAATGCGCTTTCATATCTTAACTTTTCGGTTATTGCCTTTTTGAGATTGATCATCTCCAGTTACTCTGCCTCCCGCCCTCCTCTTCCACAGATGACATTTGAACCCTCCTGGGAGCCCACAGCTCAGCTTTCCCCAAATGATAAGCTCTTCCCTGTAATATTCTGGTGGAGATAACATGCTTGAACTTCAGCGTGTTGTTAATGTCTAATGAGCTCATGGCGCCGTTTATTGTTTTATGGCTAAATCGTGATTGTTCATTAACAAAAGTAGCATTAGACCGTGTGCCAACTTTGGACAGAGGAAAAAGTAAAGCAAAGTGGCGTGATGGAGGGTAATAAGAGCGTGGTACCTATGGTAGCAAAGATGGCAAACTTCCTGCTGGCTCCTGGCTGGTTCTACGCAGCTGCTGCTGTGGAGAAACCTTGAGTGGAGGGAGAGCATCTCTCCCCGGGGCTCTGGCATTGGGAGCGATGAAGTGCCAGGGCTACAGCATGCTGTGGCTTCAAAGGAGCGTGGTATTGAGCAACTCCCAAATCATTATGCTCTGATGCTGCAGTGATCTTTGTCCTGCTGTGCATCGCCCTTTGCAGTCTGCTTCGCGTTGCTTCATTTCTGTGCTTGTCTTATTATTTGCCGCCTGCCAGAGTAGTGCTCCCCTGCACCACACTGCCTTTGCGCTGCCTGCCCAGGCTGCGAGGAGGACTTGCATGTGGGGTTGGTGGTTCCCAGGGTGGGAAATCCCATTTTCAAGGAGTAGAGATGGGAAGAAGAAGGTCCTGGTCTCCATTAGAGGGTTGAACTTCTTGAAAACTGGTCCCAGCCCTTCTTGTGAGATCAGATTGATGGAGAAAATGTCTGGTGATGGAGAACCGTGACCCATCTGGTTCGTGGTCCAGAATAGGATCCTGTCACGGTGAATCCCTGTGGTGGGGTTCTTCTGGTATTGGTGATGGGAAAGGTTCAGATGACACTTGGACACTGCAGCCTTCGGGACCGGAATCTTGGTCCCAGGTAGCTGTGGACTGAGAAAAGGCTTTGAGCAGCAGGAGTGCATTAGACAAGATCTGAGGATGACTAGGAGGTGTTGCCTATCCTGCTTGAGGCTGCTGCAAGTCTCTGTGTTCCTTTTGTGCCTGTTACTGGCTTGTGGGCTCATCTGCCTCAGTTATACCTAACAGAAGGAGTTTGCTCCTTTAAAAATGGTCAATTCAGGCTGCAGGGAGAAGAGAATAGCTAAATGTAAGACTTTTCATTAGCCTTCCTCGCCTTCCAGAGGTTTATTCAGATACCAGAAATAGGCAGGCTTGGCAGGGTGGGGTGCGGGGGGGAAGTAGCTTCCTACTTGCCTATCCCTTTTATTTCTATCGTATTCAAAGAAATACCTGGTGTAGGGAGAGGAGGAAGGGGGTAAAGGACAGGAAGGAAAGGAAAGAAGATTGGAAGCTGCCAGTGTCGAGCTGTGCTGCTGCATCACTTAGTCTCGGGTCGTTGCTGAGCCTGCAACAGATAAGAGACCTTTGTAGAGATAAAAACTTGAAACAAAGTCTCAGAAGTTATTTGAGAACTTTATTTATATTGTTTTGTGGTAGCTAATTTATTCATGGGATGGCAGGCACCCAAAAGTGGCAATGAACTCTGTAGCTGCGATGCTCGCAATAGAGGGGTCTAGCTGCACTGCAGCTGAAAGTCTCTAGGTACAGCCTGGAATCTTGACTGTTGTAGATGTATGGACCAAGGAGCTTAAGAAAAGTGCTAGAGAGGGAAAACAGTGTGAAGGATGAGCTGAGCCTGCATATAAATAGCTTTTGGACTGCCTTACAAATATATATATATATATATTGGATAAGCAAACTTACATGACTAAACAATAGCAGTATAACAACCTTTTCATGGGATATTGCTCTGTACGTGCAACAGAGCTGTCTGGTGTATTTACTCCAGCTTGAAAACCGTGCGTATTTAGTGCAGGATGTGTACTCTTCACCATTTACAGTTGTTTAAATGGAGGCTTTTGTGGTGGTGCTGTTGTGCAAGGAAACACCACAAGCCTGGGGCAAAAAGTATTAGGTGTCGGGGGGTGGACGTATTAAGCAGGAGATTTAATTAAAGGACCATCATGATACCTTCTAGCTAAAGAGTGCATTCAGTTAAAAACTGATTAGAGCTGAATCACCATCTGAGATGTATGAAAAACTTTTGGGTGGAGGCGGGGATACTTAGATACCCGGTACCTATGGGATTTTGTAGAACGGGGGTATTTAACTCCCATTGAAGTCTCTGGAGTGGTTAGTAACAACCTGAAGGCTGAGTTCATCCCTGATCTTGTAAAATCACTGCTCTTTGCCAGGAGAGGGCTTGTCTTCGGGAGTTAAAACTGCTCTCTGATGTGTACTAGAAAGCAAACACTGAATTTGGGATGCCCACCGAGTTCCTGCTGGCTCTGCTCTGGGGGAGCACGGCACAGAGAGGAGCGATGAGCGGCCCTTGCAGGACTAACAGGGCCGAGGTTGGGAGAAATTTTGCCATGAATCTTGTAAAGCTCTTGAAAAGACAGACTGTATCCCGTTCTGCCCTTCCCTGAGAGCATAGATGGGAATTGCAAGAACATCTCCAGTATTTAGGAACACGGAAACCTTGTGTGTGAGGACAGATGATTAACTTGTTTATACTGAGGGATTTCCCCCATGGGTGGCGTATTCCAGAACTGCACGTCCATACAGAGCCTGGTCAGTAATGCCCAGCTCTTCCCAGTTGGGCAAGGGAAGACGACACAAGGTCTTTCCAGAGGAGTAATTACCTCCATTTTTCCCCATAATGGAAACCAAAGTCGAGCAAAGTAGTTGATTTACCCAGGCCAGAAGTGAACCTCAGGCTCTAGAGCCCATTGGGGTGTGGTAACGTTCCCCTTAAGCACCTACTAGCTTGGATGAACCTTAGGTCTTCTCTGGGAAGGTCATCTCTGTACCTTCCATTTAGGTGGACACTCTGGAGCTGTTGTTTGCTCAGCCATCAGCACTTCGGTGCCTGGGTGATGCCTGCAGAGAACATCTAGTCTTTGTTTTCTGAACTTTCATCCTTCTCCGTGATGTTTCTCCATCACAGCAGTTTGTGTCTTCCTTCCTCTCCGGCTCCTTGCGCACCACCCAGGACCAGCTGGCTCCACGGCCGAGACCAGAAAGGCCCATTACAGCGTTACTAGCCTCTTCTGTTGTATCTTACGGAGCGAGAGCGACTGCCGGGCCCACTTTGCCTTCAAATGTATAACAGATTGGCCCACGTCTAATTTCTGCCGCTGTGTTTACAGAAGGTGGAGGACGGAGGGAAAGGGGGGCTGCTGCGTGAGGGAGGAGGGCACGGAGAAAAAAGAAATTACTAACCCTCCATCAAAGAGCTGCTTTCCTACTTGTGGTTTCAAAATGCTTCCTCCTTCCCCAGCTATCCTGTAATCACTCTCCAACATTCACCAGAGCAGTGTTTACATCCAGCCCTATTACCGGCAGGGGAGACAGGAGAAATTAAGGGCTCCTATGCCCCATTATCTCCCCCCTCTTCCCCCTCCTCTCCCCCTCCCACAAGCAGACACAATTCTCTCCCCTTACCCCTTTTCATCAAACTCCTCCAATTCATGAAGGAGTAAAAGCCCTTTAATGGGATTCTGGAGATCTTAAAATCCAGGTGGTTTGTTTATAAAAAAAAAAAAAAAAAGAAGAGAGGGGGGGGGGAGGGGGGAAAAAAAAACCTTGGAGGAAAATACCACCAGCTCACTCTTTTGGGCTTCTTTGTTCCTTTTCCACGTTGTCTTGAACCTTTTTCTCCTCCACAGCTCCGCTTGGCAGCTGGGGTGAACTGAAGTTTGACTTGGATGGCTAGTGAGACCACACAGAGTTCACCCTGGCTGGAATTAATTTCCGATGTACAGCTGAAAGAATCCCATGCGCACACACAAACACAGCGAGCCCTTGCATTTCCTTTTGATTTCCTTCTCGTGCTTCCTTCCCCAGATACCCTTTTTATCAGAAGCAGAGCGAGCTGCAGTGCCACTGCAGGCGCTGTCAAGGCGAGAGGCTCTGACCCAGCGTGGCAGCAGAGCCGGGGGAAGGCGGAGGCTCTTAGATGTTGGGCGGGCGAGCAGACGTGTGAAAAATGGCGAATGTTGGACAACAATAAATNTTTTTTTTTTTTTTAAACGAAGGGTAAAAAAGGATAGTCATCTGGTACTGGCACTTGACGGGGACTTGAGGTCTGATTCCAATTCCTTGTTTAACCGCAGATTTCCTCTAAATAATTCTCGTAATCTCTTGATTCCTTAGCTGAGGTCAGGGGCCCATTGTTCTACACCCTGTAACAACACAATGGGACACAGTTCCTGCCCCAATGAGCTTACAGTGAAAACAATCAAAGAATGAAAAAGAAACCCAGGCTTGCCTGAAGTTACACCCTGGTGTTAAATTGAAGATTAGAACCAGACCTCCTGACTCTCTAGGTTTCGAGTCTTCTGCAATTGTAACATTTTTCTGGCTCCTATCTTTAGATTCGCACTGCAGTGTAAAAGACCATCAAAATAGAAAATACTGAATCTGTTACTCCTCGGAGTAGAGGAGTGGGAGCTGTGTTTACGATGGGCAGCTATTCTTTCATAGGAAGGACAACCTATGTGTTACGCTGGTTGTTGGTTTGTCCTTTGTGCTGCCGTCGGAGGTTGGGAAGTTTGGAAAACTGCTTAACCTTTGAGGTTACTGGATTTCATATGAACCAGGGCGATGGACCCAGTACCGTAGTGGGACTGGTTGGCTGGCAAAGGCATCGCATCAGGCTGTATTGAAGTCCCTTCCTTGGGAAGGGAGATGGCTGCGCGGGCATATGGGGATATTTAAGTGGAGAATATTCACTCCCACATGTAGGAGTTGTTAGAACGGCTCCGCGCCCGGAACTTGCTTCCCCTCCCAGGACATGGCTATATTGAATGAATGAGGCGGCGCACACGCATGTGAACTTGTCCCAAGTCCTCTTAGTGCTGGCACGACAGTGCTCGCGCCGCGGGAGTATTCATAGCGCAACAGTCCTGGTGAAAGATGACAAACTTGAATGAGGTTCTGGTTGTACTGGCAATGCTCTAAAGCATTGACATGCTCTTCGTGACTGAAAGAGTAAAACTAAAGCAGGCTTGGCAAATACCGCCCTTGGTATCGCTCAACAAAGGGAGGACCTCGCTGTAAGTGTTGCTGGAAACCTTGCAATGTCGTTGCTTTGTTTGAAGTCTCAGCATCTGGAATGACCTGATAATATGGCAAGCGATAATTGGTGTATGCACAGCCATACGTATTCGGTGATGTACATACACTGTAAATTTTCCTTTGTTTTCCATTCACAACTTTCTACCGCCAGAGTATTTCAGCGGCACAACTGAGCTTTGGAAATTGAATATTATTAGTGTGGAAAAATGTGAGTGCTCATATCCTGTGTTTTCCTACGTGTCAGTTTATATGAAACTTGTAGTCACTTTGAGATCTTTAATTTCATCCAGATTCAGCAACAGGGTAGGTATCGGTTTCCAGACTTATCAGAGCGATGGGCTGGCACACATCTCAAGGCACTGCAGGATCCATCGTCCCTAACTTTGGGCACTGCAGGAGATTTCCTCTCCATGTACGTGAGCACAGAGATTACACCTTAAATATGCTCTATATCTGCTCAAAGATGTCGAGATCTGCACTTTAGCCTGTCTTTTATGGTCAAGGGAAACGGTTACTTTTATGGCCTGATTTTGGATAACTTCATTAGGATGAGAAGAATCGCACAACCGAACCGCCTTTTTCCTTTGACTGCACATGGAGTCGATCTACTGGCATAAAAGGAGATGCTTAGAGCGTGCTGCTGTCTCACCCCGTACTCGCGTGGGTCACCAGAGCGGCTTGGTTCTTTGCGAGGGAAGTTAGTGGTCCCATGTGGTCTCTGTCCTGGTGGACGTGCAGGCCTTGATTCCAGATCCTGACAGAGAAGGCTTGTGCGGAAGGGTCGTCATTGCCACTGGGAGATTTGTTCTCTGGCACTGTATCTAAGCTGTTGAGTAAGATTTTATTCTTCAGACTTAGGGATGACAAGTTTGACTGTACGTTGAAATCAGCCTCGGCCTCCTGATACTCTTTAATTTGTTTTCTTTGTTTCAGACAAATGTGGGGAAATTACTGGATTTCCAAGCATACCTTCCAAAGGGAACTGCACTTTAGACCGCAATTTCTGTAGAAGTACTGGCAAAGGGTAAGGGGAGGAGCAGGAAAATGATCTAAAGGGTCTTATTAAGATTCAGTGGCCATTTCTGCTAACACAAAACGCTACATAATCAGGAGATAGGCATCAAAAGCTGGTAAGATTTAATACGTAAAAAGTCTATTTATTTGACTTCTGTATTTTATGCATTTGGGATGTACTTGGGTCATACTTTCGAGGTTTTCCTTCCAACAGCAAGGGAAAGTTGCTTCTTTTAATTTATTTTTTTTTCTTTTAATGAGAGCTGAGAACTCTCATGTAATTGCTTGCTTCCTGGAGTTGGGGCCTTTAAGTTAATATCAAATATCCAGAGATTTGCGTTAAAGTTGTGAGTTGGCAATTCGGTTTTCTTTTACCTTAGAGAAGACTTTATTTGTGTATGAGACCTAGATAGCTTTGAAATTGCCATACAAAGAGAATTGTCTTTGGTGTTTGTTAGTTCTACTAGTAACTGTTGTAACAGCAGTTGAGATTTTTTTTTTTTATTTCCTAGGAGAATTTATTCTACTGGGAAAAAATTTGGAACATATCAGGATGTTTCTTTTTGGCAAAGTTGAAAAGCTGCCTCTTGACTTTATTCTGCCTTCCATTATACTACACGTTATTTATAATATAAAGGATGAAAGAGCTGAGCCCCATTTGAAATGCTGGAGTGGAAATTAGACCGTCAGTTCTTATTGCAAAGAAGTAGAGAAGGATCACAGCAAACTATTTCCATTAGTTTTCATCTCCCCCAAAGTCTGAGGGTTTGGGCTTTTCGTGGCAGTTCGAAACTGAGCCAGATATTTGAAATGTTGGTGTATCAGAAATTTTTGCCACGCAACCATTCAGCTTTTGACCAACGCTTTCTATTATTTCAGATTAAAACAAAGGTTATAATAGAAACACCATGATACAATTTATTTGGTAATAAACGTACCTCTCGTTTTCTCACTTTTCACTTTTATTGGTGACCCATTTCGAAAACAACTGTTGCAGGGCCAATGGAGAGCATATCTTGATGCAACATTAATAAGAACAAAGAGGCTTAAATTATAGAAATAGCTGTCTGTGTCACACGTCAGTAGTTTTACTCTCCATTTGGCAGACCTATGGTGGATAAAATTGTGTGTGAAGGGATGAAGGGGGAGAGACTTGGATAAGAGCGGTAGTAGCTGATCCAGGATAATGAAGAAGACAGATCCATGCAGAGACTTCTTTTATTTGCTTTTGGCAATTAGCATTAGTAATACTGTATCAGGGAAGCTGGAACTGCCACGGATAATAACGTTATTGCTTTTGAGATCGTTTATCCAGCTCTAATAACAAGGGCTTGAATCAAGGGGGCTGTGGGGACTCAGCACCTCTGGAGGTGCTCTCATACGTGCTTCTAACCAAGTAAACTTTCAGGCATCCAATGTAAGGAGCAGAGGGCAAGAAAAGTTTGCTTTAACGCTGTAAGGTGAAAACAAGACCTGCGCTGAATGTTTCATAACTGCGTTGCTCAACACGTCTGTGCCTAGGTGGGACTGCCAAATCGTATCGCACGTTGCCCGTGAAAATACCAACTTGTCTATCATTGCCTCTTGCCTTCGTTACCTTCCTCTGTGAACCGGTAATTGCGGTGGGATCCTGTGGCACCAGCCGGTTGTGTCCAGACCTTATTTTTGCTTTTGGGCTAAATTGTCTAGGCATTGCTCATGGACTGAAAACCCCGTAGCAGTGAAAACAGCCGCTGGTTCCCCAGCCCGCGCCTGCCAGCCTGCTCTGCGTGGGGTTGGTGGAAGGGACCCCACTGCTTCATGTGCTTCAATTCCCAGCTTGGGTTCAAAATTCAGACTCTGCCTGCTGCAAGGGCTGATGTGTGACTTCATGGCCTGTTCTGCCAGCTCCTCACAAGAGGGAAGAGGGCTACTGAGGGGCTACGGTGTCTTAAACCACTTGAAGTATCGTCTTGCAGCAGCTTGGCCGCAAACAAAGATGGTTTGTCTTGCATTTGTCCTAAATATCTATCACTGTGTATCATAGCCTGTATATTTACACCAGGGTTTCATACAAACAGTGTTGGGTATGTTTGCGACCATGGGTCAGCTGAGACTATGCTGGTCCGTCTTCTTTACCCAACTATGTAATCTCAACTTGGTCTTGCTTTGATCTGAGACGGAGAACTTGCTTGTGGTCTTCCTGGAATTCAAACAGTTCTGCTCTGATGTAAATTCACTGGCTGTCAGCGAGCTGCCCTGGTTTGACATGATGCAGATGCCCTAAGAGATGGGTCTGAAGGGTGGAAATAGCCTGATGGATGGTGTTCGCCCAGTGCGGCCGCTGCGAGCTGGCTGGCCTCAGCTCAGCCTCTTGCAGCTGCGGTGAGAGCCCACCGAGGCTGGTATGCCCACGTGGTGTGTTTCCTGCATTTCACAATGCTTTGCTGGTTATAATACTCTGGTGACAACTTTGCAAGGATAGCAAAGCAAGGATTTCTCCCTGCTTTTTCAGATGAAGCAAGTGAGGGGCAGGAGGTCAGTGGTGCTGCAAGCCACGGGACAGGTTAGAGGAGGAACCGAGAAGGTGGGTTTGCCCATCTCTTTGGGCCGGTGCTGCGGCTCCTAAACATGCTGTCCTGAGACCCTGCCAAAGCCGCAGAAAGCCAAAAGGCGTCTCAATCCCCTGAGCAAAAACGCGAGCCGTTGGCTGCCTTGAGAGCAGGGAACCCGAGCTGCAGGTTGGAGCTCACGCAGGGGTGGCATCCGTAAGCACCGCCAGCCAGCGCCTCGTGGCACCGGTGACGCAGAGCACCCCAGGCGGCCACACCATCCACCGAGCGCTCTCGACGGCGTACACTGTGTCACCCATGCCTGGGAAGGTGACTGCGTGGGAGTGTTGAGCAAGATCCTTAAGCCCAGGGGAATGTAAAGTCCTTTCCCTGCCTGTCTGCGCTCTTGTCTGCGTGTCTGGGGAGGAGAAGCGAGCTCGGGCGCTCTCCGTTCGCTACCTCCTCCGGAAGGTTAGGGGAGCTGGGAGCCAGGGACTCGCGCGCCCCATTCTGTCGCAACATCCCAACATCAACACCCTCTGATCTATGGTATCTTGAGAGTTTGCAGCTCTCGTGTGGAGATGGAGTATGAATAAGGGCCCCCCAGTGTATTGGGAATCGGGCCTGTGGGTCTCCCGTGTCAAGTGAGTCATAATGTATTAGATCCGAGGACTTCCCCCACGGGTGTTTAGTCTCAACAAACCCAGCTAATTCAGATTTAACTTAGCTCTTAATATGCTACATTGCTGAGTCTTCTAATTAATGCCACATGTTGCAGTCAGCTGTCATACTGAATAAATGTTTACAAAGCTATTAATGTACTGTATTTGTAAACCAGACCAGCTCCTTTTTGGAAATCATGTGGTATGTGTTTTCCCCTCAAAAGATGAAAAAAGTTTTTTAGCAATAACGGATACTTTATTTTTGCAGCAACAGCCACTTCCCAAGAATTCGTTGCTAACTTTCTTGGGCCATGGCCATTATCCTGAGGAAGGGACAGGGCGGAAAAGCGCTGTCTTTTAAAGGGAGACGCTGAGTTGAGCTTCACCGCCGTCTTTGCCGTGGTGGGCTGAGGGGCCGGTAAGGACCAGCGAGCCCTGTGCCGGCTGGTGATGCTGGGGAGGAGACAGAGTCCATGGGTGGGTGAGTGAGTGTGTGGCTCTCCTGTCCCCAGCTGCCACCATCCCAAAGCCTGTGCGCGTGAGGACCCGGCGCTCTCCCTCCCCTCCGCTGCCACGTGAGCGCGGACGCCCGGCCAAAACCCAGGAAATGGGGAAGGAGACGTGTCGTCGAGCAGTCTGCGGGACATCTGCCTTCTGCTGAGGGGCCCTCGCGGGGTGGGGGACTTGGGCTGGCCAGCACTTGCCTGGCCCGGGGACGGGGTGGTGGGAGCAGTGGGGTTGTGAGGGTCCCATCTTCTCCCCACCGAACGGCTTGCTCTGCACAAGTTCGCGTTTTCTGTTTTCTGAGGGTTTTGTGTCGTGCGTTTAATTCTCTCCTTGGGCTCCAGGGAAACAGCTTGCTTCTGCTGGGACTCGTGCACTTCTGTCTCATCTTTAATCTGCTGCAGAAACCGTAGGAGATGCCACAGCACTTTGCAAGCTTAGGGAGAGGGAGGCCGGGGTCTGTGCACTGCCACCGCCTCCTGCGTCCCTCCCAGCAAGGCATCTGGCTCAGGGATTTAGGCACGTTTCTAGTTGATGTCTGTGGGAAGTAAATACCTAACCCTAAGCTGGGGCTCCAAAAAAAGACTTAGGGTCACTCTTTAACACCTCTGGTCTCTAAAACAGGGCTAATGGCAGAGCCTCCATCACAGGGGCTGGGAGGGGTGACTAGACCAGGACGGCGCAGGGGAGCAGGACAGCTACTGTAGATGCAGCCAGTTGCGGCGGGGATCCTGCCCCTCGGCTCGTGGCTGAAGATGCAGGGCCATGGGGGAAGGTGGCCAGGATTGCTGATGGGCCCTCAGCCCCTTTCATCTCCGGGTAGTTTGGGCACATGAAGGCTTTCCATCAGCTCAAAGGAGTGTGAAATGGGAGCTGGGATTTGGTATCTCCAAGAAGCTGAGCTGGGGGGTAAAGCTTTTCTTTCTCTCTTAGCTTAGTGGCTATACAACTGAAAAAATGCCAGCTCTCTGCCCTTCTTCCTTGCCCTTTGGAAATAAAATGTCTAAAATCTACAAGCGGGCAAATGACTGATGCTCCCAGTGCCTTGAGAAGAAGGTGAATGTCCCTCAAAGAACCTATTGAGAAAGTTTTAATTCCAGTAATAAGTAAACAAATCTGCTTTTAATTAGCTGCAGCATAGGCTAACACACTTTACATTTTGGAAGAATTAATAGTGAAGCCCATTTGGGTACACCAAAGCAAAGCAATTAAATGATTTCATTAGTGGGGCTGGAGCTTTTGTCCTCTTGCTACACCACCTTCCGGTGGCTTCCCCAACACAGGGCTTAGCTGCAGACCTGGAGATCTAAGCAGGGCAAATCCGACCTTGTCCTAATCGGTGTGCCTAATTAAAAAGCTTAGTGCAATCACAGAAGAAGAATGAGTGTAGAAAGGAAAAAAAATATTCTTAGATACTTTACTTAGCCTTCTCTGTGAATGTCCTGCAGCCATCCAAAAATACTAGCTACAGCCTGTGCGGTGATTGTGTTTTCCACCCAAAAGAGGGTGGTTCATTCAGATAGAAAACATTTGATGAGTGCTTTATCAGGGACTGATGCTGCATTAGTTAAGAACTGCACCTTGCAGCCTTCCTGTCTTCTTTAGTGTCTATTTATGGCCAAAGCATGGCCGAGGGAGAGGGACACCTTTGCTTTCCTGGTGCCGGCAGTGGGTGGAAGGTCCTACTGTAACGCAACAGCCGTGTGCTCTGCGCAGGTGTGGGCTCGCTTTGTGGTATTGAATGTATTGTCAGAAATCACCAAACAGTGGGGCTAAATATACATCATTGTAAGAACCACATTATAGGAAATGGCTTATATGCTTTGCATGAGAACCCTCAGGCCTCTCTGCAGAGATGGCTTTCATCTTCTGAAATCCCCTTGGGTAGCATCTCCTCTCCTCGGGGTTTTTCTCCTTGCCTCGTGCTCATCTCCCCCACGCAGTGTGATTTCTTTTCCATTCACCCCGAGAGATCTCCCTGTCTCCTTCCCTCCCCTGCTGCAGCCCAGACCGATGGAGTCTGTGGAATGTGCCACCATCCCGCTGCCCCGGCCGCTCAGGACCTGCTGGTTCCCTCCTTGCCCACGTTACGTGGTGGAAAGAAGAGGCATTTGGTGTGGAAGACGGAGCATCCCCACAGCTGAGGCACAGAGGGCCATGGGTCAGTCCAGACTTGGCTGCTGTGTAGTCCAGCTTGTGTGCAGTGAGCCAAGAATATTTTTGATATTACCTCTCCTTAGGAGAGGTAATCTACCCCTGCTAGATGTGAAGTGTGCCCAGATGATAGCTGGTGTCCACCAGCTTGGTGTCCCCCCAGTAGAGGCAGTAAGGGGCTGATGGTGGCCGGTCTGGCACAGCCACCTCTGAGCCCCACACTTGCAGAGGGAAGGGAAGCAAGGCAAGCTGGCTTTTAATTTAGGATAATGGCTTCAGTGCAGGATCCCTTCAGGACCATGTTTTGAGCTGCTACATTGAGTTTTAAACCTTAAAACATCTTGCCCACACTTCGGTCATCACTGAATCCAAGCACACACCTGCTCTTGCCGTGGAACCACGACTTCTACGTCTTTAATCCTCTTCTTCCCAGCCTGCCTCACCAGTGGGAAGTGTGCTCATAATGTTAAACTTCCCTCATTAGGCAGAACATTCCTCTTTTTAACCTCTTTAACCTGCAGCATTCCCGTTGGGAGGACCCTGTCTCCATACTTCTCAACTGCTCTTAATTAGATTGGGCATTTCTTGCCTCCACTGTATATTTACAATTTAGGAACAGGAAAAAATACAGCCTGCACTTAAGGGCCTTCTTCCCTTCGTTTGCTTCCCGTGCTTGATAGGTTGGACAGCAGGAGGTGGAAATTTTAAAGCCCAGAGGAACAGAACTTGTCTGGGAGGAGAATCTGAGGTGGCTTAGATCATTCTTTGGGCAAGACTGATTTCATATCTTGATGGATCTTTACCTTGGCTCTCACTTTTTTTCTTTTATTTCCCTTCTCCTCTGTGCGCATGTGCGTGGGCACGCACACACACCACCACCCCCATTGTCTGTCTTCTGCTCTTGTTCTGCCATCAGCCTTTTAATAATATTATTGTTGATGTCTTTTCATTCCTGATGCCAAACCTGATTTGGAGATCGCAGTACTGAGGGTTTCATTTTGAGCACTGTAGACGGAAAACTGAAGTCCTAAGTGACTGGAGCCCTCGGCCAATCTAATTGTTATTGACATTTGTGTCTGATTGTTCATCAAGGGGGATTTGACTTGCAGGCCAAATCATTCTATTACCGGGGTTCCTTTCAGCCTTTTCTCTAACAAAAAAAACAAAAACAAAAAAAAAAAACAAACCCCACCAACCCACCCCAGTCAGCAGCAGAAGAATCAATGGCAATATCTCTAGATGTCCATCTAGCCAGGTGTGGGAGGGGGGGAGCGAAGGCGGAGGAGATCATGTATGTCCCGTTTGAAATGTGCGAGCAAAAGATCGGGAGAACGGGCCATATTGCGTTACAGGGGGAAAAAGGATCTCATTAAAAGACTACCGTTTTCATGGCAAGGTGAAGGAGGCAGAGGAAGGAGGGGCTGGCAGGGCTAATTATATTAAGGTCATTTCACCTGTCAAAACTTTTCCTTTAGTGGTGTCCCTGGTGCCCTGGGATAACATCCAGATTTGTCCTGAATGGCGTCTCTGTTCCTGCTTAGGAGCCTTGACTGGTGGATCGTGAAGCGAGCTGCATGAAAGGAGCCCCGAAGGCACCCTTTTGCCTTCTTTTCACCTCCTGCTCTCCTTTGATTTTTGCTTTTCCCCCCTCTTGAGTTTCACGGTGGGTAATGATGAAGCCCTGCTGTGCTGCTCACCCGGAGCTGTGCTTTCCCCAGGAAGCCACCTAGGCCACCGGCAGCTCGTGTTCAGCCAGGAGCTCGTTCGTCTGTGTGCGTTTTGAACCCATTTACACCCTGCTGCAATACCAATTTATCTCCCTTGAAAAGCTCTCCTTGGCAGCGGAGAGGGATGGAGCGAGGCTGATTTTGCTCATTAGGCTAATGGTGGAAACCAGAAGGATGCAGACACAGGGATCAAAACAGAAACGAGGGAAATATTGCGTTTATTCATTTGAAAGAGGTGCAGGGGTGAGGGGGTGGCTGGTAAACCAGAGCGTCCTCGTCCCGGTGATGAACGCTAGAATTACCTGCCCTCCTTCAGGGGATTGTTCCGACTCATTAAATTATTTCATTTTCCAGGAGTTGGGGTGGGGGGGAGGCAAATTTCTGCAGTTAATCTTTCTCTCGAGGTAGGTGGAAGCTGTGCAGATGGCCTCACTTTGCTAACGTGAGCAGGTAGAAGTAATTTGGGGAAGAAGGCGATGGGAGGAACACAATGGGGTTCATTCACGATCTGGCGGGTTATACTTGTCGCCACGGAAACGGAGCAGAAATTTCAGAGATCAAAGGCTTCTCCACCAAAAGTTGCTACCTAAATGCATTGGGTAGAATGAGAGAGAACTGCGGACGAGGAGGAAGTGCACCAAATTCGCGTGGCCTTCGGCAACCGGCTCAGTGAGTCACATTTATCCTGCTGAAGTAGCATTGTCGGAGCCGAGGGATGGATTTGGCTCAACATGCCCTGCCTTTGAGAGATGCTTAGGGGTAGCACTGAGTCGTGGACGGTTGTGACATATGGTGGAATTTGATGAGTTTCCCTAAACTGGGGCACGTTTGGATCCTGGGATTGGCTTTCGAGCAGGAAAATAACCAGAACCACGTAGTTACTTTTTTTAAATAATTATTTCATTGGGTAGATGAGCAAGAGGCATTGACCTGTGGGTGCAGAGTGAAACTGCTTCATGGAAGCTGCTATTAAGATCGAATTGTTAGACATTGGTATTTGGTCCTGTCAAATGCGTTAAATGGCCCTTAGTGTTCGAAAGGATTCTTAGGAGGAAAAAACCTGCAGTTCGGAGTTTGGAGAGAGACAGAGGGAACTGTTCAAACTGTGAGATCTGTAACTATCTGTCACAACAATCTCTGCCATTCCAGGCGCTTCCCACAGCTTCTAGCATATGAACAACAACTCTCTCCTCTTTCTGTTGGACTCTGAAGGGCTCTTCTTCTACCCTTCTGTCACCTCAGCCAGCTTAATTCAGTAGGAACATAACTGACGGGACCTATCTTTGACTTTCTAATTGCGTTACGTGTTTTTGGTGAAGTCGTTTGGGAGGTGGCTCTCAAGAAGGACTGCCTTCTCCTTTGGAGAGGCAGACAGCAGTGTAGAGGTATCAGATGATGCTTTGGCCCTAAAGAAGGAGGGAAAACACCTAAATGAGCAGAGTGCTGTGCATTCCTCCTCTTGCTAAAATACGCCCTCGAAGCCAGCCCAGGTTGCTAATTCAAAAATTTTGCAGGCTTGCAAAAAACATTGGAGATAATCTTCCTTCTTCGTAGCGTGACTTGCAGCTTGGGCCTTGAAGAAGATGAATGAGGGATTTTTTTTTTTTTAAATGCTGTTGGCCTTTTAGGAAAGGGCACGTCAGGGTTTTGGTCATATGGAGGACAGTGGGAAGCAAAAGTGTGTGCTAGGGCTGGCATTTGAGTATCCACTTCTGCCAGGTGTTCCCGCCGCCCCGGTGAAATGGGGATGGAGACAAGAAGCCTCCCCAGGCAGCGACGTTTCCAGTGCAGTAACCTGAATCATTTTAAAGAGCAGAAATCAGAGACAAAGCACGGTATTGTAGGCAGCAAAGGTTGAATAAGAAGACCCTTGGGAGCCCCGCCACTTCTCCCTTTAATCTGATCAGCAAGCAGCATTCTTGTAATTCCCTCCAGGTCACTCTGAATTCCTGCAGTTTCTCAGCCAGGTTGAAGCCTTCCCCTTCGATATTAAATAATCTGCAGGCTTAGAGAAAGGAGCAGAGCGGGAGCAATGCAAGACTTAGCTTACTTTACATCGGAAACCAACAGGAAACTGTGCCACATCCTTCTTCCAACACCTCTAAGGCTCGGTAATTTGTTACCTTACATTGTGCTCTCTGCCTTTAAAATACTTTGTAAGGTCTGTTGTGAACACAGTGTTCTTATTTATCTGTTAGCTTTAATTGTTTCCGGCTTAATTCAGGTGAAGCAACAGCTTCAGTTTGTAACTCAGAGACGCGGGATTGTTCTCTTTTCCAAAGGGATGAGAATTACACAGCCTGAGGCAGCTCGGAAAATCTTGATGTCTCCATTTGGTCAGGGAGAAAAGTCTGACATTGTGGCTGCTCATGGCTAATCACAGCCTCCTGCCTGAGCCAGGGCTGCAGTGGTCGGTTAGAGCCGCACGGTCTGTGAAAGAACCTGTAAAGAGAAAAAAGGGACCTTATTTATGGGTGAATCCAAGGCATTTATACCTTTAGACCAATGTACCCTGAAACCTTCTGTGGGAGAGATGGGATATAAATATATCTAAGGATATGTTTCCTAAAAGAGCAAGTCAATACCAGCTACCAATGTACATTCTGTAGATTATAACTGCAGCAAGGACCCAGTGGTGCACGCTTTAGAGTGACCTGCAAGCTTCTGGTGCTCTGCTCCCAACCAGGTCCTCCACTGCTACCGCTTTGCTGCCCTCTTTACTCCCAGAAGCCAGAGTAATGCTCAGGTGGCTCAATGGCCACAGCTACAGCTCCACCTTCACCCAAAGCTTTGGTGGTGCAGGTTCGGTGTTGGCGTTTTAGAGTGGTTTCTCTCTTTGTGAATTAGCCTACCTCTCTCTCACCGAGTGGAGGAATTACTGCCTGGTATCCCTGCCATCCCACCTGGAAAGGCAATCTGCCGTGCAGTTTGCTCTGCGCATGCCCTCACAAGTCTGCCAGAACCCGTATTTGATGAGTGAAGGTCAAGCTACAAAGCATATTTATTCGCTCAGGAAGCAGGCAAAGCTTTTAAAGGCTGGGAAGGTGGATGACAGTGTAGGGAAAGGCGACGGTAGACTCTTAAAGGTAACAAAAGCAAGGTTGGCTTGATTCACATCTCACTTCTGTTGCATCTTGGGGGTACAGTAGAGCCTGTACACACAGAACGAGGCAGGAAGATGAATCAAGAGAATTAAAGCTACTTTTCCATCCCTTAATGGGAAATGAAAATATGATGTTGCCAGAGTTCGTTGTTCCAGCTGCCCCAGGAATACACTTCCATTGACTTCAGTGATAGGTAAATCCAGCTTGATGTGAAAACTTCACTGAAGTTTTTAAATTATGCTGAAGAGATGAGAATATTTTGAGAAGTGAAGTTTTACTATTCTTCTGAGAACTTTATTTAGAAAAAGAACAAAATTTCTTCCAAAATATACAAAAGAAATGTTCTTACTGTGGAAACGCATAGCCTGAAAACTCAAATGACATTAGGTCACTGACTTCCTATTATCAATAACTTTGAAGTCTTGTCCTAGTTTTCTAATTTAGATTCTTGTGATAAGAGGTTCTCAGCAAGCCTGGGCAAAAGCCAAGACCTTCTCTGTCTAATAGGTTGGGAACACAACCACCAGTAGTAGTTCCAGTTTTGAAGACGGGCCAGGTCTTAAAAGTGACTGCAGGGACTCTGGAGAGCCAAACCCCGAGACACTGGGCTGCTTGAAATTGCAGCCATCTGCTGGCCCCAAATGCGTGAGCCATACCTGGGGTTTGGTCTCTACAAGCAGGGTGCTGGGCTCTGCCACGCCAACCTGGACAACATGCACGAGGCGTGCAGAGCTCTGTGCACCTGCTCCTTCGGTTCCCACCTCGTCTGCTCACAAAAGCTTGTAAAAGTTTCAGACAATAAGAGGGAGAAATAAATGAACAGCTTACAGCTCAGCTTATTTCTGGGCAGGTGCCCTTGGGGATGAGCCAGCTCTGGGCAGACCCCATCCTGTATCTCATATGAGTCTAAATGCTGTGGGTATCTCTGGCAGGGAATGGGAAACCACACATTTCTCGAGTAGGTGGTGACTAATTTCTACCAGTTCTAGAATCCAGTGCTTCCTACCCCCTGAGAGGAGGTAGTCCTGAAGAAGGTGGGGTAGATACCAAGGCTTCCATCCCTTAGAAGGGAGTTTCTCCACCGTAGTGTTGGGGGACACTAGGCAAAAGCTTGAAAAAATGCTGTCCCTGCTTTGAGCACCAAGGGAAGCTGCCAGGCCAGCGTGGTACATCCACAAAGTTCGCCAGGCATTTTAGCAATAAGAAAGAGCCCAACCCTTGCATCCAGGGAGGCTCTCTGGTGGCCTCGGCCACCCCACCTCGCAGAATGGGTCACTACAGGTGTATTGAGTATTCGGCTCTGCCCTGGCAAATGAAGGTGCTGGGTCATTTGTGCCGGTGCTGCAGCTCCAAGGGCCGGAGCGCTGGTGAGCTGGGATCGAAACGGCGGAGGTTGCCGGGCTGGCTGGGCACCGCTGGAGCGAGCCATCCCGGCTCTCACGTGCTGTGTGTGCAGAGCAGGAGGACCTGAGCCCCGAAAGCTACATTTCATTTAGTAATTAATTAGTGATTCTTGACCCCAGGCAGCTTCAGCCTGCTGACAATAACAAGATTGCAGCCTGTGTATAAGCTAGCCTCCGTGCCCTCACCACTCTCATTACATTAGCTGAAATCCTTTGCAACAAAGGCGCAGGCTGCCAGGCAGGGGAGGGATAAAACCTCTCTTTCTTCATGGTTTGGGTCCGTTTCCCTGCAGACTTAGCACTGAGGTGTTTTCCCCCCTCTTCCTGCGGCACCTCCTGGCCCCGGGGCATCGCCCCCAAAAGCCACGGCAGCGCCAACGGGCAGCTCGCCCAAATTGTCCACCCAACCCGCTCGCCAGCCGAGACATGAATTATTTGGGAATCCTCCACCACCTTCCCACAATACCCTCCGGAGGGATGGAGCACCGGCCTCCCAGAGCCAGGCGGGGGCTGAAGGCTGCCCGGCATCCGGCAGCGCTGCCTGCAAGCAGGCACGGCGCCAGGGAGGGCTTGGCCGCGGCTTCTCGGCCACGCTGGGGGCACCCAAGCAGCGATTCTGGCTGTGCCAGCTGCCCGGGGCGGGGGGGCTCTACAGCAAGGAGGTAGGCTGGGAGCCGCCGTTAGCACGCTTTCCATCTCGGACAAGGGTGCTTTCACGCTCAGAATGTTTTTAATTATTTGTTGGAAGGTTTTGAGAGCTCCTAGGGTAATGGAGAAGCCTCAATCAGTGTTTCCTAGCTGAAGGCATCTATGGATGTGTGTTCCCTCGCCTTAGTCATAGCTGAACCTTGTGTCAAGAGCGGAGCTTGTGCCAAGTGCCTGGGTGGTTCCTTGGTGACTCTGGTACTGGGTCTCGGTGGCTGGCAGCTCCAGACGTGTTGGAGTTTGCACCAAGCACTACGGAATTTGCAGGGAAGCGGCTGTTTCGCTGAAATTATCACTTATTACTTTGCCTTGCAACAGCACGGCGCGCTTTAACCTCGCAGGGAAGGCGTAAAACCGCATTTGTGGGAGTAGCAAAGTAGCTCTGAACGAAAGGGGCTTTGAGTTGCCGAGGTGAGTCGGGGGCTGCAGCCCTGGGCTGCTGGTCCTTCTTACGCTACGCAATTGCTAATGCTCAGGACCCATCCAACGTCAATACTTGAGCAGGGCTTGAGCCTCCACTGCTTCTCTTTTCCTGGGAGAAAATAACAGCAGATGGCCCCTGACAAACCAAACTCATTCTTCCAAGTAGGAAAAAAAATCAGGAGGAACAGATTCACTTCCCTGCTTGACCTCAGATTTAGTCTCATCTGGGCAAACTGCGTAAGGAGGTAGGCCAGAATTTGTTCAAAATTCTGATTGCCTCTAGGATTCGTAAAATTGTGGTTGTGGTGGAGGGTGGGAGAAAGAGTCAAAAAATGGGTGATCTGGAGGTAATGGGTCTGGCTGAGGGCGTCTCAGCTCCGACGTGGCCCATGGGCTGTGCCAGCACAGGGTGCTGCATCGCTGCTGGTACCCCTTGTGTCTGCCTGCGAGGCTTTGGAGTTCAGGTCTGAGATTGGTCTTTGTCCCTGTGATGTTGCTGGAGACCCCACGTAACGTCTCCTCAAAGCTGTGATGCCTTGTTGTCCATCCGGGAGAGCGTGGAGGAGTGGTGCGGGCTGGTACAGCGCGCAAGGAGAATACAATAGAGCGAGGCCAGATGTTGCCACATCAGTGCGTAAGTGGAGTGACCAAGAGCTGTCTCCAGGGTAAACATAACATTGACATATAAGTCCAACCCTGTCCCCTGTGCTCTGCAGCTGCCTTCCCACCATCAAACCACCTTCATCCCTCCTATGTCCTCTCTCACCCGTTCTTTATATCTCAATTCTGGGCTCCCCAGTTCAAGAAGGACTGGGAACTGCTGGAGAGAGTCCAGCGGAGGCTACAGAGATGATCAAGGAACAGGAGCACCTCTCTGATGAGGAAAGGCTGAGACACCTGGGGCTGTTCAGCTGGAGAAGAGCAGACTGAGAGGGGATCTCATGAATAGCTAAAGGGGGTGGGTGGCAAGAGGATGGGGCCAGACTTTTTCCAGTGGTGCCCAGCAACAGGACAAGGGGTAACGGGCACAACCGGAATATAGGAAATTCCATTTCAACACAAGGAAAAATTTCTTTCCTGTGAGGGTGGCAGAGCCCCGTCACAGGCTGCCCACAGAAGTGGTGGAGTCTCCGTCTCTGGAGACATTCCAAACCCGCCTGGACGCGTTCTTGTGCCACCTGCTGTGGGTGACCCTGCTCTGGCAGGGGGTTGGCCTGGATGATCTCCGAAGGTCCCTTCCAACCCCGACCAGTCTGTGATTCTGTCACTGGAAGGGGCTGCACCAGGGCTAGTGCTTCTCCAAACTTGGTGCCCGCTGCTCATCACTGCAGGGGGATATTCCCACTTCTCCCCGACACCCGTGGACGTTATGTGGGGAAGAGAGGGAGAGGCTTATGGTATTGGGTGTCTTGGAGAGCATGTGGGTGATGCTGATGGGTTCCGCTTCTCTTCCCTTGCGCCCACCCTGCAAGCGTGGTACTTCATGAAAGTACATGGCACAATGGGATACTGTACTATCCTTGGGGGGAAAAAAATGTACTGAGTGACTTCTTTTGTTTTAAGCTGTGTAATTGGTAGGGAAAACATATCCTCTTCTAGTGGCTTTTCTTTTATTGTCATGTTTAGGAAGTTTTTTTGCGTGTCATAACATTTTGTCTGTTTTTACTGAAATCCTTCCATGAAGGAATGATTGTTTGCACAAACAGACTGGCATGTTGATACAGGCCTGACAACTGCACGGCTAAGACCAAAATAAAATGTAAAGTAAACACATTTGCATAAGTTTATAATATGACCCAGTTCTTACGAAGCGGAGGAAATGGGGAGATGTGAATCTAAGCAGCTTATCTTGCATCTCCCCTTTCTGCTGCGCCCCTCGTTCTTAACCTCTGCTCCATGAGTGCCATGGGAGAGTTGTCTGGATTTTTCCATTCAGATTTGAAACAACAGGTCCCTCTTGTAGTTCGCTTATGGTTTTGTTTTGCTTAGAAGGGAGGGCAAGGAGGAGGGAGCATTCCCAGCTTTCCCTTCATGTGAGAACTGGTTGGTCTTTCCATCCTTTTTCGTCTCGGTTATACTTTAACAGGCTTCTGTCAATGTATTTTCCATCACTGCAAAATTGCCTTGACATCCTGCTGTTTTGTGTCGTAACTATGTAGCATCGCAAAATGCTGATTTGGTACTATCTGTTTCTTGATGTGCTTGTGGCGTCATTTCTTAAAGGATTTTGAGATCAGTGCCTCCATTTTCCAGATGAGGAAAGCAGAGCGTAGAGCAGTGATTTCCTTTTGGCCATCCGGTCGAGCCAAAAGCAGGACCCAGGTCATCGGTGTCTTAGCAAGTGCAGGGAGGTTCGTTAGTGCTCAGCTGCCTGGAGACACCACGGTTGCCTCGTCCATGTGTGCTGACTAGCTGGAAGCAAGAGCCCTTGCCCAGAAGCCCAAGGGAGTTTGTCCTCCAGTTAGTGGCATCAGTCAGGTCTGTGTTTTTCATTTGCTTTCACAAAGCAACTCCTAAAAAACCTATATAAATCCTGAAAATTTGAAGGGCCTCCGGAACCTGGCTGTCCCAGAGAGAGACGAAGGAGACCTTATAACCAAAACTGCAATGAACGCGTGCTACGTAGTTGGAGAGAAGGAATGAAGGAGGTTTTGTAAAAATAATTTTAAGACCTTGGAGAAAGATGCTTAAACCCAACTGTCAGATAGCGAAGAGGGACTCCACATCCAGACCTTCAAAGGACATTTCTTTGACTTGCACAATTTCTGCCTGCAATGAGGCATCCCTCTGGCTCTTGGGTTTCCTCCAGCCAGCTGATGGTTGAGGAACACTGGAACAGGCTGCCCAGGGAGGTGGTGGAGTCACCATCCCTGAATGTGTTTAAGACTCGTTTAGATGTTGTGTTAAGGGATGAGGTGTAAGGGAGAACTTTGTAGAGTGGGGTTGATGGTTGGACTCGACGATCCCAAGGGTCTTTTCCAACCTAAATGGTTCTATGATTCTGTGAACTGCTGAACTCAACACAGTGGTGTCATCTGAACCTCAGAAGTCCTTCAGCAAGGCTGTCCTACCTGATGTCTGTGGCCCTGATATTTAAAGTTGATAATAGAGGGGGAAGCTTTAAACTTTCTAGTAGCCTTTTGAACATAGCCACTTTCTTTTCTATGAGGAGCAGCCAGCTGGTGACAAATTATCTGACTAACAGAGCCCTGGTGAGCAACTCTTGCTATGGACAGAGCAGAATAATAGTTTCCAAAGTCCCTGAAGGGAGCTCAAAGCCCTGGTCTCTTAGGGCATGAGCAATTCATGTGCACAGTCATTTAGTGTGTGAATTTCTGGAGGATAGCATGGTTTTAACTGAATATTTATTTCCAAGTTTCCTTTTGCCTATTTTGGGCAGTTTCGTGCTTGGTGCCGTTCGCTTCTGGGCCTCACTCGGGCTTTCGTTATTTTGGGAGCTGACATTTCAGTCCTTGGACCTGTGAGGTCTCCCAGTGACCCGCGTATTGCCCTCCTCTGTGGGTCCAGCTCTCCATCCCGCAGTCCCGAAGCAATCCCTACTCCTTGCTTAGCAGCCCCAGCTCCCTCCGGAGCTGCGGGAGCCGGTGGGGAAAGCGGCTGTTTCCCTGCCATCCCCCTGGCTCCGGCTACGTACCCCAGGGAACCGGAGGGTCAGAGCTCAGTTTGTTCCACGTCTGACCTGGTGGTCATCTGGGGGGAACTTCGTTGATGACACTACAAATGCGTAGAGTGGCAACAAGAGTGCTTTGTCATGGCAACGTCATCCCTGAATAACTTTGTGAAACATTATTTACAGGTTTTGGGTTGGTTGGTTTTTATTTCTGTGTCGTTACATATGCTGGTAAGAGTCTAACAAGAAAAACGTGTGTTTATGAGAATCCTAGACACAGTGTCCCCATAGCCAGACCCTTCATGTGTCTTTATATTCTTGCATTTTGGGTGTGTCTCTCTCTCTTTAAGGGAATTGCGCGCCCAACCTTAAAGAGTGTCAAGATATTAAGGATTACTAGCCCTGATTTTTGATTTCCAAAAGGCAGCAATGGGGCTGTGACAGCCAAACAATGAACGCAGTGTCCTTGTCCTGTAGCTGGCATTGGATCTAGAAGAATTAGAGGAAAAAATATTGGGTTTGGCCGGGGGGGGGGAAGGAGGGCTGGGAGAGGGCTGATTTACATTTGTATTTTGTCATTCTGGGTATTTTTCTGTAACTCACGTCCACTTTAAGACAGTAATACTTTTTGAGCTCTGCTGTGGTACGTTGCAGGTTTTGTGGGTTTTACCGTTTTCTTAGAAGGGCCACGAAGAGTTTTAGTGTACGTGGGGGAAAAATACGTGGCAGTGATCATTGGAACTGAGTTTGTGAACGTGCGAGTCCCAGCCAACGCGTTTCGATGGCCAGGACACTCAAATAGGAGCAGAGCAGAACGTGGCTCGTGATTTTGAACCGTGCTCGCCCATGCTCCCCAGTGATAGTTTCGTCTTAACCAAAATGGGAGACTTAACTATGTATTTCCAGGTTTTGTAGGTGACCTGGAGCAGAAGGGAAAATGCCGTGGCTCAAACTGAACTAGCTTATGGAAGCACCAGATTCTCTTCCTGGCCTTGCTACAAGTTTTCTGAGAAACTATAGAGTGGTCACATATTTCCCTCCTCTGCCTTGGTATTGTTATTTGTGAATTGGGAATAATTAGCTATTTTTTGACTGTTGCATCTGTTCAGACCACAGCTAACTGGAACTTGACTTTAAACTATGTGGCCAGACGCAACAGCGCGATGTTAGTCTGAACATTTGGCTTGTCTGATAATTTTCATAGCTAACGTATCAGATAAAACTTGAGCACAAGATAAACGTGTCTTGTTCCTGACTCTGGTCTAAATGGTAGCTTGATAGTTGTGCACCAGTGGAACTGTTTTTTAAGCTGCTACGTGTGTGGGTGGCACTGGTTTTGGAGTGGAGCTGTTAATAGCTCAAATGTGAGGTAGGAATTCAAGAGGAAAGAACATGAAAGCTTGACTCCCAGATCAGGAGTAGGAGATGGTAAAGATATTATTTGAGTCCTCTGGATATCATCTGGTATATAGAACCGTAGAATCATAGGATTGCCTAGGCTGGAAGGGATCTTTCAGATGATCTAGTCCAGCTATCAACCTAACACCGACAAAAACCATCACTACACCATATCAGATCATCTGAGTCCTCTGATGAAGGGGGTGGCTAATAAATCCCAGCTAGTGGTGATTCTACCACCCCACCGTTCAAAGCTCGCTTGTTTGTGCTGGTAGATAAAGAGATATTAGAGATGTGGGCCTCTTATTTTTTAAAAAGCCCTGGTTACCACCCTGTGCCTCACAGGTCAGCTGCACTGGTTTTTCATGTCGCTGCGTTGGGGAAGGTAGACAGGGCTTGAGCTGTCATCTTCTGTGGGGTATTGCTGGGAAGCATCACCCTGACGGTGCTCACGCTTTGGATCGTTTACACAAGCTTTGTAAATCCAGTGCTTTGGGAATATGGTTGTCCTTGCCGGGGTATGCAAGAATAAACTGCGGCTGCTACTTCCACGAAGTGTGGGAGCAATGAGTCACATTACACAGATTGACTTACGTAGGAAAACTCCCTGCTAGGTGTCAGAAGAGAATGTGCTTTGTGCCTGTAGCCTCTGCGGTTGGGCAACACATGCTGTAAAAATGTTCTGGATGTGCGGCAAACCAGCTCGAGCTGGGAGCTCTGACCAGATCACAGCAACACACAAATCCTACGCAGAGGTCCAAAAACTTTTGAGTGGCAAAAGAGGACGTGAAATAAACGTAGCCTTCTGGCAGCGTTTGAGGGGGCTATGATTTGTCCCTTATAAAGAGCACATTTGGTAGGTACAGCCCCATGCACGTTTGTCGCGCCGCAGGCTTGGATGGAGTTGCCGCCGCTTGTGGCAGGACATCCGAGATCACGAACCTCCCTCCTTCCCCGTTCCCATCACAGAAACCCTTGAGGAAGGGAATAGCCTGATTCTGAAGTTCTCTGTAAGCTGGTTAAATCAGGGTCCCTCAACTGCTGCAAGGGCTGTTGGATAACGTATGTATAATTTTTTTATTTTATTTTATTTTTTATGGCTTTTTATGAAAAAGGAAGTCAGGCCTGGGCTGGTGAGACTGAAGGAGCAGGGAGTGGATTGGCTGTCAAGGGTCAGCCTCCCAATAGCCCTGTGATCAAAGGCTGCTCTCAGCAGCATGAGTTTAGAGGGAGCCAAGACAAACAATGAACAATTTTATCTCCTTTCAGGAAAAAAAAAAAAAAAAGACTTAAGTTCCAGGAAACCATTTCTGGACCAGACAAACTTGGGTTGTTATTCCTTCTCTCTCTCTCTTGTAACGCAGCTATTTCTAGATGAAGGGTGATAACGGGAAGACAGCAGAGCAAAGCCCAAACGTGAACCGGATTGTGCCACGTTCTCAGTTGGTGTAAATTGGCACCGACCCCGGGAAGTCGAAGCTGAACAACCAGTTTACTCCCACTGAGAATCTGGCCTTCACCGGCAGCCGTCACTGGAAAAGCAGCGGGGAAGCTCTGAGTTGAATCGTGGCCATTTCCCCCAGTTCGATCCCTTCTCCGAAGGTGTTGCCTCATTTGTTTGCAGCTGGAACATTGCCTGTTTGGCTGTCCCAGCTGTGGCCTCCAATGTCAGCTGGTCAGAACACAGCTGGCCACTTTTAAACATACTGGCTTCAGTGTCAACTCGCTGAAAAAAGTGAACAGAGGGGGAAAAATATTTTGGGCTCCTGTGTACTTGATTATTTGTTTGGGAGGAGAGGAAGATATGAGAAGAAAGCCTCTTATTCCTAAAATGGAAAAAGTTGCAAAACTTCTAGTTGGGTTTGGATCCAGGGGAGAGGAATCTTCTCAAAAGGCAGAGTGTTCTTGATTTAGGATTTCCTGTTGGATACATTTCAGAAAGCTATTTAAGTCATAAGTGGCCAGATTCTCAGCTAGGATAAATCTGTAAAGCTCCGCTGATATGAATCGATATAGCACATTGACCTCCGCTTAAGATCTTGGACCGAGGTCTGGTGGTGGATTGCAAAGATCTCTCCTTGTTTATGGGTTCAGAGCAGGACCAAATCAAAAGATAAGTGGTAGTCCTGAGGTTCAGAGCTGCGTGTGAGTGTTCAATCCCCCCACAGTGCGAACACCCCCAGTGATTCGGGGGTTGGACTGCTCTTAGTAGGTGTGAATGTCTTAACTCCATGCGGGCTGTGAGGTTTGTTTTGGTGTTTGCGCTAGATGGGCCTGGTCAAATGAGCCTGGGAGGAGGCTCATTTGAGCCCCCCAACTTTTCAACCAAGCAGCCTTGAGGATTCTTGTAGACATCACTGCTCTCTGTACTACATATTTCTACCCTTCTACACACTGAACATGGAAAATATTGTGAGAAAAGCTTTCAGAGCCAGGATTTAGCGCTGAGAATAGAGGCAAAAAGCCCTGGGGGGCTCAAGAGAACGTATTTCCATAGTCTTTCCAGATGTCCCTACAAAAAATGAGTGGAGAGTTGGAAGCTCGTGGCCGGTTCTGGTGATGGGTGCTCCTGAAACAATAACGGGGATGGTTGCTTTGAGGTGTAGGAGCAGAGCCATGGGAACGGAGCTGCTGCCGAAATGAAGGATGAAGTACAGGAAAGTACTTCACCTTCTCTTCTTCCCATTCGCCTCAGTGGTCTCCCGTGGATAAATCCAATCTCAAGTTACAGATTTTGAGATGGAAGGGGAAGAGGAAGGAGAAGTTGGGTCCGTGCCTGCGTGTCGATGCCAGTGGCAGGGTCAATAGCAGGACAGGTCGTCTGATTCTCTGTCCCAGGGTCTTACTACATGAAGTTAATGAAGCTGTGAAAATGCAACCAGCTTAGAGAGGAGGGGCATCCATAAATGGGTTTCTACGCTCTGGCAGAAAGGTCTGAGCTGAGGCAGAGAAGCTTATTGATGGTGTGGGTTTGTTTTGAGTACCTTTTTATTTTTTTGTTTGTTTGTTTCTTACCCTTCTTCCCACCATGGGAAGGAGTAGCTGCTGGACACCTGCGTAGGAGAGGATTTCCAGGGCTGGGACAGGACAGGAGGTCCTAGATCTCCTTTCCCTGGCTGGGAAGTATTCACAAATCCCTGACCTTCACGTCACACCCCTCAGCGAGGGCTGGGCTGTGTCCACTGCTGCCGTCTCCCCTTGGTGTCTCACATTCTCCCTCTTCACGTACTTTCCGTTCCTCTTCCTTTCTCCCACCCTTCAGAGTCAACACTGCAGCAGCCTGTGAGTGACAGCAGAAAAAGAGCGACTTTATTTTGTTGAACTTTATTGACTTCCAGGCCTTTGTTCTAAGCCCACAGCATTCAGCTTGCTGCCCGCTGCTCCTGCCTTGTAGGAGCCCTCGAACTCCAGAAGCGCAGGAGCTGACGCTCTGATGTCAATGTGCCTGGCACCTTCAGAAGGTCTAAGAGAATTAGGTACCCGCTTCCCCAGGGGTTTTAGCGGAGTTCAAATCTCCAGTTCCTAGAAGGTGCCTATGACGCCCCCAGCCAAAACGCACTGCATTTCCATAACGTGTTTCATTATTTATATAGTATTTCTGCATAATTACCAGCCTTACATGAAGGTCTCAAAGTGCTCCGCGGGTGCCAAGGGATGACCTCATTTGTAGCTAATGAAACTCTGGTGACCGATAGACCTGTGACTTGCTCCGAGCACAAAGCACTGGGCAACGTGAGCCAGCTCCGTACCTCCGCCCTGATGAGTTACCCCCATTCTGCTACTACAGAGAAGCTGGAAATCCAGTTTAACCATCTGCTTGGGAATTCCCCTGTAGCTGGAGGGGATTGAGCATTCTCACACCCCAGCATCAAGGGTGCGGTTAAGATGAAGGACGCATGCGTGGGATTCGTGTACGCTGCCTGAGCCAGGCTGACCCCAGAAAACTGTCCCTTTGGAATTGGGCCAACTGGTTAGGACCCAGCATGGTCTTTGGACTGCCTAATATTGGACGCTGTGTCCTTGGCATCCTGGAAGCTCGGTGACTGTGTTTGACTGTGCTGGGATGTAGCTGAAAGAAGGGTGTCTGATATGCGGATGTTGAGAGTCTTCCCCATCTCGCTGGGTTAGAGGAACTGCAGAAGCCTGGGTGTTACTTGCTCTGAAAGCAAATGGCAGAGCCAGAATGCACTCGGAACAGAAGAGACTTTAAGGGGGGAATACTCTCAAAAAGGACAAGAGCTCCCCCTACAAGTAAGGGCCCTTCTAAAAGATCTGTAAGCACCCTCAAACATTTTAAAAATGGTCTGCAGCATGGCAGTGTTAGGATCTGGCCCTCCAGACTCGTATTGGAAGTCATGTCATCTTCCAGTGGCAAAGAACAAGTTGGAAAGCCTCAGGTGTTGAACCACATGTGGCAGCAGCACATGCTCCAAAGCCAGGGGGGAGCCCGTCATGCAGTGGCTTCCGAGCCGTAGGCTGGACCACCGTTGGTCTGCAGGTTTGTTTAGCAGCTGTGGTTGGATTTTTCATTCGGCCCATGTAAGCAGCCGTTAAGCCCAATGGGGAAATTATTTGTTGATGGAGGAGCTTGTTGATTCGCTGTTGGCTGTGAACTTCGGGAGCCCTGCTGCTGTGACAGGACGGGTGTTGGTGGTACAGCATGAGCTGAGAACATCACCTGGAGAGAGGGGACTTATTCTGCGGAGTGGGGTGCAAAGATGGCTTACTCTATTGCCAACACCTGTTGATTATGATATAAGAGGACTTTGGGAGGCCAATATTAAGGTTATGTATTGCAGCAAGGTTGGGGTTTTTTTTATTTATTTCTCTGATAAAGCTGAACAGAGCTTATTTCTGTGACAGAGCAGCACAACGGAGCTGGCTGGATCTCAGTGGGACGTTGCCGTTCGGAGAGGGCAGCTGGGGACGTGCTCTGTGCTGGGTGTGAAGGCTGTTCTTACAACCCAGTGGTCAATATATTGGGTAAATCTGTATCCCGCAATCAAGCCTGGACTGAGTTAGAATTGCCCAATGACCTATTAGTGCAGTGTGCGCTTTTTTTATTTATTTTCCTGGCATGCTCAGGTTTTTCTCTACCCCGAAAGTTCATTAGTGGGTTTGGGTTTTTTTCTCCAGTTCACAGATAGTTGGGAAAACGGGCTGCCTTCATTTGCTGCGTGGAAGAAAATATCTTCATCTTCTGCAGGTTTTTTTTTAGCTTAATTAGCAAAGAGAAATTGCTTTCAGATTCTGTTTTTCAGCAGTCAAAACATAAACTGTCGGGTTTGCTTTGGGGTTTTTTTATGGCCAAATTTTGGGAAAGAGGGGATAGAAGAATGAATATTACCTGCTTCTCTGTAATGGGTAAAAACAGAAACCTTTTCATGAAAATTGACTGACTTGACGGTATTTTTTTTGTGGGGAGGAGGGAGGATTAGGGTAAAGAGCAGAAAAGAATAGCTCTAGTTAAAACTCATTTTGGCAAGTGAATGCGTATCAGCAACGAAATTCCACCCTGCCTCTCTTCTTGCTGGATTTATTCAGATGCCGTCAACCTCCCAACTACGGTTTCGTTTACAAATATGGTTTTCATTTTGCTTGTTTTGCTGCTGTTTAGGACATTATCAGTTCCTTGCTTGACGAGAGACGCTTCTGCTTTTTCTTCTTCAATGTACTCGCCTTCCGCCGTCCAACTTGAGCATTTTACCATTATCGCTGGTTGTTTCATTGCAAACGAAATACTTTTCTTCCCTGTCTGTCCCCCCACCACCACCACCACCCCCCCGCTGTTGAGCTCCGCAATGGGGAGTGTGGAAGAAGGAAAATACAGAGCTCATTTATTTTTAAGTAACTGTAACTAATGGCTTGATCAGCTAACGTAGTGGAAAATATGCAAACTGCTTGGAGGAGAGTGGATGTTAAAAATGTAACTTCCAACATTATTGAGACATCTTTCAGCTCTAATGACAGACTGGATAACAAACATGTCAGAAACATTGTTGCTTCTCTAAGCAAAACCGAATAATTGAATTTATTTTCAGGGATGGTTTTGCCTTTTACGTATTCAGCTCCTCATCCATTTTGCTGTGGCTCTTCTCAGATCTCTTTGTACAAACAGCTTTTTTTTCTTCAATGGTAGAGTGAGCCGGGTAACGGGACTGCTTCATACCTCCCTCTTTTCTCTGGCACACACCTTTTTTTGGCTTATTATCATAAGATTAATTCTCACCTACTTCGGTTGTCACTCCAGCAGGTGCATGTGTTGGTTCTAGATGTCTGTGTTCCTTGAGCAGATCCCTCGGTTGATGTGGCTCGGCACTGATTTATTAAGTCCTCGGAAACGACGTTAACTTGTATCAGCAGAGGATCTGGTCCCCGTAGTCTGGAGCTGGGAAACATCTTGCCCAGGTCTTTATACAAATGCAGGGCTGCTCGTTGTACCACGGGTGGTGGCCCTGGCATCACCTCTGCAAGCCTCCCGTGATGCCAAGGGCTGCAGATGGCACAGCAGGGTCTATGAGGGGATCCTTTTTCACAGCTCTCATGAGAAATAGGGGAATAAAGTCCATTTGTCTAGTGGGACAAACGTCAAGAGAGTGTGTATTGTCTTTTAAGGTATTATCCCTTAAACCAGGACAGGTATCCTCCCAATGCCACGTGAGGCAGGTTGATTCCATGAGGTTTGTTTTCCATCTTTTCCTGACGGAGGGGCTGGGGAAGGACCTTCATGGCACTGTGCCGAGCCTGCCAGCCCCTGCAGCTCTCTATTCCGAATCGCTCCTTTGCCCTTCTTGGCACGAGGAGCTAAATCTGCGTTTCTCCCTCTCTGGAAGGGAAATCGGACCACGGAGCTGGCCTGCAGCTTCCCTCCGCGCTGCAACGGGGACGCGGCAGCTCAGACACATGGTTTTTCGCATGTGCGTTTCTTTTTAATTTAACGCAGAGCAGCAGCAAAAACCCATTCCACCCACAGGTGAGATCTTTGGAAAACTAACTGCCCAAAGCTCTGAAGCTTTCAGCCTTCACGCTAACGCACGGGCCCAGCTGGCTGGAGATTAAAGAGCGCAGTCGAAAACCAAAAAGCATTTGAAATTGCACCACTGAGCTGGCAGGAAATTCCAGCTTTTTTGTAGATGTCGGAGGCGTTGGAACGGCGAGGAACCAGGAGGTAATATTCAGAGGTGAAGCGCATCATCAGCGTTTCGGCGGGGAGTTTGGTCCCACCCCGAGTGCAGCCCCTCGGATGCGGGATGTGTGTGGAGGCCGGGGGCAGGGGGGGGACCATCCCCAGCCTTCCCAACTTTGGGGAGGGGAAAAGAGGAGGGAAGAGCGTCTTGGCTCGCAGCCTGGCTCATGCTTCAGCTATCTTTATCTGCAGAAGAGGCCTCTCAACGCTTGGTGCGAATCCCAGCGCGGTGCTCGGCACGGGCGTTGGGGATGGAGCTTCGGCGAGCCCCGGGCGTGCCAGAGATCTCCAGGGCAGATTGGACGTTTTTGTTGCGCCCAAGATAAACGCTGCCGTCGCTTCTTGGACTGAATTGCTCATAGTCTTAGAAGAGAACTCACAGACTAGCGGGGTTTTTCTCTGCTCTGAAAGGAGTCAGTGTTTTGTGTGGATTGATCGTAGAGAAGATTTGCCTGGAAGGAACAAGAAGGGTAGGAGACCAAGAGGACTAGATGGTTTTCTGGACCTTTATGCTTTATTCGTGCAGGCTTGTATGGGCCTGAAAGGAGACGGTTGGTGAACATCAATTCTGAAATCGTATTGAAAATCAGTGTGACCGCTCATTCCCTTCCTCTCCTAAATGGGCTGCCAAAGATTATCGCTCCAGCAACAATGCTTAGAGGAATCTGAAGAACTTGAGGCCTCCTGTGAAGCCATTGGCACCAATGGGAGACTTCTGCTTCCTCTTCTCTTGTCCCCTTTCCTCCCTGCCCCCACCGAGAGCAGCAGATCCTGGATCAAGCCCTGCCAACACGAGCGGTGGAGAATAGAATCTGCATTGACGACAGATGGAACAAATGTTATGGATGCATCCCAGGCCCTGAGCTTGTTGCGCCACATAAATCAGTATCGAAACTTTGCCAACTCAGAATGCTTCACAGGCCTAGACTTTCAGCCAGCTTAATGTCTGGCTTTGCAACCCCAAAATTGTATGGTCAAAAAAAAAAAAAAAAAAAAAATAGAAATAGCGAATGTGCGTGCCCTCACTTGAACTTCCAGCCAGTGGAGCTGGTTTTGGTCCAGCTTACAGAGATGAATGCGTCTCCGTGATAAGCCACTTCTAAAAGATAATTTATTGTTCGAAGTCCTGTCGTTGCGCTGGACCAACGGGCCGTGGGCGCTGCGGATGAGGTGTGAGGTTCCAGGCTGCAGATGCCGTCGGAGCTGCGCGGGTGGCTGGATGCGTGCGACGTGGCTGGCCCACCCCCCGCTGCTCAAACGCGATTAGATACTGGATAATCAGGGGACCAAAAACATTTCGTCTTGCTCTCTCTGCTTGTGTGCCGCTTGCTGGACCGCTCCTCCGCAGAGAAAAGCTTAAACCACACAGCCATCGCGTGTGAAAACTCGCTCCCGTCATGAAAGCTGCTTCCCGTACACTGCATAAATCCCAAACGCTTGGGTTTTAAGACCAAAAAAAAAAGGCAAATAAAAACATTTCTTGTTAAAATTATGACTTGGCAGCCCCATAGATGTGCGTGGGGGGGAAGCGCCTGCAACCTTTTTAGAGGCATACTTGCCCTTTGGAAAATGAACTTCCATTAAAGTAGAAAGGCTTCACCCTTCTTGGTGGGTTTTTTGGCGGCGTGAGTGGGAGAGGAAAGGCTAAACGGATCCCTTCGGCTTTCCCACTCTGTTTCAGCAATGATAAAATAAAACATTTTAATGCAGCGCTTTTTATCTCCGACAGCTGTGGTAGCCTCCTGTTTACAGCAGACATCCTGTTGTTCAAGGGAGACACTTCTGCCTTGCCGAAATGAAATTTTCTTGACATTTTTTTCCGCCCCGAATTGCTGGCTTATGCCGTTCCCGCTCCAACAGGCCGTTAAAAGGGTGACTCTGCAAAATCTGGTGTTTGTAACAGCGGATTTTCCATGAAAAAGGCAGCTTGTGGAAAATGTGCCCCAGCAGATTTTGGGGGAAGATTGGAAGGGGGTCAAAAAAAGAAAACCCTGATGGTGGTAGAAACTCTGGCTGCGATGCTCAGGCCAGCACGTGAGCGTATCCGTCTGGTGGTAGCATCCCAGCCCTCGCGCCTGCGGCAAAGCGGGATGAATCATAAGGAAAAGCCACCGCAGGGAACAAATTGGTCATTGTTTGAAAGAACTGATGGATTTTTGGACACGCAAGGGGATAACTCTGGAAGCGTCCGTGGGGAAGGGAGCCTGCGTCCAGCTCGCTGCGTGCACGGCGGTGCAAAGAGGCGAGCGAGGCCGGGCATGCTTTGCCGCTTTACCAGGAGAAGAACCATTTGCCTATGTTTTTGGTTCCTTGATCTTTCTAAATAAACAGTTTCTTTGTACTGAGAAAGCAAAAAAAAAAAAAAAAAAAAAATCAAATCGCAGCCGTTGCTGTGCAGCAAAGCTTTTTTGAGGGAGGAAGCATGGGGGGACCTCCACCTGCTGGTGGCAGCCCCTTTGGGGGCTCCGCGAGGGCTGTCGGAGCATTCCTGCTCTGAGCAAGGGTGATGGAGATAATAGCGCCAAGCCTTAAATAGCTTTTTCAGCTTTGGATCTCCGAGCCTGCTGCGCGTTAGGATTTTCCCCAGCCTCGCGGGGGCTTTTTGGCTTTGTTTAGCTTTGCCACTGGAAAGGTTTGTGGGGGACTCGGTAGGATGCTCATGGTCATCGGGTAAATTAGCAGAAGAGCCAGAATTAGTAGCTCACAGCCCGGCTGCCGTGGGCCGTGGAGGGGCTGGAGAAGGGTGAATTTGGGTGTTTTGGCGCTGTTTTTCTTGGCAAGGGCCAGGTTTAAGGTCCGAGGGTGAAGCCTGGTTTCCCTCTATGGGGTCTTCAGTGGGAAAGCAGGTGAAGAGCCCAGATCTTTCTAGGGTGAGACACCCAACAGGAATCCCTGTGAACATTCCCCCGCCTCCAGCCCTCAATGTCTGTTTGCTGCACGTTCCCACGCGTGAGATCACAGGATGTATGACATCAGAGGCCTGTGATGTCACTCAGGAGCTGCCGATGCCGGGGCTGATGCTCACCCGGGTTTGGTGGAACAAAGGGTGAGGGGATGGGTATCTCACACCTCCAGCCGCCGGTGGAAGGGGAGTCTGGTCGCCATCCTCCTGTCTCCATCCTCCTTTCTCCATCCTCCTGCCTCCCCGCAAAAGGCCTTAGATGGAAGAAACGAAGAGATCTTATAAGATCTCTATCAGTGGACTTGCTTTCAAGTGGCAGCCGCGTCTTTAATCCGGCGAAATCTTGCTGTTTCTATTGATGCTCTACAATAAAAACAAAAGTAAAGAGAGAGCAGAATTAAGAACGGGGAGACTTGCTTTTAAAAGGCTTATAAAAATACATATAAAGCAAGAGACGAAGAGAACAAAGGGGTAATGGAAGCCGACAGACAGTTCTCATGCCATTAAAACTGCATCTCAAAAAAAAAAAAAGGCAACCAGCCCTCTCAAAAAAAA
>VXBH01005605.1:162173-174669 GCA_013400035.1 Rynchops niger | reverse complement strand
CTCCCCCCTGAAATGCAGAGGGCAAGTTTTATTTTCTCTCTCAAGTCAGGGAAACCTAGTTTAAATCTCTCTTTATTGTAGCAGGGCTTATCTCCCTGGTTTTGCTGCCTTGATACATCATTTCCATTCCGTTTCTGGGGGGGTTTCTAGTAACACTTCTGTGGATCCAATACTTTCTGGGAAGTTTATTACAGCAGCTGCTAAAGGCAAAGCAGAGGCGTCCAAATAGTGCAGGAACAGGCATTTACCACACTTACAACTCCAACAGATTTAGTTACAAGAACTGCTACAATTTTTCNGAAGTTTAGTTTTTTCCTTTTTTTTTTTTTTTTCTTTTTCTTTTCTTCCCCCCACCCCCCCCTTTCCTACTCCTTGTGGTCTCATTAAGACTCAGCAAAGGCTGTGGTCCCTGGTACTGTGTCTCTGAATTAATTTTGAGTAAAGCAGAGGCTGGAGTGGAGTGTGGGAAGGTTCTTGGCATGGATGGAGTTGGCTGAAGTTTTCAGAAAAGACACATTTGAGGGAGGGAGGGAGGGAAGAGAAGTGCGTGTGTGTGTATGGGGGGGGCAATATCTTTTATATACTCACTCCGCATAAAAAAGCTATCTACAGATCTAGCGGGCTTTCATCACACCAGTCTGATCCAAGGGTGTTCAAAAAGTGCAACACGTCGTAAATCTGGAAGGCTGGCTGGAACTTGGAAGGTTTTTAAAGGCGATGGAGGGGTGGGAGCATCCCGGCGGGGATGGGGATGGTCAGCGCAGCCTGTGGCGGGGGAAGCACCTTTCCACGGCTTCGGGCATCTCGACTGGGTTTTGATCTTCATGCTAAGTGGCTATCCCAGTCATTCCCCCCACCCTCTTCCAGGGAGATGGGAACAGACGTGCTCCGCTATAGAAATGCTGGCCAACTGAGAGAGAAGCTTGAGAGTTTATGGTGCTTTTTTTATTATTTTTCTTTTTTTTTTAATTCCTTAATGGTTTTCTCAGTGGTGATGTGAACATCGCTTTAGAATGAAGAGCGCAGCACAAGTCAGCCTTTATCCCGCCTTCCCTGGTGCTGCTGCTTCGAGCGGTTTGCCCCTTGATGAGAACTGGGAGAACGGGGTAAAAGCTGAATAACAGAGGGTGCCGCGTTGCTTCCCGCCCCCTCGGTGCCTTTTTCTGCCTGGAGTTAAGCGGCGTGAGTTAGAGTTGGGTGGGCAGCGCTGGATTTCGGTGCCTTTCTCCCTCTCTGCTGGCGGCGTGGGCCTCGATCGTCCCGGTGGAATGAGAAGTGAGGTCATTGCGGCTCCACAACTGCCATCGCTCCTCTTCTTTGCAGATCCCATGTGATGGACTGGTATGGACAGCTGGCCCGTACCAAAGCTTATTTCAGGACTTTTACCGACCGTTTTCAGTCCTTATTCTTTCTATTTATGATAGAAATATGTGCTAGTGACGGGGCCACATTTCACTTTAAATTAGCAAAATTCCCACATTTCCATTTTTGCCTCTTGTTAGCTGTAACCACAACTCTTCAGGAAGGACCGCAAATAAAACTTATAACCCGGATTAACTTTGGGAGACGGTGTTTTTTGAAGACACCTGCCAATTTCTTACAGCCAATATCTTAGCACGGCACTAAATGAGAGGGGTTCTCACCGCTTAAGCAGTATTTTATAAGAGACAGTTTATAAGTGCTATTACATAGCGGAGCCAAGGATGGTTTGGTCTGTTTGTTTGTCTTGTAGGTGTTGCAGTGGGATGTAAATCTTTTTTTTTTTTATTATTATTAAAAAAAAAAAAATCCCTCTCTGCAAATGATTCATGAAACACCTCGTCCTCGTTGCATGTAACGTCTTGTTTGATCCTGGAAGCGCTTGCACCGCGGGGAAGGCACCAGGTTCGATGGGAGCCGGGGCGCTCGCGAGAGGAGCCTTTGCTCAGTCTGTGCTTGCCTCCCATGGCTGCGTCGCAGAGAAGCCGTCTGGAGGGGTAGAGGCCAAGAGGGGTTGGTTTCAACTTGTTTCGAAGAGGCAAAACCCTCGTTGCCTCTAAATCTCGCCAACGCCGGCTGTTTTTTCCACGTTCCCTGCAAAAGCAGCGCAAACTTTTGTCCCTGCTTGGGTTAGTCCATTGAAAGAGAAGAAACCAGAATAAACTGAGGCGATCCTCTTCCCAAGAGGGAAGCAAACAATTTGGAATGAGTGATGGGGCCACCTAATCCTGTGAGAAGCTTCTCCTGGAAGGCAAAATCTCAATGAATAATTTCACAGAAATCTCAAATATTACCAACAAAGCCAGAGGGCGGAGGGGAGAGAGTGGCAGCGGTGATTTTGACTGTCTTTGCACTACGTGGCGTGTTGGCGGTCAGAGCAGGAGTGTCCTTCCCATCCCTGCTGAAGGGCCTTCCAAGTTCTTCTGTGCACTTTTTCTGCTTTCTGTGGTACATTCAAAATAGCTTCTCTGGATGGAAGGGCTAAGGGTGTGATAGTGCTGCAGGTGCGCAGCATCCAAAAAAGCAAACCACTGGGGTGGGGGACACCCGCCGTGGCTCTGAGACTCACCCAGGGTTAAGATGGATAGTGGGATGGAGTTTGTCTCAGCAAGTTTGCTGATGACACCAAGGTGTGTGGTGCAGTCGACACACTGGAGGGAAGGGATGCCATCCAGAGGGACCTGGACAGGCTGGAGAGGTGGGACTGTGTCAACCTCATGAAGTTCAACAAGGGTAAATGCCTTGAGGCACTTGAGGGACTCTTGGTCAGGGAGTGGAGCAATAGGATGAGAGGTAACAGTTTTAAACTGAAAGAGGGGAGATTTGGGTTAGATGTCAGGAAGCAATTCTTTGCTGTGAGGGCGGTGAGCCCCTGGCCCAGGTTGCCCAGAGAAGCTGTGGCTGCCCCATCCCTGGAGGGGTTCAAGGGCAGGTTGGACGGGGCTTGGAGCAACCTGGTCTGGTGGGAGGTGTCCCTGCCCAGGGCAGGGGGTGGAACAAGGTGATCTTTAAGGTCCCTTCTAACCCAAACCATTCTATGAAGATGGCACTGAGCATCTGTGCAGGACGTGTTCATGTTCCTGCTCCTCTACAGACAGTGATCCCCCAAATTCGTAAATGCCATCGACACCAAACAAGCTTTTGGAGCTGGCGTTGTTCCCCGTGTGTCACCTGGGGCCGTCGCGGTGCCTGGGGGTTGAGATGGGGTAAATTGCATCCTGGCAGCCAAAGCTGTGGCATCTGTGCACCTGCATGGTCTGCACGCTCCATGCACCATCCGGGGCAGGAAAATCCTTCCACCCTGAGAAGGGGGCTTTGGGGCTGCAGTTGGTTTCTCCGGGTTGATGTTGTGACTCTGTTTGTACCAGGAAGAGGTTATCTGAGTCTCTTCTTCAAAGACAGACGAAGGGTCCGAGCCACACCGAGAGGCGGGCCCTGGCTTTTGCCATCAGGGGGGTTATCAGGGTGATTTAATCTGCCCTTCCCAGAGGTAACACTACTCTTTTCCCTCGTGCCGGTAGTGCTGCGGGGCAGGGGCTGCTTTCTGCACCCCAAAAGTCCCTTTGGACTGGTGTGGCTACTGCGAGGGCTGCCCGGAGCAGCCCAGCAAGAAGCATCGCCTTTTCCTTCACTCCCTACCGAGACAAAGCTCCCACTGTCTAACCGAGCTGGGCGCCGGGCTGCATCCTCGCCCTGGAATCTTGGCCCAGTGAATTACGGCTCGGGAACACTTGGGCAGACCTTTCTGTAAGCAAGAGGATTTTCCCTCTGCCCTTCCCTTTCCTCGTGGTTCCCCTCTCCCCCTTCCAGCCTGAACTCTTGAACCTTTCCTCCTTCAGCCCCGAGCCAGGTCGTTATTTTTCACGCTCTTTACCCGGCTTGTCGTGTGGCTGAAGAAGAGACAGCCGGCTCCGTGCTCGCCCGGCGATGGCTCGAGCGGAGCTGGCTCATCCCTGGCGCACGCCGCTCCCTGGCACCCGTTCAGGTGAGCTCGGGGTGGCGCGAGCCTTGTGACAGCGCGATGGACAAGTGCCACCGGCAGGGAGAGCAGCCTGCCATCTGCTCCCGCTACTTGAGTGACTTTACCCGAGCCTATTTTTCTTGATACAAATCCCGCATATGTTGTTTTCCCAGAATATTTTGCTACACGAATGTCACGCTTCCGTCTGCTTGGCTTGCCCGGAGTTAGAGCAGAGGTATTTATGAGTGGGGGTTTTGCGCATATTTTTCACCTTTTTGAAATACTTGGCACCGTTCAGGGTACTGGAACAAATCCTTCCCATTGAAAATACAGAGCTAAGTTAGTCTGGTCAGGGATCGGAGGGAAAAGCTGTGGTTTGCCTGCTCGGCCCCAGCTTAGCGATGCCAAGAGCTACGTAGAGCCTTGTGCGCCCGTGGAGGTGCCCGGTGCGGAGGTCACATCCCCTTGCTCACGCCGGGGTAATTCGGGAGTAACCACATGAAGTCAGAAAAAGCCGTATCCTCCCCAAAAAGCAGCATCGGGGGAGCCTGGCCTCCCGGGGACCGGAGTCAGAGTCAGGTCCCAGGTGGCAGGGCTGGGGGGGAGCACTGGGCTCCTCACCCCCCCCAGCACGCACAGGCTTCCTCCCCTTTTCCCCTTGCACGAGATTTATTGCGGAGTTTTAATTCTTGTATGACAGTCTCCGAACCGGCTTCAGACACACGATCGAGATACCGGGGCTCGGCTGCTGTGCGTTAACCGGCTGCGGGGGTCTTCCCGGCCTACAACAAACGCAAGGTAAAACCTGTTCGTTTAAACATCTTTCACGGAGGTTTAAGCAAAGCATCGTTTGCCCCACGTACGCATGCGTGCAATTAGCGGGGCTCGGCGGTAGCTTGATTTGAGCCCCTGGATAGGTTGATAAAACCCCGTGGGCTGTGTGAACTCTGCTGCTGCTGCTCCCTTTGCTTTGGTCCAGGACGCTTTCAGAGAAGCATCCCAAATTTATCTGAGGCCAAGCAGAAACGTTTTAGCCTTGAACCTGAAGAAAAGAGCCTTTGTCTAAGTAGTTTGCTTTGTTCCACCCAGTAGACTTCAAACCCTGTCGCTGGTGGGACTTTCTGGCACAGACTGATCCCTGCCCAGAAGGAACAGAGCGATCGCACGGGTTTGGTACTGGCAGAGCTCAGCCCGCTCGAAAGCACGCCTCAAATAAACCCGGCTAGTCCCGAGCAGACAAAAAAATGTGTATCCTGTTACCTAAAGCAAGCAGTGAGGGCAGGAGGGAGAGGGGTGTTAATTTTATTGGATTTGTACACCTTATCCACACGCCGACGTCTCTCTCGGGGGCTGGCGGGGAGGAGCCCGGCTGATGGCTGTAATCAGAGCCACCGTGCTTGGACCAGACCGGCCTGTCCCCACCAACTTGGTGGCATCCCTACGCCACGGCCTGGCTCTCAGTGCTGCCGTGTCCTCACTTTTACTGGGTCAGGAGTACCTGGATACGCATTATATATAACCATGGGAGAGGGAGAGGAAAAAAGGGCACAGTGGAAAACGTAGCGCAAGGGAGTTGCGGTTGTGGCAAGTGGCTGACGGCGAAGGAGCAGGCGGTGTCTCCTTGCTGTGGTGTGGATGAAGGCGTTCCCAGGGTTGTCTTTGATGGCGCGTCTCTGCAGAGAAGCTGCTGGCGAGGGTTAGCTGGAGCCGGCGCTGGCAGCAGCCTTTGCCGGGGACCGGTGGGCTGGGATGTGTGCCGGCCTCTCCACCTGCCGGAGGCAGCGTGGGGGGACGTGGGGGTGGATGTCCCTTTCAACACCCCATTATCACCTTCGATGGGGGTGGCTGGGCTGTTGCACGGTGCCTTTTGGGTGAGATGCGAGAACCCGAGGCCGCGAGCGTTCCCCATCAGGAAGGATTCCATGGCACCCCTCCCGACGGAGCAATATCAGCCCTCGCGGCTTGGCCATGCTCCAGTGGCAATAACGCGACACATGTCTTATTTAACCCCTCCCGGGCCATGTCCACCAGCCACGTGAGGAGCAGCAGCTCTTTGCAGCGGTATTTATTTGCCTGCAATAAATAGAGGAGCAAAAGTTTTGCCCGTGGGAGCAAAAGTCGTGGATGGCCCAGCAGAACCTGTAGAGGTCTCACAGCCGTTCCTCCCAGGCCAGCAGACACGTGCTTGGACACTCCTTGGAAGGAGCAGGTTTCAGCCTCAAGCGAGCTCTTCTTTCAGCTCCAGCAGGAATTCGGAGGTTGATGGTGAGCCTGGGGCTGTAAATCTTACTGGCAAGATGAAAGGATCTTTGAGGATGCCATGGTCCCCCCAGGAGAGGTGTCCCCTCCTTTTGGAGTGGAAGGATGCCGTCGGAGGTGGGAACGTAGCGCAGAGCACTGGGTGGAGGTGTAAATGTAAAGGCTCAAAAACGAGTCGAGAAGTAGGAAAAATAGTTCCCGAGACCCATGAGGTGTTTGTAATTTAACAGCTCCTCGCCGGTGGAAAGTTTCTGAGGTGCCTGTCAATCACAGCCCCAAACTGCCCGTAGTCCCAGCTCATGGAGGGGCTGGCTCTGCCCGGCTGGGGGAACAACTGCCTTCAAGCCCTGTTGCAACCCTTCAGCTAAACAGGAGCTTAACTGTGTCCTACCGCGGGCCAAGAGCTTTAGCTCTGGCATCGTGAAACATGATTTGAAGATGATTAAGCATCTGCCTACGCTGTCTATTATTGGAACTGCATTGTAGCTGAGGCTGGGGGACCATTTTCTGAGCAGCCTTCCCAGCTTCCTGAAATCGATGGCCAAAAGTAGAGCAAAACGACATGTTTGTGTTCCTCTGTGTGGAGAGCCGAGTAGGTTTTCAGGTGCCGCCTCATAAGTTATCTTTTTTCTTTCTCTTTCCATATCCGCCAAAGTACCGAAGCAGCCCCAAGGCAACCATTTTCACTCTCACACGGGGGCATTTCCTTAGGTTTTGCAGAATTTCGTAGCTGGTTGCAAACAAACAATCAAAAAGACCCCTTTCTTGCAAAAACATCTATAATTTTTGACCGGAATACTCGCTTATTGCCATGATTTTGGGGGAGGTGGTGGCTTTGTTTCTTCCAGCTCTATTAATCTACATTTTTATGTACAGAAAGGTAAACACCAACTCACAGTCAAGACGAAATTCTGGTTTGGTGTTTGGCAATGAGGTACCCCAGCTAAAATCCTCAATTTTCTGCCTATTCAGACACTTCAGAATTGGCAGGCTTCAGCTACGAGCCTTCAAACCAGAGACTGAGCTCAGACCAGCAGCTATTTTCTACTTCAGGGGAAAGCAAAGCTAAATCTAAGTACGGGGATAAAACTTTGCAGGCTTGAGATTTACAGTTGTCGGGACTTTGGATGCTTAGGAAACGCTTAGGAGCATTTCTGTAGTGGGTTCACGAGGATTTCTTCCTTTGATTCTTTTATTATTTGTATTTGCATAGTTATATTTTGTTTGAGCTGTGCTGCTGTAGCCCATTTCTTCCATCCACGTGAAATGACGGCTTCATCTGATAGAATAAGCTGCAGCGAAGGTCTGTTTACATCTATTATTTTCACGTAACTGCCCGTAATATTAGCAAATGAATGAGCGCCGTACAGCATTGTGCAGATCAACCCTTCTCTCTCGCTAGCTTGCATAAATCAGAAATAAGAAGCTCACCTCAAGTCAGGGGAAAAAAAAGCAATAACAGGACGTTTTTGTAAATGGAAGCAGCTGCAACTCCCCTATGGATGTCCCGGGAGGAGGTACCCCCAGTCCACCCCCACTCTGGCTTTTCCCCGTGGGGATGCGAATTCATTATTTTGCTTTTTCGGAGTCATAACAGCATCAGGCTTTGCAGAGCAGCTGAGCGGGGCTGCGACGTGCCGCCGACAGAAACCCCGTGGCCTCCAGAGTAAAGCAGAATTTTGCCTTTAATTTTAAGGGACGGCGTGGGGGGAAAAGCTGATTTGCGCAAGCAAATTTGGGGGCGAACTCGAAGCCGTCCTCTGATGCCCATGCCCCAGTGTATTTAGTGATATTCCCCAGGGAGCGATACTAGAAATATGCTGGATTTGCCTTTCATGTTTTCCCGGTAAATAGCTGAATAAATATTTATCAGTAAACAGAGCAGATTTGTTTCTAAAATGGAGCTGGCTGCCTTTGTGCATAGTTCTCGGAGAGGGGGTTTTCGGAGCGGTGAAGGGATGCTCAGTCCCGAGGACCGATCTCTGCAGAGAAAGGGACTGCAACAGAATTGGGTTTTCATCAGAAAATGGTGTTTTGATGCAACTGGGTTTTTTTCCCCCCCCTCTCAAAATGTCACTGCTGATGGCAAAACTTTGTGTAATTAAAAAAATAAAACCCACCAACACCACCACTGGGAAAAAAAACGCGACAGGATAGGGAGTTTCTTTGCAAAATATCTTATTTTCAGACTGATAAAGCTATTTTTTTATTTCATTTTTTAACTCATTTCAGGGGGGAATCCATAGAGAAATAATTGACCAAGAGGGTCCGAAACCGAACCTTACTGAAGTGAAAGATTTTGGTGAACTTGCAAGCGTTTGTGTGCTCGGAAAGCAGCTTGTTGTGTGTTGGGGGTAGTTTGTTTTGGTGCTCCATGAGATGTTTTTAAGACTTACGGGATCTGGGGGTGACTTGGAAGACAGAAAGCGCCTTCTTCAAAGCAGCTGTCCCCGTTCATGTCCCTATACCGTGTGGGCATGGAAGAGTTATTGAAACAGTAAATAAAAGGCAGGGTTTGGTGGGAAGGGAGCGTGTGTCGGTGCGTCCCCCACCCTGGGGAAGAGGGATTAAACACGGAGCAGCAAGCCGGGGGGAGGGTGGTGGGCTTAAACTCGTTTCCATCGTCTGCCTTACGCCGTTTGGAGGGAGATACCCTGACTCCTTCATCCCATTTTAACCTCCTCGAGGCGTATCGTCCTGACCAGCGCAAAGCCAGTTTGCTGCTGGTGGGCAGCAGGACTATTCAAGCTGGGCTGCTTTCTGCCCTCCCTGGGTTTAGAGGCTCCCCCAGTAGCCCTTATCCTCTTGAAATAGCTGCATTCCCCTGGGAATGCAGAACAAAGGAGGAAAACTTCAGGCCTCGCACACACGTCGCATCCTACCTGCATCCTTTGCCCTTTGGGAAAGCTCCCTGTCAAATGGGATGCCCACAAACCCCCTCATTTTCCAAAGGTGAATATCCCTTGTCTTCTGTTCCCAGGAGCAAGTACTAGGGCTCGGAGTGCCTTTGCCAGAGCCCAGCTGGGACACAACCTGGGAGTCCTGGTGGACAACGGGGTGATCAGGAGCCAGCAACGTGCCCTTGTGGCAAAGAAGGCCATTGGTCTCCTGGGGTGCATCAAGAAGAGCGTGGCCAGCAGGTGGAGGGAGGTCATCCTCCCCCTCTGCTCTGCCCTGGGGAGGCCACGTCTGGAGCGCTGGGTCCAGTTCTGGGATCCCCAGTTCAAGAAGGACAGGGAACTGCTGGAGAGGGGACAGCAAAGGGCTACCAAGATGATGAGGGGACTGGAACATCTCTCTTATGAAGAAAGACTGAGGGATTTGGGTCTTTTTAGTCTGGAAAAAAGACGCCTGAGGGGGTACCTTATCAACACTTATAAATACTTCAAGGGCAGATGTTAGGAAGATGGGGCCAGGCTCTTTTCAGTGGAGGCCAGTGACAGGACAAGAGGTAACGGGCACAAACTTGACCATGGGAAGTTCCATCTCAACGTGAGGAGGAACTTCTTTGCTGTGAGGGTGGCAGAGCCCTGGCACAGGCTGCCCAGAGAGGTGGGGGAGTCTCCGTCTCTGGAGACATTCCAAACCTGCCTGGACACGTTCCTGTGCACCTTGCTCTGGCAAGGGGTTGGAGGAGATGATCTCCAGAGGTCCCTTCCAACCCCCACCAGTCTGTGATTCTGTGATACACCCTCAGTTTGTGTACAACCTGCATTTTGAGGGAAGGGAAGGCACTGGCAAAATGCAGGGCACGGTATTTATAGTCTGTTGGGTGATGCTCCATCCGAGGAACATGGTGAGATCGAGCCCAGTTGAATGGTTACACTGAAGCGAGCGATGAATCTGGAAGAGGAGGGAGCTCCCACTTTCCTAACTTTTTGGGGCTACGTTGCCCCTTCTGCAGGCAGAGCTGGCGAAGCGTAGCAGGTAGAGGTGTGAGTGAGGAGGACGGGGGAAATACCTGCTTTTACAGGAGCATTTACCTTGGAGCGCTTGTGTGCATGGCTGCCGTTTAAAAGAAGCATTTATCTTTGCAGAGATTTATACCTTCAAACCACGGGGGATGAATGGGTAAATACTGAGACCCAGGGGCTGGCTCGCCTCTGTGGGTTTAAGGCAAAGAGGTTTACACCTCCTTAAGGAGAATGTTGGGCTGAAAATTTTGAAGAAATCCAATATTTCCACTTCTTTTAGCGCTCTGGGGAAGGACAAAGAGGAAAAACCGTTTTGGGGGAGAGGCACAGCTCTGGGCTGAGCCTTGGAATTAGTTGCCTTGAAATTAGGCAATGAAATAAGCATAGGAATAGGAGGGGGCTTGCGTCCAAATGGCTGTATGTGATGACAGGGACGTGGTCCTGTCCCTTCCCTCTCTCCCTGGGGAGCGGGGGGTCCCCGGGATCCGTGGCCGGGCGAGGGAGCATCCTTCCTGCTGTCTGGTAGATCTGGAGGATCGTTGGTAAATGCATGACCCGGGGTTCACATCGCTGATGGTGATGATCAGAAGGAGCTTCTCTGACCCTGGGAGACGGGGCTTCGGCGCAGCGCCTCTCCAACACAAACAGAAGAATTCAAAGCTACTGGATTAGGAGCTGGTGCGGCTTCCACTAGCCCGAGGGGTTTGCTGCGTTGACTCCTGGAAGAGCCGTACATCAAACATAATGAATCAGAAGGGAAGCCCATGCATCAGACGAGCCCGATGACCTCTGGAGTTAGATAGCATTACTGACAATCAGCGCGTTGGGGAAGGGGGGAACGGCAGAGAAAACCAGGTTGGCCTCCTATTTATGAACTTCTTTAAAGTCCTGATGCCCTTTCAGGTGCAAACTTGTTTATTTTCCCTAGTTCATCTCCCCCAGTGTATGAATATGTTTTTGTCATTGGTGATGGCTGGGGGTTGAGTATCTGCAAGTATTAAAACAAGAAAAGCAGGCAGGGAAGAAACGCCGCTTTGTAAGCAGTGAAGATTTTACTGCGTTACAACCAAAAAAATGCTGAGTCTTTCCCGGGAATTCGACTGCTCTTTTGTTTTCCCTTTGTGTGCTGCAAACATATAAAAATATTGATACATTCCTCCAGCATCCCTCTAAGCCTGGAAATGCATTAGGGAGCCCAAAAGCAATCCGTGTGCGCGTGTGGAAAATAGATATTGTTACGCTGAGACCGTGAGGCAGAATCTTTCCTCGGTGGGACCCAGATTAGTTTCATGCACTGATTGAGTTCACTGGCCGGCCAAGCGTCCTAGAAACTACTGGAGGCATTTCTTTTTTTTTTTTTAAACCTTGAAAAAAAAAAAAAGGAAAATCCCTAAACTAACTCCAGCACTAGTTAGGTGAGCCCCTTGCCAGCTAGGATGTGCGTGCACGTACGGACACACAATAACTTTGTCCATCGCTGTCATAAAACTAAAGGCACTTATACGAGGGTGAGGGGTCAGGGGAGGCCTTGATTTAATAACAGGGGAAACATTATTTTTCTGTTATTAATTACGCATTATCCATAGTACATTTGCTGCACTCACTTTAGATAAGGTTACATCTATATTTTTATTAGGGAAACTTCTCGGGTCACGCAGGGGAAGTTGGCTGGAAGGCAGGGAAAAGAAATCTGCTCTAAAAAGCTGGGGGAAACGCTGTGTTGCCGCACGGCCTCCCCCTTCTCGATCTGCTCTTCTGGGGAGTGATCCTTGCACATTCCTGGAATAGTTCACGCGGTGAACGCTAAACGCATTGAGGCTCGGAAGAAACTTGGGGCAGCACCAGCTTGGAATTCCCAGCAAGTCCAGAGGGATGGATACGTCCCTACATATGCGCTCCTTCTCCATAGCTTATACCTACTGGATCAGTCAAATTCCAAGTGAAAAGTTATGCTCAGCGAGCAGGAGACTTAAAAGTTCAAATCCAGGTCTGGTTCAGTGCATTCCTCCTTTCCTTTCCTTGCATTCAGCTGCTTTGGAGGAGTCTACAGTGAGTATTTATCCCATTCCTGCCAGGGCTGGGGGGAGATGGCAGCCTATGGAGATGATGGACAGCGGGTGTCATTATGGGGGAAAACCTGAGGGTCATCTCCAAGAACTGGCCCAAAGTGGGAAGCGCAGGTGCCTCTGTGCTCCCCTCCCACCGCAAACCCGGAGNGGGGGGGCGGGGGATGAAGGTTTTGCTTTTTCAGCATAGCGAACCTCAGTATTGGGATTTTTCCGCTCGGCACCTGAGATCTCCATCCCTGGGAGCAGAAAGGGCTGGGGGAGATTCTCGCCTCTTCTCTGGCACAGCAGACCATTCTCTGAGCGTTTAATCCCGT